>JAVJAQ010003910.1:0-372322 GCA_032362365.1 Zygogramma bicolorata
CTAATATCACGAAGCCAGAAGGAATGGGCGAATTCGGTTCGCTTTTGGAATACCTCGTCCATTGGTAGATGGCGTAATAACTTCGTTGTTCGCATCAGCTTTGGCCGGGGCTTGATACTCTTAAAGGAGTTTGATTTTTAATTATGGGAAAATCATCGACTTTATGTTGATGATGGCACTGCCTTGCACTGACGAGTGGCCAAATAGCCCGAAACGGTCTGCAAGTGTGTCCGTCCCTATAATTGAAAATCAATTTTTTCATTTGTATCGACGGAAGCAAATGCAGGATTTACTTTTGTGAAGAAACCTGCACTGGCACCGATCGGATATAATTCAATGCCCTTCGTGGTAGTAGCCAGGGGAGTAGTTGTTTTCTGGCAGGTGCCAGCCGAAACCTACTGTGTAGGTAATTTGAGACTGGCCTGAACAGATTGTTCGAAAGATGATTTTTTTCAAGTGTTTATCGTTGCTTTTTTTGTATTTGTTTGATTTTATAGTGATAGTTAGATTTATTATGAACCGATTTACAAAGCTCAAAATAAAACGCTCGTGTAACGTGTAGGTATTACTTATCCCTCATATCATTTGTTCGTAATTACATTAAAATTGCATTTTTCTTAACACTATCAAGGAAAAAGTACTTACCTATCTTCGGTTCCTCAGAATGTAGAAAGATATCAATAATTTCAGTTTCACTCAAAACTATTGTTCCGGAAGATTTGAAATCACACCACAATCACTGTGTTTTTGATTTATTGTTCATCAAATTGAAAGCAAAGGGAATACCTAATAATCAGTCAAAATGTGATGACTACATAATTTCTAGCATTTTGCGGGAAAGCAAGAAATTGCATGCAAAACATGAGACCATGAAATAAACATAACCTATAAATCTATAAATAATCGAATGACCGTCGAGCAGACGGATATCACGATACCACAGATTAAATGAAAATCACGTAAGGTGTGCCTCTGCTGGCAAACTCTCGAAGGCCTCTCTTCAGGTAAAATTGATCAAAATCAAGATAGCGAAAAGTCGAAAAAATACACCAGGGTTTTTATTCATCTTGGTCCCAGTCAATACATTATTCGCCGCACTAATTACGGAAAATGGCAGATTTTCAAACTTTGAATATTCAACAACCGACACTTTCTAATGGATTGTTTTCACCTCATCACTCCCTTCCACTCTCATGCATGAAAGATCATTGGGTGCCTCAACCATTTGCCGCTAACACCCAAAAGCACTTCATCCATCGAGACGAATGGAATGTCATTGTCGAAACCGATAGGCAATCGGTGATTTCAGTCCATCTCACAACGGAAGTGGATCTGCTTTCTGTCTGGGAGCAAACATTGAATTCGACGTGCGAAGAGTTACGGAGAATTAAAACCCCATCTCAGATTTATTTGGGATTAATTAATCGTGAATCACAAAACGAAATTTGCATAATGAAGGTGATTCCATATAGCCCGGGTAGTAGTGAGAGTTTTTTACACTAATTCTTTACAGTCTGGGATCTGCAGGAAAAATAACGCGCTGCAGGATATTTTATGTAAGGTAAAATCGGGAAGAAACATGCGAGCAAGTTTCTCGTCATTTCTAGCTGTTCAAAAAAATTTCAAAAAGAAGTAATAGTCACATACTAATGTCTGGTTAGAAACTTACATATCATTATTGTTGAATGGTAATGGTTCGGACTTCTATTGTCTATATTATAAACTCTATTGAAACCTGTTGCTAAAGGATAAAAAATAAAAATAAAAATAAAAATTAAATCTCAAACGAAAGCTTGAAATGGATTTTTTGGTCAATAATGAAATTAAGGATTGATTGAACAAAGAAAATAATACTGCTACAAAAAATCGATATATCTTATATGGAATATTAGTCAAAAGAAATGAAAAATTCAAAATGGTTAAGGCTTTCGCGGCCGAGGTTATTAGTATAATTACTTCTCTTCGGGCTTGAAGGCCGTCGTTCTTTGGAATTTCTTCCTAAGAAAAAAGGAAAGAAAAAAAGGGAGAAATTCCAAAGAACGACGGCCTTCAAGCCCGAAGAGAAGTAGTTATACTAAAAAATTTAAATAACGAAATAAATGAAATAATAATGTGACAAGAAAATTGAGATATCGATTGTGAAATACTAGTCAAAAAATGAAAAATGAATGAAGTATTATGAATAAATGTTGAGACCAAGTTTGAAGTTGAGTGTACTCACGACGTTTCGATTGCTGGTATCCACAATCGTCCACTAGATTCCAGTACAGATTTGTTTTTGAAAATCAGAACCTTGGATCACAAGTAGTACTTGGCCAAGTTTGAATGCGGTACTTCCCTGTACAGTGTTTTCTTGTGCCATGAAAATGAGGCATGTGTGAGAAATATAAATGATTTTTTTCGATTTTGCAAAATTCATATATCTTGATTGGTAAAGAAGTTGTAAAAACTTTCGAAAGTTCGAAAATGGAAACCAACCAAAATGTCTTGAAAATTAAAATTTTCTCTTCTGTCTATAATTGGTTCAGAAAGAACGGCATGTAAAATCCTTTGGTCGTGGTAGTGGCTGACGTATTTTTATAATACAAATCGAAAAGAACCGGCCGATTGCTGATAAGACCGAATTGAAACGCAAAATCGGTTGCGCGAAGGGCGACTTCCAAAAGCTGCTGCCGCCATGTTGTCCACTGTTTGGAAAAGGCAGCACTGGTTTTTCATATAATCCTACCCCTCCCCTGTTTTGAGAAACAATGACAATATTGGAGACTCATCATCACGGAAACCTAAAACAAACTATTTTTATCAAAAATATTCAACGGGTATACTTGAAGACTGGCTTCAAATCAAATATTCAAAATGAACAATTTGTTCAGGCCAGCCTCAAACTCACCTACACTGTAGGTTAACGGACTAACACCATCAGAAAACAACTACTCCCCTGGCTAATACCACGAAGGGCATTTGATTACATCCAACAGGTGTTAGCGCAGGATTCTCCACAGAAGAAATTCCTGCTTATGCTCTTGGCGAAACAACTGCCAGAATTAATTTTCAATTATTGGGACGGGACACACCTGCAGAACGGTTTCGTGCTATTTGGCCTCTCGTCAGTGCAAGGCAGTGCCATCATCGACATGTGTTGATGACTTCCCACAATTAAAAATTGTATTCGAACAGAGTATCTTCCCTAGAGCTAGGCTGATACAAACAACAAGCAAAATAGCCTTTGCTGCGCCATCTGCCCGTAGGTACTAACCAAGAGCAATAATTGGAAATTAATTCTAGCAGTTGTTTAGCCAAGAGTATATGCAGGAATTTCGTCTGCGAAGGATCCTGCGCTAACAACTGTTGGATGTAATCCATTGCCCTTCGTGGTATTAGCCAGGGGAGTAGTTATTTTCCAATAGGTGTTAGTCCGTCAACCTACACTGTAGGTGAGTTGAGGCTGAGAACAAATTGTTCATTTTGAATATTTTAACTTCTTTTTGTTATTTTTTTATATAACGTTGACCGGTCCTAGACATGGCATGGCAGCAGTGTCATTTTGTGTTCTCCTATGAATGAAATGACGAATTGTATGACATTTGGGAGCCCTATCATTATAGGTTTAGTGTTGTCGCCTCTTAGACTATATGGCTCATTTCCATTTTTGACATCAAAAAGTGATGTAAGTAGGCACTGAAAATGAAGCTTCAATCATGAAATTTGGTGTCCAGGTAGAATATTCGAATGTCCACCTGATAAAAACTGTTTTTACATTTCAAATAAGTCACACTGTATCAGATATCATAAATGACTAAAATAATAGTTTCTCTTTCTGGGTTCCCGGTTATGAATGAATCCCCGATCAAAACTGTCAAAATGCCAGTAATCTCAACAGACTGTACAGCCGATTTGAAGAAAAAAAAGCATTCAGATTATGACGAATAAAAACGATATAATATGAAGTTGTGCATTTCATCAATGATTGTATGATTTTTACGTTCCAAATACATCTCCTGATGACAAAATTATCAATACATCCAGTATTCCAAAATTCATAATTTTACTATTGCAATCACAGGATCAACATATTCCTTGTTGTAGCAGGTTGAGTAATAATATTTCAGAAGAACAGAAGCACTAGAAATTTGTTGTTGATCACTTCAGGTGAAAAGAGCAGAAAAATAATATTGATTGCCAAATGAAATCTCAATCGATGTTAGCAATTGATCAGTGGATCAAATCAAGTCATATTATCCCCTTTTTTTCAATCAAAGCCATTGTGCTGTGAGCTATGAGAAAGTTTAATTTATTATCTATCATACATAATCAGTATTCGGTATCGATGGCCTGATATATCGAATTGTCCAAAGCACTATTCAAACTCTTGATCAATTTTTTTATAGTTTTCACACTAGTATCACTACAATCCTCGGAAACATCGGCTAGTTTGTTTTTCCGAAAGAAATAGTCGTTCTCGCAAAAGTAACTGATTTTCGGTTGTGAATCGAATTCTTTCGTCAAGAAGCAAGACTTCATAACAGACTTTTGCAAGTTACTATCATCGAACATTCCCCTCTCACTTGTTACCGGAGTGTTGTGCCTCACCTCTCTCTCGGTATGGTCTTCATCCTCCGTCAATTTACACATGCGATCACAAAAAGTCTCTACGTCAATAATATCTTGTTTCATGCATCGATATTTCTTCATTTGGGATTCCGTAGCATCGATAACCGCAGAAATAGAATTGTGCCGTGAGATTGGAGAATCACATTTTTTGAAAGACAAATTTCTTCTTGGGGTCATGTCCCCTCTCCTAGCCTCTTTTCCGTAGGTATATTCATCGAAATTCGCACTTGGTGTTGGCGAACAATTCCTGGAAGGCATATTTCTTGGTGACAAATCTCCGTCTGTCTTCCGATGTGAATTTGTACTAGATCGTTTCTTCATAGTTAAGGACCGCTTTCCTTCTGCGTTGATGCAGCCTTTTGATCTCACAAGAGATTCTTTATTCACCAATCCTCCATCATCGTGAATGGAGATACGTCTTGGTACGTTTGTGTCAGTTTTCTTGCGATCAACATTCGCTGAAAGACTCTCGTACCTCGGTTCGTGGAAGGTCAAATCTCTAGGCTCGTAGCCACGGTATTTCTCAGTAGCATTAGCCTTCATCAGTTCGTCCAAGTCAGTCATTATTCCTTCCAAACCTTGATCAGCTTCAGCGCGCTTGAATTCAGCCTTTTCGAAGATCGTTTCAACGTCTGAGGACTGGGTGAATGTGTCATTGACGCTCTTGTAAGCAATTTTAGGCTTACCGAAATACTTCTTTTCCAGCATTTGGAGTTTTTGTTGCATCACAGATAAAGTCGATAGGTATTTCTTCCTGACGCAATCAGTATGGCGAGTTTTCTTCTTCGGTTTGTGCAGAGGAGTTTTAGGTTTCTTCGACATTTCGACAGGTTTTTGTTGCATGGCTTGTTTTATTTGCTCCAGTTGTTCAGTCGCGATATCCAATTCCCTATTGGCTTCTGCAAGAAAACCACTAGGGTTCTTCTTCAAATCTTTCGACGATACTTTGCGCTTGGGGTCTTCAAGCTCTGTCAGTTTCTTCACCAAGTGTTCCGTTGAGGTGATGGTGTTTTTTTCTTCCGTTTTCACGTCCTTTATAGCCTTTTTGAGAATAGGAGTTTTGGGTTTTGGTTTCGGTTGGATGATAGCTCGTTCCGATCCCAAAAGAGGCATCTCCATGCGTATTGTTTTCAGATCGATCAGTGGCCTTACATTTTTCTGAACTCTTTTCGCCCCAGACGGGTCGTTCTCGTTGAATTTTTGGTTCAGAACCCAGCCGTATACCCTTCGGAACTCTTCGAAATTTTTGCTTATCCCATGATCGACGTTCAGTTTCACTTTGGTTTTGATGGGGTGTATTTTCAGGTAGTCATCAGTGCGTCCTATGTCCCTTGGCATCATTCAAATGGTTGCGAAAACATTATTTCGGGGAATATTCAGGTGACATTACACATATCATTTTGGCACTTGGAATTTTTGTATATTTCTGTCAAATTTAGGCAGGTGAACGACTATCGTACAAGTACTAGCCACTTTGTGACGATTATGACGTTGGGTTATTTCTTTTAGTCTTGGAGATATACCATTTTCAAAAGTTCACTGAAATCTTTAGCTTCATGAGTTTATATTCAGGTAATAGTCGAGTTCCGTCAGATTTATATCTTGGAATTTAGGGCAGGATCTTCTTAAAAACTATCAGACTGCATTGTTGAAAGTTCGAATAAAAAAATTGATAAGTTTGAAAGGACAAAGAAAAAAATGTTTAACGCAGAGAAGTAATATTTGCATGGTAAATTTAATGTCAATCCATTCATATTTCGCAAGAATACGAGTGACAGAAAAAGTCATTATTTATTATAAACTATATACAGTGGCTCTCTTTAATGTCCTCCCCATTTCATTTTTTGAAGGCGTCAACTCAAAAAAGTGAAATTTGAGATAATGGAATTGATGCATGAATACTATATTTTGGGGCGAAATTTACAGACGAAAATTTCAAGATGGCGACTGTGCGTCACCTGGGAAAAAAATTAAATGGAAATGGGGGTCTTGTGACACATCCTCTTGAAGCTGCTGGCGAATACTGTAAAACCCTAGAGTATTGAGCCAATATCTTCAACAAGTACAATATGGCGGAACATTAAATGGTGAATGGGTGAATATATCGACCTTCAACTTTATGAAATAGTAAAAGAAATATTGACGTTCCTGTGTTAATACACGAGCATCAACCGGGATACGAAACGAGCCGAAGTTGAGTTTCGTATAGTTTCTATGGGAGTGTATTGATAACCATTACATGAGAGTTGCATACGCTATTTTATCTACACCCGATAAATAGTGAAGAACTACAAATATTATATTTATATTTGTATTGCACATAATAATACTAATTAAACGCATTTCTTTGAAACATTCAACAGAATTGTAATTGACAGCATTACTTCGTGAAATTAAATGATGAGAAATGAGAAGATCAAAAATTAAAAGAAAAAAATCAGTCGAGGCCGGAATCGAACCCACGTCTCTTCCTAACTAGTTGAACTAGCTATTTTCAACCTCAGCGCCTTGGACCGCTAGCCTATGGAGAGCTCAGGGATTTTGATTGAAAAAATTAAGAAATACATCATGCATTTGTCAAATGAAAAAATCCAACCATTATAACTGTATTTCTGCCGGTGAAGGTGTCGAAGGTGATTCTCCCTTATGGCTGGTATCAGACATTTTGTTATGATTATCGAAATTTGGTTATATTCTTCAGAAATTCATTACCTACACCGATTTTGATTTGACAAACGTCAAATACAGAACATGCACATCATGCTTCATTGAAAAATAATGGGTATCTATAGGTTGAAAATATGTATCGTAATGAAAAATCTGTATCGTAATGGATTTCATTATAAAACGGGTTGTGGGCATATAAGTGTATTATTAGAGTACGGGTGTAAATACAGTATCGTATACCTAGGATTTCTTATGTCAAAAAGTTCATGGCAACCATTTCGAGCATCTTCTGAACTGAACTCAGCTTATTTTTTCTAGATCATAGGGTTAACGATGTATTCGGGCAATCATTAAATTCAATATTCTAGGGTTGTACAGGATTCGTCAGCAGCGTCAAAAGGATGCGTCACAAGAATCTTTTTCCATTAAATTTTTTTGTGACGCACAATCGCCATCTTGAAATTTTCATTTGTCAATTTCACTTCTAAATATAGTATTCATGCATTATTCCAACCTTTAATGTTTTGAGTCGACCCATTCAAAAAATAAAAAGGGAAAGGACATCAAACAAAGCCACTGTATATAGTTTATAATGATAGTTTTTGTGCTGTTACTCGTTTTTATTTGCGAGATATGAATGAATCAATATTAAAGTTACTATGCAAACATTATTTATTAGATATAATTTCCTGTTTTGAACCCTTTTTTTCTTCTCCATCTCACATGTTATGTGAATTGTTGTAATCAAGATCGCCCATTTTTCATTTGATTTTTCAACAGTTTTTATGAAGATTTATTGACCTGCCCTGGACTCCAACAATTCAATTTTCACTCCTTACCGCCCTCCGCTACGACAAAAATTCAGAAATACCCCCAAACCTAATCAGTTCTGAAAGAAAGCTTTCACGGCTGGTGTTGTTACATCGCTAGTTTTTCGCGCTTGAGGGACCTGTCCTGGAATTTTGAGTTCCGGAGCTTTCGGCTGCATTTGCGGCAGCCATCTTCAGCGGCGCGGTCTTAGTTGAACTCCTTCCTCTAAGTCTACTGTCCTGTAAGTCTAACACTTGTTTGTTAATATCTTGTACAGGACCTGTTTTGTCATACGTCGGATTCTGTACTTCTGTCTGGCTTTGTCGTCAATGTCTTTAGAACGCGATGCCAAATTTTGTTTTAGGTCAGTTCTTCTTCCTTCCCGTTGAAGTCATCCTTATGCTTATATATCTCAGTTGCTTCACGGTATAAGCGAGAGAAATAATGTGTTTTTGAGAGGATTGAGGTTTTATCAAATTGAATATGATGATTATCGAGAAGGGCGTGTTCGTCTATAGCTGGTTTTCCACTTTGTCCCAACCGGCAACTCGCTTCCTTAGATGTGTTGGTTACGAGAGGAAATGACGGTAACCTTGGTCATTTTTTTCTAATATCGATAGAAGGTATTATTTCATTATACCATTTTCGAAGATGTCCAATCAACAAAATTTCCCAAGCAAACAAGTTAGAATGGAACTGAATGTTTGCTGAGAGAGAAAATACCGAACAGTGATTGAAGAGAGTTCAGCTTTACTAAATGATAAGGAAAAAACGTCGGAAAACGCTCTACAATATATATTTCATCCGATAGAGGCCATATAAATTTATGATAAAAGCTTATGGAAATTGTGAAATGCGGGAAGAGAAAATAGCCTTGTCTTTTCAAAATGAAAATTTCATTTGAGATTGCGGACACTCTTTGTCAGCATTTTGAAATTTTAATACTTTTAGGGCGGGTACTTTACGACATGATGGGTGCAAGGATTATTTGGAGTTCTAGTAGAGAGGCAAAAATTAACCTTTTCCAAGGCATTATAAAGTCCAAAAAATACTATTGAATGGAGACAATACGTATGGTGCTCACAATTATCATGATAATTAGAATACTGGAGACTGAAAATTTCAATACAATTTTGAACTCTATTGCGACTTGTTCATCATTTACCAGTTGAAGAAAAAAATAGTGTATGCAACTCTCACGTAATGGTTATCACATGATAGTAGCATAATATACTAGTGTTCAAATTGAATTGCCTGATTTCTATTCATTCAGTATCACTACTTTTAATCTCCAGTCATCGGAGTGAATTTCAAGATGAATGAGCCTCTAAAGAAGCTAGCCACTCGAGCCAGCGAAACGTCAGGAAGAAATCCCAAAAAACGACGGCCTTCAAACCCGAATAAAAGTAGTGATACTGAAAACCTCGGCCGCGAAAGCCTTAACTATTCTATTCATTCGATCCTCAACGATTCTTTTTTTTTTTCAGAGATCAAAGTTGGTCCGATTTCTCCCAACAACCACGTCATTGTTGGAGGTGAGTACATGTCAAAACAGAAATGGTTCTTTACAGGTACTCTTTACATACAGGGTTCTGATAGAATATCTGCTAAAAGAAACAAACGAAGGGTAATTCGAAATTTTTCCTAGAGATCAATTACCATAACACCAAACTGATATTTTTGCACTCGACGCGCGTTTCGCTAACAAGTTTGGCATCTTCAGGAAAAGAAAATTGATACTAAATCTAAAGACTAGAGTTAGATGTTCATATACCTATACCAGTTTTTCGGTCCGATATAGACTCTGTTTCTTAGTGCTACTTATTAAGTAACAAAGTCCACACCGGGCCGAAAAACTCAGGTATAGAGTAGGGTAGAGTTTATTCTCGTGTGTGACAATATAAAATTGTATACAGTCGTCGAGTTCGTACTATACTACATACATATAATAAATACAATAAATAAGTGCTTAGCATACTACAAATATGTAAAATATATAAAATGTGACTGATAAAATATTTTTGGACAATACGAAATTGTTTAAACTCTCTATCAATGAAGTAATATGAGATATGCACCTCAAGACATTCATGGGTGAAAATGGACGAACAAATTTCAATAAAGGATCACAGTCATCAAGAATAGAAGTTTGTAAACTCTTCAGTTTTATAAAATACATTTTCTTTCAAAAACCCTTTATCTGCTTAAAAAACTTTACAGTGGTTGGTTTCTTCCACTCCTTTGGAATCAAATTGTAAAATTTAATAGATATATATCTAAATGAGTTGTGATTCTTGGACAAGCGAAAAAATGGCAGTATGACTGATTTGTGTCTAGTATTATATTTATTTTGGGCCAGATGATTGGAGGAATCATTTCTTGCAAACAGTAGACATTCATAAATGAATTGGTTTGTTACTGTCAATATATAAACAACTAACCTTAGTCTTTAGATTTAATTTCAATTCTCCTCTACTGGAGATGCTAACCTTGTTAGCGAAACGCGCGTCGAATGAAAAAATATCAGTTTGGTGTTAGGGTAGTTATTGATCTCTAGGAAAAGTTTCAACTTCAACACCAAAGGTTCCAATCTCATCCTCCAGAAGGCTACCTTGTTAACATGAATCACAACAAAAAATGCGCTTTTTTTTATTGAGGTATCAAGTTATGAAATAATTTCAGGACGACTATTAAGATTGCCAAGTCGAGGCGCAAGAGTCCAAGAATGTGGATTTTCCTAGGAGGTGAACATACTATTTTTCGGCAAATCGTTTCAAATTCGACAGCTATTAATTGATTTTGAAATAATCGCGAATAATTTTGTTCACAATTGAATGGTGCTTCGAAATTCGTTATAAGATTACTATGGAAACGTATCAAGGTTGAATTGTCAAACTTGACGTTTATAAATTCAATTGCTGGTGGTCTCGAAAGTAAAATGAAAAGTAATGATGGAATTTCCATTCCTGGAACTCCTCCAGAGCTAGTTGAGGAAGTGAAACCTACTCCATTAGAATTATTGCCTGAGAAATCAAGAGAAGAGTACGTTTTATGGACTATTGCAAATCAACAATGTGTTTTCAATCATTCACGTAGAACACCTACAACAATATAATTTCCTCACTGCGAGGAAATGTTGGCTTTTTCTTTAAAAAAATTTGGTAATACTTCGGTCACTATGAGCACCTTTTTTTTTGTGGAACTTACATAAATCGGTCTCCCCTACAAAAAATCCAAATCGGCGGTCTCGTATATTTTCGGAGATACAGGTCCATTTTGTTATAAAACTTCAAAATTTTTCACATCAAATTTCTGTTGTTTGAACACACAAAATTCGTTTCACTCGTTTTCAACATTTTTAAGCAGATAAAACTATTAGTTTTTAAAAAAATGCATTTATTTCCAAACCACAACCAATTTGTTGTGATGTCATAGTGCAATGACATTCGAAAGTGATGTATTTACAGTGTTGCCGCTCTCATTGTTATTGTTGAGAACTGAATGTATTATTGTCCACTTTTGGAGAAAGTTGGATTTTTTGAAAAAATAATGTTTTTTCTGCTTAAAAATGTTGAGAACGAGTAGGTAAGAGAGTGAGTGGTGTTTTATCAGAAGAAGGACGAATTTTGTTTGTTCAAACAACAGAAATCTGATGTGAAAAATCGTGAAGTTTTACAAGAAAATGGTTCGGTATCTCCGAAAATATATGAGACCGCCGAAATTTTCATTTGGTTTTTTTTGTAGAGGAGACCCCGAATTACGTAAGTTCCATAAATCATAAAACAAGTGCTCATAGCGACCGAACTATTACCAAAATTTTGCCTGCAATGTCGAAATTTCCTTTCACTTTCAATTATAGATTGTGATTGTCCTTTTTCAACACTACCTTTTTTTTGGCAGGTTTTGCCGAACCTGCCAGAGGTCACCGATCCAGTAAAGCCATTTCAACAACATTCTTCAGCCGGCCGATGTTGATAATTTTATTATCCATAGCAGGCCTTTTCCTCAGGTGATCCTAAGAAGGAACAATTCAACGAGATCAAAGTGTAACTCTTTTCGAAACAGAACGAAGTGAAATGTGCTATAAGATGTTTATCTGTGTATAAATTAGGGAATTTTATCGATGAATTGCTAAAATTGATGACCCCTCTCGCCAGTACTGAAAACTTTTCAAATAAGAGTTTTTTACGTAATTGAGTATGTCCTTTAGGAGTTTCAGTCCTAGATGCATAAAGACCCTGATGTGATGACTCGTTCGTGATGAGAGATGGTAAGTCCAAATTATCGATATCTAGCCTTCTAATTCCTAATAGCAACAGTAACAATAAAACGTGTGAAGGACCAAAAACAAGAACAACGTGAATTGAGATAACCGTAAATTGAAAACGAATTCAAACGCCTCAAATCGAAATATCAAACTGTCAAGCTGTAAGACGGCCTTGTCTATGCAAATTTCATGTACTAATCATTCTATTTTTTAATAAGAGATCTCGCCAGAGTTACAACAATAAGAACGTTGGTGTAAAACTTCACTAGTAAGCTGCCGCCTGATTGAAATAGAGGACTTCGACCCAAGTTTCCAACCTGAAATAATCGTGAAAATGTCTACCATCAGGAAAATGAAATTTTGCAGTAAATAGTGTTTCAATTGGTTCGTGTTGACAAACGCTTACTCAAAAATTCTACTCACTTCTTCAAAACCAGTATTTCCAGAAAAATGTCTATTTTTCCTGAAACTGATATGTGATTGGCTAAAAGCACATGGACTTTGACTTATTCCTAGTGAGCGCATGCGCTATCTCATTTTCGGTTCCTTTCGTTACTGTGAAGTTGGATATACCGGGGTTTTCAGCCAATCAGATATCAGCTTCAAGAAATATGGGTATTTTTCAGGAAATACCAGTTTTTGAAAAGCGTGTTGAATTATTGAGTCAAGAATGATCAAAAGGAACCATACAAAATAATTTACCGCCTTTCAAGCGGAAGGCCGAGATTCAAATCCCTGCCGGGCCACACGTTAAAAGATGAGGCCTCGTTTATCTATCGCTGGCACAAGTTTCGACTTTTGATGATTGACATTTGCCAGCTGGCTATCGAAAAAGCAATTTTTAAACAATTGTAAGAGTATTCAAGTTATTTCATCAGGATTTCTATGCATCTTGGTTTTCATGCATCTTGTATAAGTCTTTAGTTATCAATAGATAGCCACACATTATTAGTATTATTGATAGGATTGGCGTGTCAGGACCATAGACATTTTAAACGAACTGGCTCTAGGAGTGAGAAGACTGCGGAATGAACAGGATAGAATACTTACAGTATAAACTCTAAGCGCATTCTTTTCTTAATGTTGCAGGGAAAGAGAAGTTATGGAGGATACAGTAATTTAGGTATAAAATTGTCATTCTCTCTCTAATTTATTCCGTATCATGCTATGTGAAAAATTGTCATGATGGTCACTCCATCACTTGTAATGTCTATGGTCAGGACTGCCCCGTTAGTATTACCAACAGGCGTATCCCGTTGCATACAAATCCTTTCCATAATAATGATAATGCAAGGCCATCTAATTACCGTTTAGTGTTCCTTCAATTGAATCGGATTCGGCTCATAGTTTGTTATTGTTACATCACCAGATTCTGTTTTTGGATGTATTGTTATCTGTGGTAGAGGGGTGAAGATATTGCGTCACGAAATGAAGACAACGAACATGAAACATATTGTTATGGAGAAAATAGAATTTGAAGAATCATTTTGTGGCTTTCTTCGAATCGAAAATAGAAATTACAACTTCCATGAAAAAACTAAATCAGAAAAGTTCAAACTCTCTGTTGATAGGTTCCTGTATATCAAACATTTAAAGAGGTTTGACTCGTTCACAAAAAGAAAGAAAGTGTTCCATAAATTATCCATCTTCCCACCGAAGAGGTCAATTAATTGAAGACATCTGTAACTGTTTGAGATATTAATAAAATCCATGAATGGTGTTCTGGAAATCATCTCAATTTGAACATATCGAAGTGCTCCGTGATGTCTTATTGTAGAAAAAAATAAAATTCATGATAAAGCTGTAGAGAGATGTAAACAAGTCAAAGATGTTGGCATAGTTTTGGACCAGTGATTAACTTTTTCATATCATATGGATAGTGTTGATTCCTCTGCAAATAGGCTGTATGGATTTCTGGTACAGGGCAGAGATTTTCAAAATATTTCAACAATGATATCCATCTACTACTGCTACATTGGGAATAAATTAGAATATGGAATAGTAATATGGTACACCCTTTATCATATTCATGTGTCCAACATCGAACGTGTTCAAAGGAGATTTTTAGGATACGTATCTTTCAAAACAACTGGATTTCATCCTGAAAGGGATATAATACAGACTACTCCCTCCTGCTGAATGATTTCAAAGTCCCTGAATGCACGTAGAATATTTTTGAGTGTTATGTTTCCTTACAACATAGTCACAGGCAGAGTTATATGTGAGGATTTAATATCTAGAATCAATTTTTCAGTACCTCAGTTTAATAACAGATACCACATAACTCTATCGTGAAAACTATAGAACGAAAAAAATCACCAATTATAGTGTCAGAATTTCAACAAAAGTGAATCACAACTCTAATATATATAATCATTTTTCTTATTTTGCTAAATTCCATAATTGGAAATATAAAATATATCAAAATTTAATATTTCCTGTAATTGGGTGTTGTATCCGTTGGAAATAAATAAATGGCCATCTTTCTATATGAAAGAGACACTTGTCTCTGAGCGAAACAAGATCTTGTCTAGGCTTGAATTGAATATCATTCTGGTGAGTGAGATTTTCTCTACGAATAGCTCTCTATTTTGCCTCATTGTGTAAAGTGTAGATATTTCCTATGTATGATACTCATTTGATTCAATTGTTATATGCTTGGTAACAAATTGAGCAAGAAAAAGGGATTTTTATATATTCCATTGCCCGTCGCGCCATATAGGTAGGACAGTAGTTGATTTAGATGGACTCTTTCTCCTCTTTCGTGAATGGATGAATCGTTTTTGAAACAAAGAGACGTACCAATCAACAGTTAGTGTTTCTAAATTTTTTGATTTTACATCTTTCACGGAAGTTGTGATTTATTTTTTTTTTTGATTCAGAGAAGAAAGACAAAAATAATTCGTCAAACATGGAACACCCTGTAAAGTTCAATGTCCGATCGGTGCTCCTGAAGACTGGTAATAACTTAAAAAATGAATTGTTTTGATCTTTTTTTTATAATTGTTACCTTTCCGTCTCTTTGTATTATTTTCAATCATTTATCATCGTATTATTTTTCTTCCTACTTTTGATAATCGTTCTTATCATATTCCCGTCCTGGTTGTTTATTCTATATAATCAACTGTATTATATGATTGGACCTTGTTGGGGAATCGAAAGTTCATCACTCTACGTCAGATTTTTTCCTTGAACGCTGATAGCTTGAAACATGTGAGCAGGTACATATTATTGCTCTCATATATA
This sequence comes from Zygogramma bicolorata, assembly GCA_032362365.1. Taxonomy (NCBI): domain Eukaryota; kingdom Metazoa; phylum Arthropoda; class Insecta; order Coleoptera; family Chrysomelidae; genus Zygogramma; species Zygogramma bicolorata. The sequence goes on from JAVJAQ010003910.1 coordinate 15,602, forward strand.
CAAGCAGACATAAAAATAGCTGAAATATCGAAATATCAACAGATTGCAAGATGGGGTCACTTTTGAATCTTTCTCTTCTATCGACAACGCTTTATTCAAAAAACAAAAAATTTCTGTTGATGTTATGATATCAGATGACTTTGTGCGGGCATTTTGTTGATATCTTGATACATGTTATAGTTCTGCTGGAATATACATATGTATATCCATTTCATATTTTTTTCATGGTTTTCTATGCTTAGTGTAAGAAAGTTTGCCTTGGCTTCGAAAGTAATCGAATTTCTTGCAATCAGTGCATGTATCGAAATGTATAAATAAATGGTTAATGTGTATAACTTGTAAATCAGATACTGAATATCATCCGTCATCATTAACATTTTCATGTATGTTCAACTTCACTCATCCACTATCATTCACCATATGAGGATCGCTATTTTGAAATAATGAACAAGCAGTGGAACTTGGGGAAATCCATCAGTATGGAGCACTTGATTTATTGTTGTTCATGAAAGTTTGATGGCAGGCCCAACGTTATTTTCAGAAATGGAATTTCCGAACAGACATCATGATTCAAATCTCAGATAGTTATTTCTGCAAAGAATTCCTACTTTTGTAAGCTCCGTTCTGGAATATCACTTTAACATATCTTCTGATTCTATCTGTTTGGAAACAATAAAAGAAATGATTGATGAAATTGGCCGATACTAACGTGATCCGTTTACAAATCAGCTACACTTGTTTCACTATAAAACAGTCCCTTCAGGTTTCTTATGGTACTATGATCCCTCACTGTGCTTCTATTTGAACATATCTTATTCATTACTAACAAACCTTCTGGGAAGAACTTATTACAGAAATATTTGGGTTACCTTCTGAACTTATCTGAATTACTCATATTTTGTCACAAGAAAACAGGTTGAACAATTAATCAGATCTATTTGGTCATTTAGTCTTAGAACTCTAGCATCTATTGGAATTCCATGAATATGTACCTTTTTTCTCAAAATTCGATCAATCGTAGTCATGTTTGATCTCATGTCTTCCAGTCAAAAAGTGATTACAGTTGAATGAGTCGTTTCATTCAGAAAACTACGTGTATGCTCCTTTAGTCTTCTGCTGAAAGATTTCCTCGTTTGACCAATATACAGTTTGGGGCAAGATCCACACGATCAACAACGGTTAGAATGCGAACTCCATTGATTTCATTCTGTATAAGAAATCACACTAATAAACCATACATCAGGTATATCCAATCATAAAAAATGATAGTAAACTCCATGAGATATTAACCAACGTAGGCGATTTTTGAGAATAAAGAATTGCACATAGCCTACAGAACGGATAATAGGTTGCGTAGATACATTGTATATTGGTCAATCGGGGATATATTCTACCAAAAGAACAAAGGCACATAGAAGTTTTTTCAATGTTAAGAGAAGTTCAGTATTTGTAAATCATCTTCTGACTGAATGATATGAGTTCAATATTGCATTTGGAGAAGAAAGGTCTGAAATTAAATTTGTTGGAATTTCTAGAAATCAGTAGAGTCGTCGCTCAATGGAATATTAAATAGAACGAATAGATTACGAAGAAACTGATGGAATCACATGTTCCATTGCGGCTTGAAGAAATCATCACATTACCTTAATAAACATACTTAATAATAACTTTCAATTGAATAATATAAGTTCATGTCGGAGATCACATATCTCAACAGTATATTATGCAACAACGATCATGTAATGATGGTTATTAGTGAAGGAGCATCTACCGGGATGCGAGTGTATTAATAAGCATTACATGAGAGTTGCATACGCTATTTTTTCTACGCCCGACAAATAAAGAAAGAATATAAATATTATATTTATATTTGTTATCCCACTGATCCGGAAATGGAATTTTATCATTTAATTCTGAACTGAATTGCCTTCCCCCACTGAAGTGTATTATCAATTAATCAAGAATCTGAATCGTAATGAAAAATCTGTAAATTATGTACAGATTATAGGCCTATAAGTGTTTCATTATAGAACGGGTGTAGAAAAAAAAGTTTACTGTTGAATCGAAAATATCGAAAATTTCATATCAAATTAAAAATGTGTACTGAATTAGTTGAATATATAAGTGGATGAGATGATTTTTTTTTAATAAATATACGAATCTGTATGAATTTTTACCTTGGCCTAAAAACTACTTGAGATGTACTCAAAAAATTTCGTACGACATTCTCATGTCGACACTTATATTAGAAATATAGATGTTCGGATATCATTTCAAGGGCTACTTTTTCATTAAAATGTTTCGTCTATAGACTTCGGAAGACTGGGGGTAACGAAAATTATTTTTGTAAATGTAGTTATGTGATTAGTATGTATAGTTTTAATCTTAGATGTGATATATGGGTTGAATATATGTTTTTGAGTTGTAAGAGTATATAGGTAAGGATTCTTCTAGAATATAGACATGGTGCCAAATCAACCGTAAATATAAATGAATAAATATGTGTATGAGACTTCTTATAAATGTGCTGTCAAAACGACTTCTCTCTTATTTCTACACCTTTCCTTTCAAATTGAGTGATTATGAGTCGACTCAGCAACACAGAGTCCGGAATGTGGCTCTTCCTGCGAGGTAAACATCTTTTTTTTTTCGCAAATCGTTTAAAATTCGACAGATATGAATTAATTTTGAAAAGGTCGCGAATAATTTGATTCACAAATAAATGCTACTTCGAAACTCGTAATAAAATTACTTGGGTCACTATGGAAACTGTTTTCAATCATTAATGTAGAACAAATATTCTAAAACGAACAATTTGTTCAGGCCAGCCTCAACTCACCTACACTGTAGGTTGACGGAGTAACACCTATTAGAAAACAACTACTCCCCTGGCTAATACCACGAAGGGCATTGGATTACATCCAACAGGTGTTAGTGTGGAATTCTTCACAGAAGAAATTCCACATATATGCTCTTGGCGATACACCACCAGAATTGATTTTCAATTATTGGGACGGGACACACTTGCAGACCGGTTTCGGGCTATTGGGCCACTCGTCAGTGCAAGGCAGTGCCATCATCAACATGAGTCGATGACTTCCCATAACTGAAAATCATACTCGAGTAGAGTATCTTCCCTAGACCTAGGCTGATACAAACAACTAGCAAAATAGCCGTTGCTGCGCCATCTGCCCGTAGACTAGGTACTAACCAAGAGCATATCCGCATGGCCCCAATTCCTAGTACAAGGAAAATACGTATTTTCCTTGTACTAGGAATTGGGGCCACAGTGTAGGTGAGTTGAGGCTGGCCTGAACAAATTGTTCGTTTTAGAATATTTGATTTAAAGCCAGTCTTCAAGCATCCCCATGAATATTTGTTTTATTAATGTAGAATACTAACAACTGTAAGCAAATATCATTTCCATACAGTTTGGAAATATTGACTTTTTCTTTGAGAAATTTTGCCTGGAATGTCAAAAGTTCCTAGCGATTCGTGGAAATTTATATCATATCATATAAAGAAACCAATAACACAATTTGTGTCAACAATATACAAACAATTTGAAATTTGTAGAGAAGTGTTATCAACACACTATTCAATTTTGAAATGTAAGTGGCAGCTAATGACACTAGCGTACCGAAAAGTCCGCTTCAGTGGCGCCAAATAAGCATGTTTTCGGTTATAATTGCACGAGTGCAATAAAATTACCGATAATTTTGCAAGAAAGCGTGATATCTAAAAATTGCAAGAGTTTATTTTCATATTTTGGCGAAAGTGCCCGAGTCCGAAGGACGAGGGCTCTTTCACAAAATATGAAAATAACCGAATGCAATTTGGATAAGATATCACGCTCGAATTCAAAATTATCTGGTCATTTTTATACACGAATGTAATTCATTGGAATATTTCACGAATGAAGAAAATCTCAAGGAAATGTAATTTTTTGTTCATTTATGCTTCCCTCTATAGATTATATGGAGCACTCACCTAAACGCGAAATGTTTTCTATTTTTGAAGTCTATCTGACATTTATTTGTGTTGTTTACTGAAGTCTAGCGATACGGTTTCAAATTTGTTGTTATGGTGACTTGATAAAATGCAATTACCGCTGTAAGTTTTCGATAATTGCATTGCTCTTATGGGACATTTTATATATGAGAGAAATATTCAGATAGGTATAATGAAAAAAACTTTACATATACCGGGTTGCCCCGAACCAGTATCAAAACATATATGAATCATCCGATTTGACCGGAAGTGTATCCAATTTTCATATTTTAAATGGAAATAATAATTATTTTTCTGGAATAACGATTGAGTAGAGAATTGTCCTTCCAATGATATATCACAATCATAATGTCAATTCACAATCTGCTGATATAGTTGATATTTTATAAATATTACTTTTTCTATTCCCCTACTAACGAAACATCTTTATGAAAGTATGCTATGGAGTATTGAACAATATCATGTGAGTAGCAATAACTAATGCCCAAACTTTTCAGACAATATTTTGATTTTTCTTCATTTTTCATCAAGTCTATCATTATTTCTCAAATGGAATGGAACGGAATTTTTAATTTTGTATAGACTGCGGGCATGTGACGTCACATGCATCAGCCTGCTGGACAAACAAATCGTATTTCCATAAACAACAATGGTAATTCAATGAGATTATAATTGCAATTCTGAGATACAGAATGCATGAATATACCGTTGCCCATTTCAACTCATCATGCTCTTCTAGTTGCTTGAATCCACAATTAACGTCTCTCAACAGCAAGAGGATTAATGTTCTTTCTATTGTCGAAAATAGAAGGGAATCGATGGATTGAAACATCACAATCGCTCAAACTTGAGTTATTATCGAGAAAAAATATTCTGAAATATGACACAAATGCACAATAAGCATTTGTAGATCCGTTGTTCGTCCAGCAGGCTGGATTTGCAACTATTATTTTACTGTCGTCTGTCACATATGCCCGCGGTCTATTGGAGTTTATGACCAACTCTAAAAATTCCTGTTAGCTTTCGAAAAATTATAGACTTGATGTTGAAATATAAAGAAATAATTTCAAAAATACTGTGTGAGAATTTGGACCATGAATTGTTGTTACTGTCATGATATTAAAGAACGTAAACTTTCACGGCCGGAGGTGACTGATTCTTGGGTGTTTTCCGGGTTTGATGGCCGTGGTCCACAGGTTTTTATTCCTGACGTTTCGCCTACGACTATGGTAGGCATTATCAAAGTCTGTGAGGTAACGGACGCAATGATCTCGTTCTCACAGTAGATACTACTTTATTGACGTTATGCTCGGCTTTATACCTGTTCTCCTGTTCGACGTCCGATACTATCGTGTTGGAAGTGGGCGTGGCTTGTTTCCTCTTGACTGGTTTGGGTCGTGTGTGCTTTAGAGCTGGTAACCAGACTTTGTTGATGTGTATGCCTTCTTCTTTTCGGTTGAAATTGTCTTTATGTTTGTGAATCTCTATCGCTTCTCTGTGTAACCTGGGATAGTAGCTCTGCGTTCTGTCAATCACTTCCGTTTCGTCAAATGCAATCGCGTGATTGCCTTCTCCGAGTGCATGCATCCGTGTAGCTGTGGATCAGTCTACATTGGAACCACTAAAAGAAGCATCAAGACACGGCTCTCCGAACACAAGAAAAATTGTCGCCTGGGACAGTCAGACAAGTCGGCAGTTGCCGAGCATGCACTCGGAGAAGGCGATCACGCGATTGCATTTGACGAAACGGAAGTGATTGACAGAACGCAGAGCTACTATCCCAGGTTACACAGAGAAGCGATAGAGATTCACAAACATAAAGACAATTTCAACCGAAAAGAAGAAGGCATACCCATCAACAAAGTCTGGTTATCAGCTCTAAAGCACACACGACCCAAACCAGTCAAGAGGAAACAAGCCACGCCCACTTCCAACACGATAGTATCGGACGTCGAACAGGAGAACAGGTATAAAGCCGATCATAACGTCAATAAAGGAGTATCTACTGTGAGAACGAGATCATTGCGTCCGTTACCTCACAGACTTTGATAATGCCTACCATAGTCGTAGGCGAAACGTCAGGAATAAAAACCTGTGGACCACGGCCATTAAACCCGGAAAACACCCAAGAATCTGTCATGATATTGTTCAATATTCCATAGCATACTTCCATGAAAATGTTCCATTACGAGGGGGATACAAAAAGTATTCTTTCATGTAATCTCAATTATACCAGCAGATTGTGCATTGGGAGTATGATTTGAACTATGAAAATTAGATGCGCTTCCGACCAAACCGGAAGTGTCATATATTTGACACTTGATGAATTTTACACTCATGGCTTCAAATCGAAGTACCGTATATGAAATATACATACGAAATAACAACGTTGATACAAATGGGTAAATTGGTTCCGGATCACCCGGTATACTTCGGGTGAGATATATATTATATAGATCATACATTATATCCTTCAAATGATTGTCATATAACAGCTCCCTTCTCACCCTAGATGAATAATAATAATAATAATTCATTAGTTATCGGCTGTGGAAGTTCAGTATTTTTTGCTACATCCACTATTTCAGGCGCGGGACTGTAGAGCGAATAAATTCTAGTGGTCGTTCAATGTTCAATGGTGAAATCAACACGATCTCAGTGTTGCCGACGTTGCCGTTTTGGTACAATTGTACTGAATTCGGTACGTAACGATTAGATTCAGTATGTCAGTACAACTTTGAGAAAAAAACACAAAATACAGTACGAAATGAAAATATAAGAAAAAAAAGCAAAATTTGCAGCATTTGGACGAACAAATCTTTATTACAAATATTTGTTTCTATTTTTGTATTTTTCTTCTATAAACTTGTGGTGTGAGCCAAAATTATATAGTATATAAAGAAAAAGGCGGCAATTTACTTTTTTGCCCGCGTTGGAGAAACTGCTAGCGCCATATGGCTAGCGCCCTCGCGCCCGTGTTGAATAAACGTGTTCAAAATTAAAAGTATTCGCAGCTCGGGAGGGGAGGGTAATTACCCTATTACCCTACCCCTTGTATCCGCGCCTGCACTATTTCAAACCGTTCACTACGTATTTTACAGATATTATGTGATGGCTCATTTGGAGTATATGTGTATTTCAATTATTGGCAGCCGCTTCCGGGATTGTTTTTTTAAGACGATGGGATATGTAACATTTGACTTGATAAATTCGATATCATGACTACATTCAATTACCCAAAAACCAAAATTGAAAATGATATTCAGTGAAAGTTGTGTGTTCTCATGAAGCGCATGAGCTGTAAAGCCCTAGCAGGCATAAAGAACATTATTATACAGTTGGTGGGTAACTGAAAAATAAAAAAAATTGAACTAGTATGATCTAAACAAAACAAATTCATGAAGGAATATCGTGTTCGTTTCCTTCGAAGATAAAGGGAACATGTGATATAAGGAAACGAGTATTATATACGTGTTATTTCAGTCTCATCGAGCATTTCATGGCATTTCAATGTCGATTGGCTAGCGTTGGTTAGTTTCGCGGAAGATCGATCGCTATAAGGAGAATTGTTCCAGTCGCCAATGCCAGCATGTAATGTTTGTGTTTAAATTAAAGCTTGCAATGTTACCAACAAACCGACATGATGCGTTACGAGGCATGATTATGCGTGCCGTTGGAATTTATCGCTATTTCCGAACACAGTTCGAGCTATAAATTCGAATTTCCAGCAATTTAACGAAATAAGGGGGTGTGAAATTGTTTCGGGAATTTATATGTTTGTAGAGTATCATAGAAAATGCACAGGGATTCAATGTTATGCCAATAAGTACTGATAGATACATGACTCAATAATAGCTGCAACTTTTTATAGAGATCAAATGCCGTAACACCAAATTGATTTTCTTCGTAGTTTTTTTTTGGGGCTAATAACCTTAAAATCTGTCCTAGATATCAATTACCCTAACACCAAACTGGTATTTTTGCACTCGACGCGCTTTTCACTAACAAGATGCTAACCTTGTTAGCGAAACGCGCGTCGAGTGCAAAAATATCAATTTAGTGTTAAGCAGAGTTCATGTATAGAGCAAGAGCCCGCGTCCGCCAGACCTTCGTTATTTTATAAAAGCTGAAAGTTTCTCTGCGTTTTCCCCTAACACAGGTGAGAACGATCAGCGACTATGAAGTTTGGATGATAGTTACTTCTTCAGATACCAGGTAGCAAAGGCGTATAATATAGTACCTCACTTTCGTCAAAGTATAAAGCTCAGCTTTTTCATATCTTCTTCGGAATGATATTAGAAATCACATAATCCATTGCCAGACACTTACTCTGGTCCAACCCTCTGCCAGACACCCCTCAACTTCATTAAATCATAATTATACTTACGTTTGACAGTATTTGAAGGGTTTATGTGACGCCATCTTGCCTATAATGTCGATATTTCTGTTTACTTGTCAATGTAAGAGAAATTCATCTTTTCTGAAGGGTAAAGTAGGGGCAGATATCTATTTGTCAGTTTGATAAAATGGTTTGACTGAAATATTGGCAGAAAGATGATGAAGCTTCACAGGAGTGTTAACAATAGAAGTTTATACGGAAAATAATAGTTCAATCCTGAAAGTACTTATAAAAATATGAATGATCTAAGATATTGATGAAATTATTTCACATCTGTTGCTGAATTGCTTGCCATCTTTTGACGTTATGTATAAGTAATCAAGAAAATGTGCGCTTGAAGCTACGACAACCGTAAGAAATATATAAGAAAACACATGACTTGGATAAAAATCTTTGCTGTCTGTTTCCTGGCCAAGCAACCAAGATCTAAACTCCACAGTCTCTGATTGTTTTCACCTTTGTTGGGGACACGCGCAGATGAACTTTCAGCTTTTATAAAATAACGTAAGTCTGGCGATCGCTGGCTCTTAGGCTAGTAGGTACGGAATGGCCAATGATATTCCACTGTTCGATCTTCATCTCATTCTAATCGCAATTTCTTTCCGAAAATCAACTATGCCTTAGGGTAATTGATCTTCAGAAGAAGTTTCAACTTTCACACCAAAGGTTCCAATCTCATCGTCTATTAATAACCTTACACAATCTGAATTCATAATAGACCAGGAGGTGGTGACAGAGTAGAGTAGGAGAGTAGTTTATTTAACTATGTTATGTACATGGTATATGTGTAGCAAGTCACAAAGAATACAGGAGTCGATAAGGACCGTTTAAGATAATTACAGAAATAAGATATCTAATACTAATACAGAAATTCGCATGTAGTTTAGCTAAAAGTCGACAACAAAATTATTTACAGGAGTGAAAGTTGTTTAAAAAATACAAATTTGTCAACAAGTTCAAAAAAACAACATGTTCAAAAAATACCAATAATACAGTTTGAAAGTTCAAAATGAAACACACAATGAACTGGCTGAAGCTATATATCTGTTGATATCATAAAAACAATGACTCAATAGAAATGTCTTTATAACAGTTTTGAAACTTTTGAATTCCAATATTTTGACGGAGTTATCGAGGATGTTATAGAGATTGAGGTTCAAAGAATTTTTGCAGCTAACAGGTAATCTATGTCGTGGAAAAGTCAGTAAATTAGCCAATCTTGTGTTATAGACGTGTGAATAGGAATGTCTGGAAAATTTGTTCACATTTCGGTGTATTTCTAATAATACTGTTAATATGTATAGATTAGGCAGCGGTATGATACCAAGCTCGATGAAATGTTGAAGACAATGATCTCTAAGACCCAGGTTAGCCAATATTCTGATAGCTTTTTTCTGGCATCTGAAAACTACTATGGCGTTTGTTGAATTGCCCCAAAGTAAAATACCATAAGACAGCACTGAATAAAATAAGCCGAGCGTATATATATATATATATATATATATATATATATATATATATATATATATATATATATATATTCATATATATATCTGTTTCAAGAATTCCATCCATTATGATACAGATTTTCAACCAATAGAAACCCATCATTTTTCAATCAATCATGGTGTGAATATGACGTTTGTCGACATCAGTACTCATTAAATTTTTATAGAATATATATATATATATATATATATATATATATATATATATATATATATATATCTGTTTCAAGAATTCCATCCATTATGATACAGATTTTCAACCAATAGAAGCCCATCATTTTTCAATCAATCATGGTGTGAATATGACGTTTGTCGAAATCAGTACTCATTAAATTTTTATAGAATATAGCTAAACTGCGAAAATTAAATAATCAAAATGTCTGATATCAGCGATATAGATAAATAACCACCATGACTAGTCTTGGGCATCCTTTTTTTTCTTATCCTCTTTATTTCTTATTGTTGTATTTTTTATTACAATTTCGTATAATTTTTCAAAGCAATACGATTAATTACCATTATTGTGTTCATACAATTTTCTCACAATTTTTGTATGTTGTTGTTATATATATATATATATATATATATATATATATATATATATATATATATATATATATATATATATATATATATATATATATATATTTTATTTTTCGCCAAAGGGACCGCGGGGGCGCCCCCCAAACAAAAAAAAATTGTGAGAAAATTGTATGAACATAATTTTTTAAATTCAAGCAAACATTTGAAAAATTCCTTGACATTTTCTTGCACGCTGCTTTGTATTGTATTAGTGAATATTATTTCAAACTGAAATGATTAATGGAAAAACACAAAAATTCCCCACAAAACGAAAAGCGTTTTTCCTTATGAAGTGCATGTTAGAAGTGTAACTGATATTCAGGAAAAACAGGGATGAAATACAAAACGTATTTGAACTTGTGATATATATGTTTCAAAAACTTTTTATTTGAACAACTGCTACTGTCAATATAAATAAACATATACAGTATGAGATTAAAGACCAAAAGAACCAAGATTCAATTCGTGATGATTGTACTACTAACAGTGCACGCGCTTGGCTGCCAGGAAACTGTCTATTTTTTATATTTTAGGGTTAATTATCAAGCCTTAAAAAGGCATGCAGTGTAAAATGGGAGAACGTCACCTGTCACCACCTCCTGGTCTATAAAGATTAATATTGAAATCTATTCAAGTGAAGAAGGGCAGTTTTCAATCTGCCCCGAAAAATTGCTGCATTAATCGAAATTAAACACGTCCTTTTGGTCAGCAACTTCTTTCAGAACGTGAATTAGCCTATCACAAAGTACAAGAACTAATGTAATATATAAAAATGACGAGAGAGAGTGTTATGATTCCACATCCGACTCAAGATCCGAGATAGTGGGTTCGATTCCCCAATGGGGCAGATATTTTTCTTTGAGAATTCCTCTCCGTCGTGTTAGGGAATGACTTCTGTCATGTTTCAATATTGACGGGTCCGCCAATAACCATACTGCTCCTGTGGTGTGGCGTAGAGAGTTATTAACAAGGTCTACTTGCTGATGGATGATAAATCACGTTTACTACTATTATAAAATAATATATAATGCAACGATCATTTGAGTGTTATTCAAGAGAGAGCGATAGCAGGAGACGAAAGTTGAAGGAATCTGCTTTTACCACACTGTGTGCGGTCTGCGTCAACGATAGGTATTTTGATAAATATTAGTTCTTGTATTTTCAATAGGAAAATTTGAGATATACGAAAAGTTGCTGACTAATTGAACGTTTTCCATTCAGAAGGGCTATTTTTTTGAATTATCGCAGCCACTTCTCAGGGTAGATTGAAAATCTGTCCTTCTACAATCGTATAGATTCCAAATTTTTTTTTTATTGTGGTTGGTTAAGAACTCAAAAAAACTAGAAGAAAGAATCCACGACAAAATATTGAAATTCAAACAGTAATATGAATTACGATAAATACTTTATAAATAAAGAATTATATTTGTATTGAACACAATAATATAATGGTAATTAATCGTATTGCTTTGAAAAATTATACGAAATTGTAATAAAAAAATACAACAATAATAAATAAAGAGAATAAAAAAAATAAAGGATGTCCAAGACTGGTCATGGTGGTTATTTATCTATATCGCTGATATCAGACATTTTGATGATATGATTATCGCAGTTTAGCTATATTCTATAAAAATTTAATGAGTACTTATTTCGACAAACGTCATATTCACAGCATGATTGATTGAAAAATAATGGGTCTCTATTGGTTTAAAATCTGTATCGTAATGAAAAATCTGTATCATAATGGATGGAATTTATGAAACAGATTATGGTCATATAAGTGTTCGTTGACGTTTCGGAAAAAAAAAACTTTTTGCGTTTCAAAACTCATCAATACTTCTTTCAAGGGTCTTGGAAAATCTGTCAAAGATCTGATATTGGCATATAATTATTTTCAAGATAGCTAAGTATCGTATTTTTACGTTATACGAGAAGTGGCTGACTAATGGGAGGTGTTTCATTTGAAAGGAGCTGTTTTTAATTATCCAAGCAACTTTCTGGGATAGATTATAATCCTGCCCTTCCACACTTGTATAGATTCCAATATTAATTCTTATTTTTTCAGATTGTGATAAGTGACTAACCCGAAGAAACACGAAGAATAGGAATGATACAGTAACCATTTTGCCATTTCCAACAAGTTTCAGAGTGAATTTTATAACGAATTAAATAATGATGAATCATTCTGAACCTATTTCTGTTAAAAACTCATCTAAGTCACGCCACAGCCTTATTTGAAAGTTTCAGGGCATAACGTTCTTGGTCTGTTCCGTCCGTCCGGAAAATCCTGGAATGAATTTTTTTATCGGTAATATCATCTAGTCCGGCCCTGTTCCCGGTAAATTCTAACCAGCATCGGCTTATCGCCGGTGGTTTTTGCGGTTTTTTATTTCTGCTCTAGCAGCATGACAGTAGATACTTACGAGATCCAATTCAGTTTGTTTTAAAAACAATCAGAGCTCAAAATTGAACATCACACCCTGCCAATGCCTCAGTGACCTCTTGAGAAAGTTACAGACCTTTCTCAAACTTTGCTCGACGTGTTTTCAATAGTGCGCCATGAATTTCTATTGCTGTCAATCGGAAGAGGAACGGGAACAGAGAAAAATCAACGCGGAAATAGAAAAACAGCTACGCATCGATAAAAATGAAGCTCAGAAAGAAATCAAATTGCTCCTTCTCGGTGAGTCTTCTCGTTTACATTACAAATAGCGTTTTCAAAAACGGTTTTCAAATCATTACTGAAAACCCCATACATTCAAGATATTTGGACTGAAAACTAATTATTTAAGATAAATTAAGAAAGGAAAAAAGTGTTTGTTAACTATTTTTCAAAGGAAACACTTCATAGACTCGAAAACTATAATGACCTTTCACTATTCACAATAACTTTCACAAAGAAAACCAACTACCTCCACCATGAACATACGCATACTGAATAATTCCCTAATAACAACGTTTTTCCTGACACGATGTCATAATCTTCTCGACGATGACAAACCGTTTCTGCCATGGGCGCCCCGATGTATTTGACAGTCGGCCATGCTACCGATATCCACGTCCTCGTGGAGCTTCAAACTTGATTTGCCTAGAGAAACAACAAAAAAAAGACGTTTCAATTTCTGGTTATGAAAATTTTTCTCAATTCAATCGTCAAACAATAAGGAGCTGCTGCTTTCTCGTCACATCAAGCCTTTGAAAATTCTGAAAGAAAGGTAACATGGGTAATGTGCACAAATAAAAAAAAAACCAAAACAATTGGTACCACATTATACCTACCAAACGATCTAGATCATGATCTAACTAAATTTCTATTTTTTTCCAGACTTTTTTTCGTTGAGTCCAGCGAGCTGAGAGATGCACGTAGCATTTCTCTTTGCAAAATTCTTTACTTTGAACTTGCCGTATTTGAGATCTCGTCAACTGAATTCGTATCAGATTCCACTTCGGACTCTGAAGTAAAGACAGTTCCGTACGGCTTGATCTTGTCAAGAGACACGATGCCCTTGTACTTCCTCTGCGAACGGGAAGAGCCTTTCACGTCTTCGATCACATAACGATCATGATCTAAAGCTTTGATGATCTCGTATGGGCCACTATATTTAGGAAGAAGCTTTCGACTTTTACCGTCGTTACTTGTCGCCAAAGTAGAAACTAGTACTTTTACCCCGACTTGACATATTCTTCCTCTAGTGCCTTCAATGTGCATAGATATTCTGCGTACAGACTGTCTGGTGTGGAATATCGACCAGCCCGTGCACCTGCCTGTAAACTGGGATCCTTTATTCCATCAATCAAGCACGACACTGCTTTCTTGTCTGAAAGTTCACAAGCACTAATCAAATCCATTTTCTCGAAATAATATTTTTCCCAAGTTTCATTTGGCATTTTGTTCCTGTCCAAAAGGCTTCTCAAGGTCGTTGCGTAATCCTGATGCTCGGGAAAGGTTTTAATCACAAGATCTTTCCATTCAGCCCACGTCAATTGATAGGTTTTTAAGTTATACCACTTTCGTGCGAACCCTGATAATCTACTTTGCATAAGAAAGATCATCGTCGCTTCCTCCCAATTATTCATTACTCCTATTTGTTCAATTTTTTCGATTCATTTCGACGAATTCATATTTGGATTTCCCGGGGTAAATTCTGGGATGCATTCAGGCTTTACGATGGTATTTTCCCTTCTTCTAGGCTGGGATTGATGCTCTATTAATTTCTCGACTAAAGCCTCCAGGCGTTCAACCTTATCGTCTTTATTTTGAGAAATTGGTGGATACGGTGGCGTATTGGATGCTATTATTCTTGTAGTGCTTGTAGAAGGAGCTGACTGATCATAAACAATAGCTCTAAGGCCGCCTGTTGGCAATTCCCGCGTCGTGCAATGAGGCCACCTAAGCGTTTCAATCCGTCAAAAAGACGATCTCTCATCGTAGAGTCATCTGTCAAGTGCATTGAATAATATGTATGAGCCCACGATATTAGGGATACACTTAAAAACTTTTTTTCACGAAATAACTCGTAATGTTCTATGTGTTGCCAAAAATAAATGTAATAAACTCACCAGACATATTAATTTCCACGGATATTTCTCGCCATGCCTTGCGTTGAACATCCCGTAAGTGGTAACTCGAATCACTCTGATCCCACAAACATTTATGTCCGTAAATTAAGTTAATACATTTTTCAACTTCCATGTTTACGCACGAACGTGTTTACAAATCCCAACAAGTTCGGATTGATTTCGGACGTCGGAACTACACGTACGTATAGGTACGACAAACTCGCATCCAGTATGTGCGCTTCCATAGTACTCAGAAGGTTCGGATCGTTCGTACGTATTGGTACGTATACGCACGAGTGAAATTCGTACGAAAACGCGTCCAAACTGAGCGCGGCCTAACATCCTTTTCGCTACGCTCTTTCCTTGAACAATGTCGTTTCTTTCGTTTGTATGAAGTGAATTTGGAACGCCCCATTGATACAACAATAGCACAAATAAATTATAGAAAAATAATACTTCTAAAGGATGAATTTATACGTTATTCAACCAAAACAAAGAACACTGAATCAAAAACCCAACTTCACAAACTTAATTCAAAAAGATTACAGTCAAAATGGGTCAATTTATACGTTAATCAACCAACTTTTAATAAAACTAACTCCTTATAACACAAGGAAAACTTTTTTTTTACTACGATGAATCATGTAAATCAGGTACTTTACGAGTATTAACAAAAAATTCCGTTCCAAAACCTTATCAACGCTAAACAAAACGAAATAGGCTTGGTTCTTTGTTTTAAATAATATTCATAAAGCATACCAGGGTTCCAGTACACTGATAACTCATCTGAAGGCCTCACTCACTGTATAATTGTCCGACGAAAGGCACAAACGAGGGCACAAAGCAAGTATCCGAAAAAAAACTATTGTTTTGCACAAAACTTTCCACCGGCGCGAGGGCGAATCCCACCGCTGCAATCTGTTAACTATTTTTCAAAGGAAACACTTCATAGACTCGAAAACTATAATGACCTTTCACTATTCACAATAACTTTCACAAAGAAAACCAACTACCTCCACCATAAACATACGCATACTGAATAATTCCCTAATAACAACGTTTTTCCTGACACGATGTCATAATCTTCTTGACGATGACAAACCGTTTCTGCCATGGGCGCCCCGATGTATTTGACATGTTGACGCCGAAAATCCAACCTACAACCTTGTGTTAAAAGGTAAGGCCCCGTTAATCCATTGTTAACGGAAAAAATATTTGAAACCATTTTTTTTTCAGCCTCGCTATATGTAACATACCATTAATTAGATTACATTAATTCCAATTTTGAGTAAAAAACTCCACCAAGTGGTTTGTTGAAGTACAACGTACGACTGTCTTTGTATCATTCAAGCTACGATCATTAATTTCAGTTTCTTTCAATACTTCCTTTCATAAATATGATTCAACAAACAAATTGTAGTCTAGGCAACCAAAATTGAGTTTCACAACAATTATTATTTTCTACTTGTCAAAATGTGACGTTTTTGGCATTTCAACCAATAATAGTAGCGGGTTATTCTAGCCAATCATTCGATTTTATACTGATACAACTGCCTGGTCCTTGATAAAACTTTGTTTACCTTTAAACTGTCAAAACCATAAGGTTCACCGCGTCTATTCTATTGAACTGGCTTATATACAAGGTTAAAATATAAATGATCATGAATGAAAAGTAACCTAATTATTAATAGTCTTTCACTTTGTCAGCATAATAATAACATAAACATTTCAATAAACACTCAAATTTCACAGGCGTAAATTGCTCATGAACATAAAGTTTTTGACAGATATTGCAAATTGCAAACAACTTACGTGGTCAAAATATTATAGCCGCTTTTAGACCGATTCAAACACTTAAGGTTTCCTGAACTCAAATGAAGATGGCGTACGATTAAGTTTTGTTGAATTCAATTTTATGGTTGAAGTTCTGAAATAAAAGTTAAGAAACACTACTACATGTATTAAGGTAAATTCATGCAAGCCAACTTAAGTTGTCTTAAAAAGTTGTATCAAAAAAGGGACATTCATGCAACAATTCCCAAAAAATTTAATAGCGAAGATATGCGCAACTGATTTTAAGAGCTGACAAATGTTTGGAGTATAAGCGGAAAAAAAAATTATAAGTTGCTAAATATAATGCATGAATGCTTCTATTTGATTCCGAACATCGAACTTCTTAAGTTACTATGTTAAATTAAATATTATATTCCTTATCTTGAAATTACAATAAGTATTTCGTTTCAGGAGCTGGAGAATCTGGCAAGTCTACATTCATCAAACAGATGCGAATCATTCATGGTGGTGGTTATTCTGATGATGATAGACGGGGATTCATCGAACTCATATACCGAAACATATTTTCGTCTATGCAAAGTATAATAAATGCAATGGTGAAGCTGGGTATCCAATACGAAAACGAAAGCTGTCTGGTAAGGAGCACTTTGTCATGAACTATAATAACGTAATCATTACCTTGCAATCTGACAACTACACTGAGAAAATGTAGTCATTAATAAAAAATTTATGATAAAATCAATTGATTTCTTGATAAAAAACTATCTGTAAAAAGTCGATCTAATTCATAGACAAGACTTTTATTTTGATTATCTAATTCAAGTAACTTCCCTATATCTAATGATTTATCTTTCAGGAAAAAGCGGAGTTTATCAAAACTGTTGACTGTGAACGGGTGACAACCTTTGAAAGGCCTTACGTAGAAGCTATAAAGGACCTCTGGAAAGATGCGGGATTTCAAGCATGTTACCGTAGGCGAAGAGAGTATCAACTCGCAGATTCCACATATTAGTGAGTTCTCTAATTTAATTCTTCAGAAAACAGAAATAAATTTAGAAATGTAACAGCCACCTTCTCTCGTGATATTTGGAAGCTTGGGGAAAATTCAACTTTCTCCAAAAGTCAACATTGAGTTCTCAAAAATAACAATGGGAGCGGCAACATTGCAAATACATCACTTTCGACTGTCATTGCACTATGACATCACAACAAATTTGGTATTGTTTGAAAAAAATGCATTTTTAAAAAAATAATGGTTTTTTCTGCTTAAAAATGTTGGAAACGAGTAAATAAGAGAGTGTATGATGTTTGATCAGAAGGACAAATTTTGTATGTTCGAACAACAGAAATTTGATGTGAAAAATTGTGGACTTTCACAACAAAATGGACCTGTATCACCGAGAATATACGAGACCGCCGAAAATTTCATTTGGATTTTTTGTAGAGGAGACCGAATCACGTAAGTTCCACAAAAAAAAATCGAAAAGAAGTATTCATAGTGACCGAAGTATTACCCAAAAAATAATCGTAATCTACCTTATAGCGTAATAACTATATGGATTTCCATCAAGTAAAGGCCACCTCAATCCAAAAAAAAAACACATAATATGGGTTGAAAACTTGACTCCGAACAGATTTTTTCACTTTCTTGGTTTGAGTAACTCGATCCAAGTATAGAAAATCACTGGATTATTTCCCTCAATGCGAATAAACGATGAAACAGTTGAAGGCTAGACTGCTTTTACAGAGTTTCACAGCGATTAATGCACTAGACCTTTTAACCGATTAAAATGTTCGAAATAAACCGGGCGATCACTTTTCAGGTACTATCTCTGGTACTATACTGTTCCTGTGTTCGATTTTGATGTTTCCTGAGTTTACACGTTTTCTGGAAATAATCTAAACATATATCCCTCCTTCACCAAGTTCAATCGACCAAAATGCGTGCATTTCCATGGTTTTCAAAATTTTGCTTTCAAGCAAATGCTTTCGTGTATAATAATTTAAAATAAAATCCCTCGACCGGCGGTCTCGGGATTTTATCAAATTATCATACACTCAAGTCATTTGCTAAGCAAAATTTCGAGAATCATGGAAGTGCAGCACACATTTTAACCGATTAAACTTGGTGCACTCGGGATATAACCCCCGATTAAATTTCCACAAAATTCATCAGTTCGAAATTCTGCATGTTGAAAATAAGGGCATTAGACTTAATTATTTAGAATTTTTGGAAATCAATAAACTGAAAAATTCAAATTGTTTGCTGAATGATCAATTGGATCTGAATAGTTCCCCTTTGTTGAACTTATTCAATTAATAAGTAGTAACTATGTTCAGATATTATAATCATTATCAGTTGTAATTCTAGGAATCAGTATCAGTTGTATAATTTCAGGAATCAGCATCAGTTCATGAGTTTAGGAATCATCATCAGTATCAGTTGTATTATTCTAGGAATCAGGGATAATTAGAGTAGGCCCTGATGTATTTAAGGAGCTTTTAACAAAGAATAATTTAGTGTTTATAATACATACGCTTGAAAAAGATACTCTTTCAGAATAATACTAATTACATTTTTTTATTCGTCACAGCTTTATGGAAAGGATTGATGTAATAGCAGCTGAGGACTACCTGCCTGATACACAAGATCTTTTACGAGCAAGGAAACCCACTACGGGCATTATCGAATATAATTTCGAATTGGATTCCATCAAGTTCAGGTGAGATTTAAAAATAAACAGTGCGTGTTATCAGTTATTTCAGCCTCTCTTACTAGTTACCATACTTTGTTTTCAATCTCATAGACACATTGAGTTTCGAATCCGATGTTTCACATTTTTTTATCAACAGTGCACCTCAAATTCCGTGCTCACCAAATTGGATAACCCCTCCCAGAAAAATTTTATAGCTCGAAACAATTTTTGAGAGCTCACAAGAATGGGAGATTCATTCTACATCGAATAACAAAAAAGTCGAGTTCAAAATTTTCAAAAATAACAAAATACCATGAAGGAGACTGATATAAACAAAATTTGTTAATACGATGATTGTTCAAAATGACATCTAAGAACCTCTACACAGAAATAAAGAATTTCATGTATCAGGCCTTACGTTAGGCAAATAGTACTCCATTAATAGCCAATTGAGCCTGATTTTGTACCCCAATGATAAGATTCTCTTCCACGGAAAATAAGTCTCACTGAGGTCTGAAGTATCAATAAATTTTTGACATAAAAAATCTACTTACACCCCATTGATGAAAGTTTGTCTGTACCTTCAGTGGTGGTGTTTACAGAGTGTCCAACGAAAAGTATGCACCTCTCTCCTTTGAATGATAAATCATATGAATGTTTCAGTCGTTACCACTTTTGTATGATTGAAATCAAAACTGTGTTGATATTTCCCAGCGTGTTATATCAAAGCTGTTCTGGTCCAGTTATTAGCGAAATAATCGGGTTTCATTCTCCTCTGGTGTCTAGGAATACGAGTTATGAAATAACTTCCTGTTTGTACAATGTACACGCCATTGCATTCCGCACAGGGTACTTCGTACAATCCACTGCTCTGAAGTTTTTTGTTTTCAAGTTTGAATAATGTTCTTTAACAGTATTTTCATTGCTGAAACGAATTTTCATTTCGTCAGCAATAGTACTTTTTCCACCCTCTCGATTCTCAATGTATGGATTTTTTTTGATAGTCTAGTTATTTTCCGTTTAGTTTTTTTTGTTGGGGTGAATCGGATATCTTTGTATTGATGAGTTCGTATGTTTGTGTAAGAATTTTTTAGGTCTTATTATTTTGTTTGTGGTAAATCTGAATGAATAAATTCAGTGCTCTATCTCTTTCAAGTTGTGGATTATATTGATTCTTAGTGAGAATGCTCCGTTAATTCAAGAATCTCTCTGAAGAGGTTGGTTTGTGGTACCGTATTGATCATTACTTTTATTTCTGATGAGAGAGATGTCGGGAAGAGGGATTTTGTTTTCAGTTTCACATTCAATGGCGCATTGTGATCGTGGATGATAATTATTGAAAATTTCCATCACCGTCTCAATTTGGTCTTTTGGGACTGCAATTGGAATATCATCTTCGTGTTGTTGCTATGCAGTGGTTTTCGGGGGAAATGAATTGATCTATCATGGTTTCATATTTAGGAAACGTCGCACTTGTGATTTTTCATCAAAATACCAAGTTCATATTTTTTTATTATATCGGTGAGATCGAAAATATTATTCATATTTTATTATAATGTAATACTTATCTGAATAATACTTAAAAATATACGATTTCCCATCAGAATACCTATCAAAGCTTGGTCATCCAGGCACTTCCAAATAAAGGAGAAAAGCGAGATGCATACTTCTCTTTGGACCACTCTGTATTAAGCAGTCCCAATCCCCAATTGTTTAATCAAATTTTGGCATTGAGGAAAACAATTTCGTATAAATGGTTCGCAAAGGGTGTTTTTTTTTCATGTGTATTATTTTTCAGAATGGTGGACGTGGGCGGACAGAGGTCAGAGAGAAGAAAGTGGATTCACTGTTTCGAAAATGTCATTTCCATAATTTTTTTGGCAGCTTTAAGTGAATATGATCAGGTTTTATTCGAATCAGAAACCGAGGTGAGATTTTCTGTTTGAGTAGGTATATGACGCTACAGTATCCTTGAAAGATTTAATCTTTATCATTAGATCTACTGAAGAATTTACGGAAAATTTTCGATATTATAGAAATGAAGATAATCAAAGAGTGTAAGCTTTCATGGACGGTGCTTAATGAATATTGATATCATATTCTGAGTTTGTACACTCTTTGCGCAATTTATTTTATTATTTTTTCCACCAGTAACCTGAAAAATCACCATTATTGAAGCATTTCCTTTGATGGGAGGTAACACTTTCTCAACCTAGGTAAATAATGATAAAGGAGTTCTCAGATTGGAGTTTTCCTTCAACCCTCTTCTGGGGAAGGATACAATTTGGGGTGCACTATTCGGTTATAATTGCACGAGTGCATAAAAATTACCGATAATTTCGCAAGAAAGCGTGATATCTAAAAATTGCAAGAGTTTATTTTCATATTTTGGCGCAAGCTCTTTTATAAAATATGAAAATAACCGAATGCAATTTGCATAAGATAAGACACTTGACATTTATACTTTCCTCTATAGATTGTATGGAGTACTCACCTAAACGCGAAATGTTTTTCTATTTTTGAAGTCTATCTCACATTTATTTGTGTTGTTTACTGACGTCTAGCGATACGGTTTCAAATGTGTTGTTATGGTGACTTGATACAATCCAATTACCGCTGTAAGTTTTCGATAATTGCATTGCTCTTATGGGACATTTTATATATGAGGGAAATATTCATATATACAATCACGTATAGCTATGTCAATAATCCTTTTTTTCTGGGATTCGCCTTTCTCCCAAGCACCTAGCTCTAAAATTGAGAAGTGAAACTATTTCACTTTTTGGTTCTTCGATTGAATCGATATTAATATTCGGATATTTTGAATTTATCTTATTCTTTGATATTTTTTGTAATTTCTTGAAACCACTTTTATTTTCACTTTCACTCATGACCTCATGATATCGAATAGGTGGGTAATTATTTTTTCCTACAAGCGTGCGTGATTCACCCTCTACCCGCACGCAATTCAGTTTGGAAAGTGTCATTTTCCCACACTAGTGCGGGAAATTTTTTCCCACACAAGTGCGGGAAAAACATTTATATGATATCCTCGTAAAATATAAGTGGTGGGTGACAAAATGTGAAAGTTCAAGCTTTTTTGTTGCAATACTAAGTGAGTTTGTTCAAAATCATCCATCATTTTGCACTATTTATTGAAAAAATGAACAAATATTGATAAATAAAAATGTATTGTTATGAAAATCACCCTATATATAGGCTTTGATTGATCTGATAACGAGTAGGTAACAATTGATGTTGTCATTGCCGATCAATCGGGAAGTTCATAATTTTATGCGACGTCTGGCGGAAATATAACGCACTGCTATAATTTCACAAACGGCTTCCATTTTATGTGTGTGAATTTATTGAGTTCTTTGGTGTTGATTTAGGAAATCTCATCTGGAGTTTTAATTTTTCTTGATTAATAGTAACAAACAATCATGGATGCAGATCGCTCAGTGAGCCGTAAAAAGTGTTTGGTGCCAAGTTGCCGCAACTCTAGGAACCGAATTCCAAAGTTGTCTTTCCACACGTTTCCAAAGAGAAATACATCTTTGGTGGAAAACATTACGGAAAGTGGATTGAGAGAGAAAATAGATAGGTACAAGGCTTGGAATATTAAACTGAAACTGCATAAATCACCACCTAGAGCGGCTTCAGTGTGTTACTTGCATTTCAAGAGAGATGATTTCTTCTTACCTGGTGTGTCTGTTTGTCTATTTTTAGGCGAAGTTATGGCGCATTTCATCATCCATGTAATAAAAGCTTCTTTAGTTCACTAACACTACACTAAAACTGAAAAATGTCCTGGAACAAATATCATTAATTTTAAAACATAATGCGTCTGTGTTCACCTCCAATGAATGGTATTGTGCGGATATTCAAAGCATCATGAACACAGTTATATTAACCTTCACGAGAAAAATTTCGTACAATGAGAATATAGCAAAAAAACACCAAAATCTTGTCTAGCGAGGGCAACTCATGACTGGATTTCAGTTTGGCGAGTTATTTCACAAATGTAAACAAGGTAACTATTTCAAAATGGTGGATAAAGTTTAACCACCACCAGCGCCCTCATCGGTCGATATTCTTCCCTATACACAAATTTGTTTGTAATTGTCAGAGTGACAGACAAAGCGTTACTTATATAAAATTTTCGATTCAGTGAAATTGCCACAATGGATTATTCATCTGATGAAGAACTTCCACAAGAAATCGTGCAAGCAGCTACAGATGCGAACTTAGAGTTATTGCCAACAAAATCTAAACAAAGGTATGAGAAGCAATACACGAGTTTTATTGAATGGTGCAACAATAAAAGAGTGAAAACACCAAATAAAGAAGGGTAATTATCCGTTAAGCGGGCTCCATCGTGAAATTAAAAAATTTTTGGTGGAACATACGTATTTTGGCCTCCTGAACAAAAAAGTCTAATAAAGTTTTTGGGGCTCGCAACTAGTTTCGGAGATATGGCCCCCAAAGACAGGAAATCGGGTTTTACGCCTATGTTTGTTTCTCAGCCAATTCCACTCGAAATTCCTCCTTCTTTATATCAGCACAATATACTCATTCTATATATCCTTTTTCATCACTTTCCAACAGAATTATAAGCATTTTCCCATTTTTCACAACAAAACTCTAAAAGGTAAATCGTCATAGAAATTCGAGGTTAGCAAAACAATAGAACGCGCGATGCGCGTTCTATTGTTTTATTGTTTTGTTTGAATTTCTATGACGATTTACCGCCTTTTAGAGTTTTGTTGTGAAAAATGCTTATTGCTATTGGAAAGTGATGAAGAAGGTGGTATAGAATCTGTATATTGTGCTGATAGAAAGAAGGATGAATTTCGAGCGGAATTGGCTGAATAAACAAACATAAATGTCAACCCTGAAAACCCCGAGTTCCTGTCTTTGGGGGGCCGTATCTCCGAAACTAGTATTGCGAGCCCCAAAAACTTTATTAGACTTTTTTGTTCAGGAGGCCAAAATACGTATGTTCCACCAAAAATTTTTCAATTTCAAAGAAGAAGTATTCTTGGCTTATTTTCTAGAAATGTCTAAAACATGGAAGCCGAACACTTTATGGGCAAGATATTCAATGTTGAAGAGTGTATTCAAAGTAAAGCAAAATTTGGACATTAGCAAATTTTACAAAATAATTGCATTCATTAAAAGACAGAATGTCGGTTTCGACCGAAAAAGGCCAAAATCTTCACTCAAGAAGACGTTTCAAAATTTATGACTGAAGCACCCGATGACATATACCTCATGATTAAGTTAGTAGCAATTTTTGGATTAGCTGGTGCTTGCAGACGAGATGAGCTGACAAAACTCACCATTGACGACATAGATGACAAAGAAAACCTGATAATTGTTAATATCAAGGATTCCAAAAATCATTCCTCTAGATCCTTCGTGATATCTGAAGAAGCAAATGATGGTAATCAGAAATTATGTACATTCACGTCCAAAAGAGACTCCTCACCGTCGTTTATTCTTGTATTACAAAAGTGGAAAATGTACTGTGCAATGTGTAGGAATCAATACCATAGAAAAGATACCCTCCGAAATAGCAGTATATCTGCGCCTTCAAAATCCAGAGCTTTACACTGGGTCACAGCTTCAGGCGTTCCTCAGCCACTTTACTTGCTGACTGTGGTGTGGGTATAATTAATATCAAACGCCTAGGAGGATGGAAATCGACTTCAGTTGCAGAGGGGTATTTAGAAGACTCCACCAATCAAAAAAAAGAAATGTCCAACAAAATTCTCAATTTGAATACTACATCGTCTTCCGGGTGCATTTTAGAACCATCCACGTCTATATCGATCGGCGACGATTTGATGCCTGTGTCCGCACATTCGATTTCTTTCGATAATGTATTGCCCGAGTTACCTTCTTCAGGAAATCAGCCATCTTTAAACAATATGCTGGCTTCCGCTATAAATTTACATAATGCATCAAATTGTACATTTACAATTAATATTACGAATAATTAGTGGATAGAAAATGTTACTCTTGTTAGTTGTTTCCATTTGCATGAATAAATAATTGAAAAAATGAATTCGTTTCCTACGCTTGTAGAAAAAGTATTGTTCCTAACTCATGCGGAATGTGTCTTTCCCGCACTCGACTGCTTACCCGAACTCCGCTTCGCGTCGTTCGGGTTAACGGCAGACGCGTGCGGGAAAGAATCACTTTCCGCACTTGTTAGGAAAATTACTATTTTCAACATTCATATTTCTCATTTCTCGTTGACAATTCGTAATAATTTTTTTCCACAGAGCCGTATGGAAGAATCAAAGGCACTATTCCAGACTATTGTTATTTCTTCTTGGTTCCAATATTCGTCCTTCATGTTATTCTTAAACAAAATGGATATTCTAAAAGAAAAGATAATGTATTCACATCTGGCTGACTATTATCCTGAATATGAAGGTGAGAAGTGAAATTTCATTCAGTTACAGTAGACTATGATTGACTAAAGTACCATTTTTTTCACTACTAAAACCCAAGTCCCAACTTTTTTATTGAGAAGAGATCGTATTTTCCTACTGAAATAAGCAATCCAACCAAACATGGTTATTTTAAATGTGTATATCCCTGTGGATCACGTAGCAATTTGGTCTGAGAGAAGTTGAACTCAAAGTTTAAATAAATTATTGTAGAATTTTTTTTTGGGTATTACCAAGAATACAGGAATTAGGGATTGCAATGATGGATCTTGTCTTCAATAGACACCTTTTGCGAAACGTCGAAACAACATGTTCTCGCAAAAATATGCAAGGGAAAAAAGAGCAAGGACACGACGTAGAAATGTGTCTTGGACTGGATTTTGGCTCACTATTCAGGAACTATATTGTTCCTGTGTTAGATTTTGAAGTTTTCCGAGATTAATTTTTTTTTTCTGGAAATTATCTCATTATATATCAGTCCTACACAAATCTCAATCAACCAAAATGCGTGCATTTCCATAATTTTCAAGCTTCTAAGCAAATGAATGAAGGTTTTTATTCAAGTTGTTTTTAGTAAAAAGTTCAATTGAATGAATGAACAAAAATTTCATTACAGTTACATGTATTTATCTTGATTTCATATTCTGCTG
Organism: Zygogramma bicolorata; assembly: GCA_032362365.1. Taxonomy (NCBI): domain Eukaryota; kingdom Metazoa; phylum Arthropoda; class Insecta; order Coleoptera; family Chrysomelidae; genus Zygogramma; species Zygogramma bicolorata. Next base: position 42,266 of record JAVJAQ010003910.1, read on the forward strand.
GAAGCAGCTGGATTCAGAATAATCTTGCAAAAAACTGGCATCTAGCTGGATTGAAAATGCTGCTGGATTTTAATCCCAAATAGATATTGACTGACTTATTTTGTACCTAGGTTACTATAGGAAAGAGACAACTGATTCATCAATAACTCATATTTTCAGGTGCCAAACAAGATATGATCATGGCAAGGGAATTCATCTTGAAAATGTTTGTTGACTTTGAGAATCCCGGCCCGGACAAACGTGTTTATTCCCACTTTACGTGCGCAACAGGTAAATCTAGGATTGTCATAGAGACATTATGTGTAACACCCGAAGGCCACGTTGATATTTATCGCTGCAACTTAAGAAAGTTTTTCTTGTATTCATTTCAGGATATTTTCAAATTGCATGAAATAGAGAATGTTCTATTTTGGGGGGATAAGTTGCAACGACTTAGTTATTTTTGTGGTGAATTTGTTGCAGCAAACCTCAATTGTGCCTCATTGCCTCATTGTGAAAATTCTAATTTTGTATACAGGGTTGTTCAAGTAGCTGGCCAAACTGAAAGTTTTGAGTGATTTTAAGACAAAAAGTTTTTATAGACATAGGTCCAGTAATGCTTGCTTTCAATATACAGGGTACCAAAATTGAAAAAAAAACTTTTTTTCCTGAATATCTCAATGATTCTTGAGCCGATTTTCTTGAAACTTGGTGGTGATACTGAGGGGATTGAAGGGCTGATTCGGTCATAACTAGATTGGAATCATTATGTCCCGTGTAACGTACCTCAGCCAATATTTTTGACCAAAAAAAATGTGCTCCACTGCTTTTTGCAATTTTCGTATTTTTTCCGCATTGAACTTGTGAAACCACGACTTTTTTATCTTGCAGATACAGAAAACATGAAATTCGTTTTCGCAGTAGTGAAAGATACGATATTACATATTCATCTGAAACGGTACAGCTTAATTTAATAAGCTTCAATTCGACCATATCCGCAATAAGCCTACGATGACCTGGAAGAATATACTCCACGGAGGCCAAGAAATGCAATATGTCCAAGATGCCAGTTATCAATTGTTCACCGAGTATATTCGCATGTGTATAAAGACACATTTCGTGATACTAACTTATATAAAGATGTGAACAATCTTTAATTTCCTCTATTGCCTTTGAAATAGTATATTTTAGAGATACCCATTTGATTTTTCAATTGATTTTATTTTCTCAATCTGAAATGTATTTCAAAGCAATATATTGTGTTATATACAAACCGTTATTTTATTATTTTTATCTACACCCGTACTCTAATAATACCCTTATATGCTCACCACCCGTTTTATAATGAAATCCATTACGATACAGATTTTCATTACGATACAGATTTTCAACCAATAGAAGCCCATTATTTTTCAATCAAGCATGATGTCCAAGCTTTGCATTTTGACGTTTGTCAAGTCAAAATCAGTAGGTATTGAATTTTTGAAGAATTTAGTCAATTTTCGATAATCGAATGAAAATGTCTTATAGCAGTGACATAGAAGAATTACCAGCGACTCCACAGATGTCTTAGACAAGAAAAAAATACAATCGAAAGGATTATATCTTTCATTTGACAAATGCAACACATATGTTGTTATTTTCGTTCAAATCGAATGTGCTTACATGGCCGAATGGTCAGCTGCGCGGGCAGTGATTCCAAACGTCCCGGGTTCAATTTCAGACCTCGGCAAAGACTTTTTTTCATTTTTTTTTCTTCTCATTCTTGTATTTTCGGTGGTTATATCATTAATTATAATTCTGTAGAATTTTTCAAAGAAATACGATTGATTACCCACTATTATTGTGTTCAATATAAATACCTAATATTATAATATTTTTAGTTCTTCATTATTTATTGGGTGTAGATAAAATAGCGTATGCAACTCTCATGTAATGGTTATTAATACACTCGCATAAACCATACGAAACTCACCTTCGGCTCGTTTCGTATCCCGGTTTATGCTCATATATTAATAACCATCATTACACGATCGTTGCATAATATACTATTATAAGTAACTCCCCATTTCAAAATACGACGAACGATAATTGTCATATTATGGACTACAGTTTACAGAAACAAGTTTAGATAAGCAACAGCATATACTTGTGAAAGTCAAAAAGAATGTAGCACAATTCCTGTAGCGGTTGTTGGTACAAACTATTGAAAAAAATTGATAGATAAGAGAAAACTGCAGAAACTACAAATGCAGAATACTGTAATTATCGATAAAAAACAAAAAATAATAGAAATTTATCTCGCCTCCAATTACAAAACATGTCCTGTGCGAGAAAAGCAGTTTTCTTCAGAATACATGGCGTCACTTACCCTAAGACTACTTACTTTATAAAACACAGTTCAGAAGAATACATTAATTTCTGTAGCTTACCTGGAATTTCAAGAGAAATGAGAGCATTGTAAGTCTTCTTTCATTAGTGGCAGCGTGGAATCAGAGGGAAACTACTTTGAACACAAAATATGGTTTGAAAAGTTTTCGGAGAAATTTTTATAGTTTGTTGGCTTGACTAACTCAATCCAAGCATAGAAAATTACCGAAATGTTTTTGGAATTTTTTCGCGCATTTTTAAGAAAACTTGGCCTTCATCTACTATTGAAAAAAAAAACAGGTCATAACTTGCATAAAATCATTTTGTTGAACTGTATTTGAAAGTACTGCTTCCGAGTATTCAAAATTCCAAAAATGCATTACATGTCAGTAACCGTCATCAGCGCCTTCAGTGGTTGTTGGTCCTAATCTCCCAAATGTGGCCAATGCTATGGTATTGACACAACGTTCCAGCATTGTCTGAATCCTTAGACAATGGTTCCTTTTATTTTTCTGAATTGATAGCCATCTTTTGGCATTATGTATAAGTAATCAAGAAAGTGTGTGATTCAAGCTACGACATCCGTTAGGAAAATGAAAGGAAAGACACGACTCAGAAAAGAAATCACTAGTTCCATCTACCCGTTGTATCCATCCATCGAATGATATTTTCATAATGTTGTCTAACTATATCCATTCTGTGTAAAAAGATTTTAAACGTTTACGCCATTTACAGTATTATGTCGATATTTCCGTTTAGTTGACAGTGCACGACAAAGTTTTCTACTCTGAAGGAAAAAATAGGTGCAGAGTTCTGTTTTCTGTTTGTCAGTTTGACTGAAATGTTGAAAGGAATATAATGAAGCATCAACATAGAATTGACGATAGAAGTTTACGAAAATGACAAAAATCACCACTTGTTTCAGGCTAGGAAGTCGCAAGAAAAAAAGAAAAGACATATGACTTGGAAACGAAATCACCAGTGCCATCTACCCGTAATATCTATCCCTTCAAATGATATTTCTAATCTAGTAATCTAGTTGACTTCATCTATAAACAATGCTTTATCTCTAGAAACTGACTTCATTCTTAAAATGTGCATTCTCAAGTGACCAGAAAAATCGACATTGAAGTGAAGTAGATCAAATCCCATTCATAGACAGCAAATTTTCCTATCTATAAAACAATGATAATGCAATAGTCGAACAACCATACAGAAGTATCATTTGAAGGAATAGATATCATAAGGGTTTTAGTGACTTTATTTCCATTCTTCTCGCGGAGATATCTTGAAACGCGCATTTTCTTGATCATTTATACATATTGCCAAAAGATAGCAATCCAGTCAGACACAAAAGTATCTTAGATATTTCGTGTTCTGAGAATATAATCATCTCAAAGCAAAATTCCATTTTCCATATAAATACTATTAAGTTACCAAGAAAAGTTGTCTTCGAGCATAAACCATTATAATCACTAGTTTTCGAAGATGTGAAGGCTGAAATTCAACCCAAAAATGGTATTTGGCAAAAAGATTATCTACAAAGCTCCAGTATTGGTGAGACCAGACTGACTTGAATAGTACATTGTTTACCAGGTAGGAAAAAACGAACATTCCTTCAAGACTGTGAAGATTCCAACAATTTAGTTTGTCTAATGGGGGTAAACAAACTTTTTTCCGCAAATCATATGAAAATCGACAAATATCAATTAATTTCGAAAAAATCGCAAAAAATTCCATTCCCAAAATTAATGATACTTTGAAATTCATAATGAAAATCATTTAGGTTACTATGGAAACAAGAGGTGTTTTCTGGCGCTCTTGTATTTGAAACGTATTCGTCTCCCCATCTTTCTCTCACTATCTGGCTGTCTGTGAAAGCGAAGGAGACAGACGAATACGTTTTAAATACATGAGCGCCAGAAAACAACTAAGGTTGAATTGTCAAACTTGACGTTTAAAAATTCAATTGCTGGTGTTCTCCAAGTACTCCAGTAAAGGAAGTAAAAACTGGCTGGACTAATTCGAGACCAATTGCAGATACTAAGTAACTTGAATTTTGTTAAGGAAGGTGTAAACAACTTCCGTTACTGGGAAAAAGCGCGGGGGGTGGAACTCATTGGGAGGGGGGGGGGGGGTTAAAAAAAATAATGAAACCAATCGATAAATTATCATTTTTTAACATAAAAACATTGATTGCAATTTTTCATAAAAATGCACCCCTTTCGATTACTAGCGCAAAGAAGAGTGTGATTTTTGCAAAAAAAAATTAAGTTTATAAAGTTTTTTTTTTAATTTACTGAATCTGTTAGTATTACAAAAAAATTTATATATTACATATATGAAGTATTTCAGTTGACAAATAAAGTGGTTTTTGTTTTATTTTTGTACGATTAATATTAAAGGAGATATGACATGGCAAAAATGGTTGCTTAACGAAAAATGAAGAAACCGGATCGTTCTGGCGTAAATATCTCGAAAAATATAACTGTTACAAAAAAAATGATTCCTATCATTTTGCAAGATGACAAAATCGGGAAAATTTTGAGACCAACCAGAACCGTTTAAAATAAGAAAAAAAAAGTTATGGGCAAAATAATTTTTTTTTCAAAAACTTTTAATGCCAATTTTTTAGCGCCATGCTGAGGTACTTGGAAAAAAAATCCTTTGATGAAAAGTCTGAACACTTCGTCCTTAATATATCCAGCCATCTTTGGCCCTATCAGGTAATTATTGTTTATGTATGCTAAAGTTGGGTAAAATCGTGTATTTTTTAAAACATTTTCAGTTTTTGGCCAGCAGCCTGAACATTATTTATTTTAAACAGCCAAATTTTTCAGCATTTATTCCAGGATAGTTGTATTTCAATTTTTTTATATAAGTTTTCATGTGTAAGCAAATTTGTCTGTTTAAAAATGCCTATTTTATGTTCATAACGGTAAATGCTCTTTTTTGTCGGGCGAAATAAAAAAAAATGGCCCATCCATTTCAAATGTTGCATATGACATGAAATTTCGGCGATAACCTTAGCTTTAAAATGGTACATCTCGTTATCATTAGCCAAAAAAAAATTATGGCCAAAAAACCTTTTTTTTTCCATCAATCACATAAAATTTTTATAGTTAATCCATTGGGACCCTCTATTCATAAGTTTTATGAACATTTTGGAGCTTTGCCCAGTGGCCAAACTTGTTTACTCGGATACTTGACACCTCTTTTGACAAATTCCAAAAAAAATTTAAGTTGATCTGATTGGTCTCGAATTAGTCCTTCATTTTACTAAAAAATTTGCTTCCTTTACTGGAGTTAAGTAAAATGATATGAATAATACTGCTTCATTGGAATTATTGACAAAGAAATCAACAGTACGTTGGATTATTGCAAATGAACAATGCGTTTTCAATCATTTTTGTAGAACACTAACACTAAAGAAATCTTGACTTTTTCTTCAAGAAATTTTGTCTGGAATGTCCGAAAAATTTCCTTGCGATTTGCAGGAAAATTCATTATTCAAATCATTTGGCCAGTCAAATATATACAAAGAATCCTGGTACATGGTGGGTAGGCTCTAATGATTTGATTGCTATCTATTTGGTTTTAGTGTTCCAATTATAGATTATTAAGGAAAAATTTCATCCAGAAAAGGTTCAGTAATTTTATTGTCTTATATATTAGGTGTTATTGAGTATAAATATATCTATCAGTAATGCTTAAATTTTGAAAAATCAAGAATCTAGTACAGTTGATTATATTCGTTTATATGGAACAGTTCAAAAAACAACAAGTAATGTAAACACCCCATAAACCAGCATACATGGATAAGCAACCAAGGGCTGTTGTTGTTTATCTCCAGAAACAGCTATGAAAAGTCTAGAGGCAGATATACTTGACCAAAGGACAACAATAATGGCTAAAACTAGTCCAGTGGGTCCACTTAGTTTGTAAAATACACCTAATAATGAGAGTCCTATGATTGGTATTAAACAATACCCAAGAATACTACCTACAGTACTGATTGTGAAGGTACCATTTGTTGAAGCCATCAGGGACAATAAACAATACATTAGAATACTAGATATCATTGAAAATCCATAAACATAGCCAAAGAGGCTATTTTTACCAGCTAAAGACAAACTGAGTGCAAGAAGAATACAGAAAAATATGGGGCCTGCTAGGTCAGACTCTTTAGTTAAATATTCAGCATCATCAGCAAGGCTATGCCCTCTCAATGGATTCAAAACAGCAAGGACTTTTTCAACAATACGATCTGGATAAATTTCCAACTCTTCTAGTAATGGAGGTTCATCGAAATCATCAGTTCCTTTTGCTGCTGGGTCAAATTGCTCTGGAATCAACATCTGAGGAGGGTATTGTGCGAAATTTTGATCGCCATAATCGTTATTTGTATTAAACTCTGAAATAAAAACTCTTACAATTTGATATCTTCAATCAAGTACTCCATACCCAATTGCTGATTTCCGAATTGTCTATAGTCTTGCTCATAGTACGTTTGACCAGGCGGAGAGTTTTGTTGGTTCCAATAAAATTCAGATTGGTTTGAATTGATATAATCACCCATTTTACGGTGGTTTATGAAATTAAAAATAAATAATCAACGTATTTTGATTTTGGCAATACTCTCAACTCCACTTGACGTTGACAATACCAACTTTCAACTTTGACGTTGATCTTTGAGCTTTTCTTCTTCTAGATTGTGATGCCCGAAGTGGGTTTATATAAGGCCCAAACTGAACAGCCAATTTAGGCTTAGTTTTCATTTTGGGGGTATCAGGCATTCCAGGCGCTCAAGGAGTCTCACAGAATTTTCGTGGATTTTGGAATTGGAATTTAGATTCAATTCTTGAAAAATCCAGACCCAGGAATAAAAATCCGACAGAATTTGCACTCATTTCTCATCATATCCTCAGTTTTAACGCCACATTCGAACCGAACCCGTAGTACTGGAAAGCAGGATCGAGCTTTAGGGAACTCGGTTCAGTTGCAGAGCATTGGCCAATCGGATCTTTTTTTTTGCCTGTTGCATAAAAACTGCTCGGGAATTTTGAGAAATGTTGTAAGGAACTGTGTGCAACGAGATGCTCCCGTCTGAAATCCGATGATACGACGATCCAACAGCTTTCTGATTGGTCTGAATTTAAATCCAGACCAATCAGAGAGCTGTCGGATTTTCGTACTATCGGATTTCGGATCAGTCTGATTCCAGCCAGTCTGTATGAAATATGTCTGACATTTTCTTCTTCTCATTTTAGGCTGTGCTCCCTGATGTCAATGAGGTTAACTTGACAGTTAACAACTGATTGACAAAAAAATATACCAATATTATGGTTTATGAATTTGAGAATTTTATAGAAAATTTTATATAATTTCAAAAAATGGAGAGAAAAGCACATTCATTTTCAGCTGATTTGCACAAAAAATATCTGCTATTCATTCTAAATCGAAAGTTGCCATCAGTACTGAATAATATGGATACAAATAGGTGAAATTTGTGTATTCAAAACTCAGTGATATTCCCAAAACAAAAATATAATTTCAGGTCATTACTGCTGTATTTTGCAATATCAGGATTGGATATTTTGGGAAAAGTAGATATATTACCAATAGAACAACGTCAATCAATCATTTCCTGGATTTATTCTTTACAAGTGATTGATGAAGAAGGTTGTTTCAATTCTTGCCTATGTTGTTATCGGTGTATTAAAATCTATCATTACAGAGTTAGTAAGTGGCTTCCAAGGGTCCACAACCTGGAATACGAACGAAAACAAAAATCAAAATAGTATATACAAGCATTCACACATTGCTAATACATATTGTTGTCTAGCCACCTTATTAATATTGGGTGATGACTTGAGTAGGGTTAATCGAAATGCTATTATAAAGAGTGAGTTGATGTTAAATTCAATTACCTGATATAGAGTTTTCAAATGATTTCAGGTTTAAAAACATTGCAGTTAGCTGATGGATCATTCAAAGGAGCAAAAGTAGGCGTGGAAAATGATATGAGATTTGTGTTTTGTGCCGCATGTATTTCCTACATCTTGAATGATTGGTCTGGGGTGAATGTTGAAATGATGGTCCAGTTCATATTGAAAAGCATAGTGAGTTTGTTTTATCTCTACTTATAACGATTTATAAATCAGAAGCATAAGTTAAGACACTTGGCACTCAAAAAACAACCATGTATGGTGTAGCCAAATATAGGGCTATTCAAATTTGAGTCTCTGCATGGTGAGTAGTAGAGTTTCGTTAAATTGGGATGAAGTTACCTATTTCAGCAACCTGAAAGGAGAAAATTTAGAAATTATATTTTGTGTTGTATTTCCTCCAGTCACAGAGATTGGTGAAGGTTTATTAGATGACATCAGGTTTTGAATACAAAAGTGAATTTTCAATTTGACTATGACACCTAGCTTTAAAAATTCTGTAGTTCAAGATAATATGTATTCTGACCTGCTGAATATGAATCTGGAGTCGAAACATTTCATAAATTATGTTGAAGATTTACAGCTGCTTATTACAATTTGGAAAAACATTTTTGTGATTGTTTATAATTTATTAGGAACTTGATTCAATTTACACATGCTTGGTATAAAAATTGAGCAAGAAAAAGTGATTTCTATGAAACTCGGTGTCTGTCGTCGCCATAAAGGCAGGGGAGTAGTTGTTTTAGATGAACTTTTTCTTCTTTTTTGTTAATGAATCAAACATCTTTGAATGATATACACGTACCTGTCAATAGAGAGTGTTAGTAATTTTTTTTATTTTAATTCTTTCATAGAAGTTGTAATTTTTTTATTTCAAGAAAAAGAAAGCCAATTTTGCGTTATACCTGTGAAACTTATTCTATATCATTTTATATAATACCGTTTCATAGCCTTAGAAGGTTTCAAATTCTCACAAAGTTTTTTTCACCGAGAGATGACGTTCTTATAATAATATTGTGATATATTTGTTATAAAGACTCTCATTATGAATTTGTTACGCCCTTTCTGTGTGATGCTTCAATCTTGGACAACTACATTAAATATGGAAAAAAGGAGAAACATATTGACATTATATATTGTATCTATCCTATTCCTCTATAAAAATATGGTATTGAATAAAAATGTCATTTCTTATGAACCTAGAGTTTATAACATTTTGAGAAACCTTTACAGCTTTCATTTGTTAGAAAAAGTATAAATTGTGGATTGAATTAGAATCATATGTTATCACCAATCAAGTTTACCACTCATGATTTCACATCAAAGTATTTGAAGTTCAATTTAAGTAATATAATTATATTTATTTCTTCGGTTGAAAAGTACAATTGAAAAAAAAAAATTCAATGCACAATAAACAAAGAACATGTCAATGACAAGTTCAAAAGTAAATATAAAAAACATATAAATGTGAGTAACTACATATAACTATATTTTAAAAGTCAGTCAAAATAATATCAATAACACAAACAATCCAAAAGTGCCAATAAACATCCATAAGCAATAGAAGTTTAAATGTAAAACAGGTCAATATAATAAAATCAACATACAATTTCTCAAGCATTCGATGATTCAAAGCAAAGCACTAATAATAGTAAAAGATATATATTTGCTGAAGCTGAAGATCTCAGGTTAGTTGATCCGTGAACTCTTGAATGGTGTAACAAGTCCTTTGAAGCAGCATTTTTTTTTCAACTGACTGAATACATTAATATTTGATGAATTCTTAAGAGTTATTGGAAGCATATTGTATAATTTACACCCACTGTACTCTACACTTTTTTTATACAATGAAGTTCTATGAACGTTTGGTAAGACCAGCTCCTTATAGAACGAGTATTGTGGTTATGTTTTGGACGAGAAGACTGAAAACTGGATTTATTTTTGTAAACGTATGCACTAGCCTCCAGTATTATAAGTGCTGGCTACTGTAAGAATTTTTAGCCTTTTAAAAGCATCTCTACATGAATCTCGGTACCCTAGCTTAGCTATTATTCTAACAACATATTTCTGGAGGAGAAATATCCTTTGGACAGAAGCACTCATACCCCAGTTGAGAATACCATATCAAAGGTGTGAATGGAAGTTAGCATGGTACAATGTTAAGAGTATACTAGAGCTGCAGTGATTTGACATGAATCTAATAGAATAACAGTTTGTTTTTAGTTTATTACATAATGTATCAATATATTGATTCCACATTAATTTTTTATCTAGAACAATTCCCAGCATAGTTACAGTTTCTACAGGACTAATTGATTTGTCACTATTTTCATGTAGTATCACATTCGATTCCCCTTGTCCTCGTCTGCTAAACAATATGGTATTGGTTTTAGATTTGTTGAGTTTTAAATTGTTCTTTTCAAGCGACATTATTATTTTATCAAAGGTAATACCACGAGTCCTTCAAATTTAATCGATAAATTTTCATTTTTCACAAAAACTTTTTTATTTGGCAAAAGTATGAAAACAAACCGATTGATAAAATCACGAGTCCGTAGGACGAGTGATTTTATCTAATTCGGTTTGTTTGAATGCTTTTGCCTCAAAATAAAAAAGTTTGAGTGTTTCGAAAATGAAAATTTATCTTATTAAATTTGAAGAACGAGTTGTATTTGGAAAGATTATTTTTTGAACAAATAGAAGGAAGAACAATTTGATTGATCATTATTTCATTTACATAAGAAGGAAACGAAAAAAGGTGAAAATTTTACTGATTTGAAATGTCAAACAACGATGTAGGCCCTCTATGATCCAGAAGAGATATAATGCTGATATAACGCATTGAATATGATATGATATGATACCAAGAGATGGCGTCACACCTCTCATTGTACAAAATCGCGCCAGAAGGAACATAAAATCATACGTTATGTCGTTGTATCAAAATCTGCATACAACGGTTTCTTCTCATACAACAAAAAATGAATTGTATTTAATGAAAACTAATTGTACGCCATCTTCATTTGAAGGAAACCTTAAATATTTGAATCGCTATATCTGTCATAAAGTTGAGGTTATGAGTTATTCACGTGTTTGAGTGTTCATTGAAATGTGTTATGTTATTATTATGCTGAAAAAGTGAAAAGTGAATGACTATTAATAATAAGGTAACTGTTCATTCATGATAATTTATATAAATATGAGCCAGTTCAATAGAATCTACGCGGTAAACCGTATAGTTTTGACAGTTCAAAGGTAAACAAGGTTTTATCGAAACAATCGAAAGGACCAGCTAGTTTTATCAGTATAATACCCAATGATTGGCTAGAAAAACCTTAGAATAACCCGCTACTATTGGTTGAAATGCCAAAAACGTCACATTTTGACAAGTGAAAAAAATAATCATATATATTCTCAGCAGTTTTCTGGAGTGCATCCATGTTGTCTTCAATAATCAGAATATTTGTATCGTCAGCATAACTTGTAACAAAAGCGGAGTTGGTTTTACTTATAAATGAAATTAGATCATTAGCAAATAACAAGAAAAAAGGGCCTAAATTCGAACCCTGGGGAACTCCCTGCATAACATCACAATCATCGCCCATACATTGACCTATTTTCACCCTTTGTCTCCTACCTATAAGATAAGATCTTACCAAATCATGTGGTATGCCTCTAACACCTGATCTATAAAGCTTAGATAGTAACAGTTCATGGTCCACACAATCAAAAGCACGTGAGAAATCTATAAAGGCCCATAACACATTTCTTTTTGTCAAGGGCATTAACAATTCTCGACTGAAATTCACATAGGGCTGACTCAGTACTCTGGGATTTAGTGAAACCATGCTGTGAGGATGACAATAATTTGTTCCGTTCGTAAAATATAGTCAACTAATGAGTTGGGACTCTTTTTTATTATTTTTATTATTATTTATTTTATGCTGGTGGATCATGTGTTGTCAAAATCAGAATATTTTTATTTTTATTGTCGGAAGAATATAATTCTTATTGACAAAGTCTTCCTTAGGAATATAGGAGAACAAATCAGCTGAAACAAAAACTATATACCTTGTGACACAGACTCATGGTACACCCCCGTCTTCTCCTTTGTTTTTCTAGCTATATTTTTGAAATTCGGAACATTGAATATGCTCACTGAACAGCATTTCTCGACATATCTGAAAGAAAAAAACAACTTCCAATTTTTCCGGAAATGACATCAACTTTCGATTCTTGAATAGGACACCCTGTATATTGTTACATGATCGGCTAGGGATGATCATGAGGAATCCAACGATACCAGGTTTGATAATGTAATCTCCAATGACTGTGGAGATATCGCCATTTATATTATCCAAAAGCTCAACGAGTAGGAGAAACTTTTTTCCTGGCGGGTCAATCCAATTCTTTCTCCCACTCATTGAGCTTATGAATAAAATAAATGGCGATATCTCCGTAGTCATCGGAGATAGCACCATAAAACCTGGTATCGTTGGATTCCTCATGATCATCCCTAACCGATCATGTAACAATATACAGGGTGTCCCATTGAAGAATCGAAAGTTGATGTCATTTCCGGAAAAATTGGAAGTTGTTTTTTTCTTTCAGATATGTCGAGAAATGCTGTTCAGTGAGCATATTCAATGTTCCGAATTTCAAAAATATAGCTAGAAAAACAAAGGAGAAAACGGGGGTGTACCATGAATCTGTGTCACACGGTATAGGTAATCATAGTTAAAATTGCAAAGATACACTAGAACATGATTTAAGTTATTGAGAGTTACATGAAATCATGTGAAAAAAAGGATACATGCTATAACACTACAAAGGCACACGCAAAAATATATACTTGAAGAATTTATTAGAACTACTGTGAAATTGTAATCATTGTCTTGAAGCCGTTTAGTAACTATCAGTGTTCTTGTTATTCCGAAGCTTTGTGTTCTCAAAGAAGTTGCCCAAAATGTTACAATCTGAAGAAACAATAATCTTTGCAGATGAATTTATTTATTTTTGTTTCAGTCCTACGATGGGGGTATAGGTCAAGGCCCGGAATTGGAATCACATTCCGGCTCAACGTTTTGCGCTATAGCTGCTCTAGCGTTGAGCAACAACTTGGGTAGACTCACCAAATCCCAGTTCTCAGCATTACGCAGATGGTTACTTTTCCGGTTCAATGGCGGGTTCAGTGGAAGGCCCAACAAGCCAATAGACACTTGCTACTCTTTCTGGACTGGAGGCGCTTTGAAAATTTTAGAATCATATACGTTTTTACAGGATGACAATAACCACCAGTTTATATTGATGACGCAAGATCAGTATGGAGGCTTCTCTAAATGGACCAATGTTGTTCCTGATCCGATGCACACCTATTTGGGCTTGGCTGGTTTGAGTTTAATGAACTTCGGGGGATTGAGTGAGATGTGCTGCGAGTTGAATATAACCAAAAGGACGTTCGAGCATTTGAAATGTGTTCAAGAAAAATGGAATTGATAGTGTACAGTATTATATATTTATCTTCATATGAATATTTGTACAACTTTTATTAAACTTTTTCATGGAATTGAAAGCTACTTGTCGATATTCTGAGATCAACGACAAAAAATAGCCCAGTAATCTTGTTGCTCAGTTGTTCAAGTTGTTATCCCAATGGATAATCAAAGTTTTGGACTGGAGGATCAGTAATGAGAGACTATCATTGAATATTGTTTTGAAATATTTAATTTTCTGAAATATCGAGACCAGAACTCTTCATTTAGGCAATCCATAGCACAGAACACAGTGGCATTCCTCATACTAATATGACCGTGTTCCTAATAATTTGAGAGTAGATTATGAATTTCTAACTGTTGAAGTAATGGAGCTATAGAGTCGGATTTATAGATTCATAATAATAATAATAAATATACTTTATTGTCTGAAGATCGAATCTTGTTGACAAAGCATCAAATTAAATACATGTATATATAAAACACAGACATCTTTTATAAACACATATACGTGGGATACAGGTTCCATACACGAACACTTTAAAATTGCCTTTATAAACATATATACAAAATAACATATATACAACATAAAATATATACAAGATAAAATACTTCACTTCAGAAGCGTTCGTCGTAAAATTCATGCAAACTATAATAGGGTCTGCTCATCAATAAATGTTTTGTTTTTTCTGAAGTAGACAATATTCTGATTGGTTTCCTTGATATTCTCTGGTAAGTGATTATACATTTTCAACCCATTATAAAAAAATGAATCTTTGATCAGTTCAGAGGAGGGCAGGGGCAGTTTTAAACTATTTTTTCTGCTTAGAAGAGGGCTGTAATAAGGGGTGTTCTCAAATCTCAATATATGTATTTTCACAAGACAAATAGTTTCTAAGATAAAAAGAGCTATAACTGTCAAAATTTTACTATCTTTGAATATCTGTTTCGTGGTTTCACTTATACATATATCTGATAGCTCTTTTTTGTAATTTCAAAATTGATTGTAATAAACTAGAGCTACATCCCCCCAGAAAGGAATGCCATACCTCATTTGGGACTCTATGAGAGCATGGTATGCCGTTTTTGCTATTGAACTTTCAAGTTCTCTGGAAATGATTCTCAATGCATAGCATCCCGTAGATACCTTGCCTTTCAGAAATTTGATGTGATTCTCAAATTTCAGATCTTTGTCGATATGCAGTCCTAAAAACTTAGTACAATCTTTACTAACAAAAGTTTCATTTTGCATAGGCAAATCGTCTAGTAAGCATTTGAATGGAATTATATTCGTTTTTTTGATATTAAATGTTAGAAGGTTTGAATCACACCAGGATTTAATGATTTTTATATCTTTAGATATCATCTCGTGCAGGCTACATGCCGATTTACTATGCCACAAAATTGTGGTATCGTCGGCAAAAAGAGTGATTTTACCCGATATGCCAACATTTATCAAGTCATTCACATATACGAGAAAGAAGATTGGCCCCAAGACTGAACCCTGCGGTACGCCTGAATCAATACAAGATTTTCTGGACATTTCCTTTGTCCTCACCATCTGACTTCTCCCCGTTAAATATGACTCAAACCACTCATAGGTTTTTTTCTTTGCAGCCATATCGAAGTAGCTTTTGCAAAAGTATTCAGACGCTGCCGCTGCAATAGCTGTTCAAAACTTATTGAATGTCCAAACTGTTCTTGTTTGTTTTGGTCATTTGCTAAAGCTGTCACCGAAAGTTTCACTTTTAGTTCATTTCCCCCTTTAACCAGAGAATCGTTGATCCATTGCTCGTACAAGTTTCGACTTATGAGGGTTGACGTTCGTCAGCTGGTTAACAGAAACGAACAATTTTTTAGAACAATATGCGGATCACAAGCCACCACTGCCCAACAAAAAGCAAATATATTTGCAAATAGGTTTGCTGGAAATTCTACTCTGGACTCATCGGGAAAAGATCCTCCGTGTATGACGCCTGTCGACAGTCATATTCCTGAGATAATTTTTCACCAACAAAATATAAGATATATTTTAATGGACCTGAAGACGAATAAGGCTTGCGGATCTGATGGAATTCTAGCAATTGTTCTGAAAGCATGTTCTCTCAAATTGACACCAATACTTTACGAATCATTCAACCTTTCATATAACTTGGAGGTTTTTCCTAAGTCCTGGAGGATAGCAAGACTTCAGCCAGTACCTAAAAACGGAAAGAAAACTTTACCTTGTCATTATAGAACAGTTGCATTGCTTTCTATCATTTCCAAAGTCATGGAAAAAGCAATCAGTATGAAGCTTATCAAATATCTAGAGAAATCAGGAATAATTAATGATCGACAATACGGATTCCGCCATCGACGATCAACCAGTGACTTATTGGCTTGCTTCTCATATTTGGCAGCATTCAATCGAAAAATTCGGAGAAACGATAGCTGTTGCACTCGATATTTCGAAAGCGTTTGGCATCGGGGCCTCCTTTCTAAACTGTCGTCATATGGTTTGCCTCCTCAGTTGTGTGCTTTATTGAAGAGTTTCTTGCCTGATAGGTCTCTCTGTATGGGGTTGTTGGAGTATCATCTGATGTTCTCCCAATAAATACAGGTGTTCCACAGGGTTCAGTTCTGGCGCCCACTTTGTTTCTGTTACATATCAATGATTTGCTCGAGAAAACATCTTGTTCAGTGCATATTTTTGCGGACGACAGTACTCTTCATACTAGTTTCTCTTCCAGAGTCCTTATACCAGCTCGAGAAATAAAAATTCAGAGAAACATTCACGTCAATAAAATTAACGATGACTTGGTAAAAATAATAGAATGGGGTAACATGAACTTGGTGGAATTTAATGCTACGAAAACCCAGGCATGTCTCTTTTCCAGGAAAGCCGATCTATCATCTTCTAGTATTCAGATGTCAGGAGTGACTATTCCTATAAAGTCAAATATCTCGATGCTAGGAATTACGATCAGTGAAAATCTCTCATGGAGAAAACCATGTGAGATCGATCGCTAAAGGTGCTTCCCAGAAGCTTGGATTTCTGAAAGAGATTTCCCAGAGGCTTACAAACTTCAAAAAGTGAATGTTAATTCGTATTGATCCATTGATTCACGCTGTGTTCTTTCAAGATGTTGAGGAACTATGTTCGTTTGCTATTTACTATTATTGAATAACTCCAAAATTGGCTGATACTAATAAATATACTTGGCTTATGAGTTGAAAATCTGTATTACTTGTGACATACATCAAAAATGTTGTTAATATTCAACAGTCTACTATTTCATAGACATTGATATACAATTATAAAGGGTGATTTGCATAACAGGGATAACAACTAACAAACAATCTTTAACAACAGGGCTTCCCTTTCGTGTGAATCTGCATATAAAAAATAAAGAGAAGGAACAGGGTAATAACCAACTGTATCGATCTAACACTTTATCTCTAGATGATTTCAAAATCAATAGCGTTATCTTAGTAACTGATGTTGATGATTTGGAAGTGATTATTTCTCAAGAGACCAATTTTAAAAGCTCTCTGAATAAAATCTCATCATCGCGTGGTTTCTTATTTCGAAATGGTGAGCCCCGAGTAGTATACTTTCATGATTATTGTAATTTGAGAGATGTTATAACAATGTTTTCATGTGCAACAAATGCAAGGCAGCCTGCAGAAAGGCTCCGATCAAAATTGTTGTTGAACTTGACAAACACACTGTTTACAGATTATTAATTTTTTTTTGCTCCAACTATCTCCTCTTTTAAAAACCGACACAAAAATTGGTCCAAAAAAGATATCACTGCCTATATATCCATTTTCTGAAAAATATCAGGATAAAAAGGATGAAAATAAAACTAAATCCAGTTGAAAACAATACTTTATAATTCATTAATATAAAATATCTATATTATAGTTTCATAAAATCACGAGTTTCTCAACGAATCAGCATTTCGCAACACTTTATTCAACCTTTTGCCAATCAATTTAGGATAGGAATTAGTTTTAATCCTAAACTCCTTGCTCTGGTGGGAAACAGCTCCGTTCTGAAGCTGAAATTCGCACATCGTTTTCAGCGGTTTCAGCAACTCGCTTTTATAAACTTCGTCCGATTCTAAAATGGATAGCGTTAAAGCCGCTGTCTCTAAAGTGCTCAAGCATCCATCGGCAGGCTGAGTCCTGATGATGTAACTACTAATATCGATATCAAGAATTTTTATTTGTTTGATTTTGTGTAAAACGGGACTAGCTGTATATATTGCTTTCGCTTGTGGCCAAGTGCCGTCTATTATAACGATATTGTATGAGGTATTAGCGTCATTTTTTATTATTTCGGAAATATCCACGGCAGAGGGGCTCGGATATAATAACAACGTATTCGTTGCAGTTAGAATTTCGTTGAGTTCTTCGTGACGTCCTGGAAATCGTTTCCCTTTGAACGTGAGGCATTTATCGTCTTCTAAACCTAATTGTAACATAGTGGCAGTTCTAAGGCACCTCTTTTCCTCTGCGGGATGTTGTAGAAGTATTATTCTACTACGGGGGCATAGTCGAGGATTTGGTAGAGAGCTACAGTAGCACACCGATGAAGGTCGACTAAAAAAAGAAGCAAGTTGATCCACGAATACTATTCTGAAATAAATATATATATATATATATATATAAACCATGAGAATTCACTCATAAAAATTGCTCATCTCGAAGAATTCGTTAATAAAACCGTCCATAAGTTTCAATGAGTTTTGTATAAAGCTAACACCAATATTCAACAAATTCCTCAGATAAAAATAAGCATTCCTTATGACCAAGGTTTATCGGAAAATATCAAAGATATATTTAATAGATTCAATATAAGAACAATATTCATGACAGAGAACACGATCAAATCCCTATTGACTCGAAACAAACATTCAAACACAGAATCAAATTCAAAAACTTGATTATAGTATCCCATGTGTATGGTCGGGGTGGGGCAGAATGATTTTATTAAAAAAAATCAAAAATCATTGATTTTTTTGAAAAAATCACGATTTATTCGATTTGTTTGATTTTTTAAATTTGAATATAAAATTTGAACATTTTGATTCTTTGAAATTATTGTTAATTATTTTAATGTATAAGTCTACAAATTTTAATACAATTTGCAGCTCAAAAACTTGTGACAACGCATTTGTCGCGCTTCTTGCAAGAAAATTATTGTCGCGATTTGTTTTCCTTCTGTCCCATACACTCGCTCTACAGTGCCGAGTGAGGCACGAACGCGTTTGTTGTGCTTTTTGCAAGAATATTCGTGTCGAGGCTTGTTTTCCTTCTCAACCTATGAATTGACGTTGCCCAACAATTTCACGCATTTCGCTAGTTGTATACTCGCATATTAGAAACAGATTAGGCATAGAAAAAGGAGGAAAACTCATGTTTTTGTTTAAATTGTATAACGAAAATGAATAGACTGAAAATATACAGTAATAAAATTTAGGTGTTACATTTAGTTTAAAAATTTGGAATAATGTACTTCTTTTATGTTGTTTTTGCTAAAAGCAGATACTCCTTTTGATCTTCGAGAAAACTTTTATATTATGTTGTTATCTGGTTCTGAATAAAAAAAAACAAAAATTGATTTGAATCATGATTTTAATTTTAAAAATCAAGCGATTTTAATGGTAATTTTAATCACTTGATTTTAATCAGCCCTGTATATGGTAGTGTTTGTTTATACTAGTGAAACAACAAGGCCATCATGAATGAGAACAGCCGAACATAATAACAGTTCGATATGACGAGAAATAGGTTACTCAGAATTAGCTGATTAGCACATTTTTTGTTTTTACTTTTTTTTATGAGCTCTGAACAATGCAGTCCAACAGCTTTTATGAAGATCCATTTAGTTCCTCAAAGCTTGAAACTTTCAGCTAAACAACAGAGGGTATGAAAAACTGCGAATTTGTTTGTATTCTGAACAATATATTGTAGGAAACACGAGTTTCTATAAATTTGAACGTATCTTATATTTACCAAAACTGTATCAATAATATTTTTATCACTTTCATCAAAATTATCAGTTGCTGAAATATTTTTTTGCATTTCAAGATGTGAAGGCATTTCAAAATAGCATACAATGTTCACAAAAGATAATTCCTTTAACAGTTCAAGCTGTGCCCTAGAAACCTTCAAACAATACTCACTGGCACTGACTGCAGATATCTCTCATGAAGGGAGGGTCAGGGGGAATAGAAGCTAAATCAGCTAAGAAGTCTGATTCGCTAAGCATTGTGGATGAATTAACGTATCAGCTGTCAATTCTGTCTAATCCATCCATCTTATTTGGGCAATTAAGGAAACATAATATGTGGGAACATTTAGGCTTTTTGTTCTGGATATATTACAAGGCATCATGTACGTCATGGCAGTGTCTGCAAAAAGTTTAAACTTAGTCACGATTCATCAGGTTTAGTGCAGAAATACAAACAAAATGATAACAGCTACTTATGTAACCAGTTATAAAAAATTACATATTGTACAAAATGAAATGTTGTACCATACAATACAATATGTGTGATCATGAGAAAAGTAAGGCGTGAAGTGCCACTTTATAAGTAAAAATTGGAAGTTCATTGTAGTAGACATTTTGACTAGACTTTAGACTGACTTTGACCAGACTTTGACATACTAGTGTAGTTTCGAAGGTACTGTATTTCCTTTTTGATGAAAATTTCGATAGTCACCAGTGTGTCTAGATAAAAGTGTTTTGGGTTCCGTCAATTCAGAAGAATCAATGCTAAGAGGTTGGCAAGGGTTTTTGGAGAGTTCATGACTTACTTCGGTATTCCTGAGAAGCTCAATATAATGTTTGATATTGAGATATATCAATAATAATACACAATGATAGGAAAACATAAACCTAACCTAACCTCTCTTCGGAGATAGGAATAATTTATGAAAATAAGGTGCTCTGATCTATAATTTTACAAAGTCGCACACTTACCAATTTTTTGCCGAATTTTCCTTTGTCTAATTTCACAATGAATATTCAATAGTTATCATATTTATTATTATTGGAGGAAATGGTACATTAATTCATCATCTGTCATATTTTATTCGCGTTTGGTGCGCCATCGTTCTGCTGCGAGTGACACTACTATTCAATAATGTCTGTTGTTGAGTTCGCTAGGTGGCGCTGTGCTTATTGTTCCTGTTCCTTTAAAAAAACTAATGGAAAAGGAAATGAATGTTCAATACGAATGTTCGAAGGAATTCTCTTAATTTTACTTGAACTGATTTATTCGAAAAATAATTTCAGTAGTATTTTTTCTTTTTTTTTATGAATGAATAGCGCACATGATTTTTGCTATTCAATTTGAAGCGCTGGTGCCAACTTCATTAGTGAGGGGAGATCTGTCATCTACGCAGAGTTTCAAATTTATCGACACATTTTCAAAATCATTAACCTGAAAAATTGATTTGACAGCGAACTGATCACTACTGGCTCTTCGATTCAAAATTTCATTTCAGATAAATCATTTACCTATATATACTTCATCAGGCAATTTATGATTACCTGAATACAAACACATTAATATCGATATTTCTAGTAATATTCGTTTTTCTCTGCAATATGACAATCCCAACAACCTGATAAGGTTTTGATAGGTTTATTCATAAAAAAAAACAAAAATATCGACAACGAACATCATTGTTCAGTTGAAATATTCTCATTTAGTTTTTGATTTTACAAGTAGATAGCTACCAAGTAAACTATCTCCAAAATGCTCAATTGAACAAAATTCAACAAGGAAACTTCATTTGAATATGCTGGAAACTCTACTGTTGATCCTTTAATCACCGAAATCGTCGAAGTGAATTCTATTGAATTCGATAAGGATAATATTATTATTCCAACAAGATGGAGCACCACTACATTACTCCAAACAATGAAGAAACTATTTAGATAATATTTTCCATGGTCCCACAGAGGGGCCAGTCCGCTTGCCAGATTTGACACCTTCACACTTTTTTCATGGGGCTATTCAAAGCAAAAGGTCGACTGAACTGAACGAGCTTCAATATTGAATATACGCAGAGAATAATAAATATTTGTAGAAATATCGACGCTGCTGTGTTCGAGAATGTTCGACGTGAAATATCGAATAGGCTGTTCTTATGACAAAACGTTTAAGGCAATCATTTCGAGCATCTTCTGAACTGAATTCAACTTATTTCCTCAGAGTATGAGGTTAAACGTCGATGTATGAAGTCAATCAATAAATGTGCCGACATTTTGTAGTAGGTGAAGATATTGACTTCATATATCTTAGGGTTGTCTAGTATTCGTCAGGAGCTTCAAAATGATGTATCACAAGATCCCCCTGTCCATTTGATTTTTTTTTACTACATTTTACTACAAAGTATAGTATTCATGCATCAATTTCATTACCCCAAGATTCAATTTTTGAGTTGACCCGTTCAAAAAATAAAAGGGGGGACATTAAAGAGAAGCAGCACTGTAGATATAAATACATACTCTAGTTGACACATAAAAATACACTGATTGATTCATTGATTTGAACATAAATAAAAAGCAAATCGGCTGCATATACATTTAAAAATGAGGTTTCCTATTCAAACACATTTTTTTATGTTGTAGCAGTTTTTACGGTTAGTGTTTTTTCATGAGATTCTTGAAACTTTGCAAAGAAGCTGCATTCTTTACTTGATCAGCCAGTGAGTTATAGCAGTTGCATCCAATAATATTGTTACTATATTTCCATGTACTCAAACTGCGCCTCTAACTATCCAACTCTCTGTACTGAAACTCTCTAAACTAGAAATGCTCTGCCGTAGTGATGAATCGCTTCAGTATATATACTTGCTCACACCTATGGACAATCGTCCAATCAAATCTCGATGATCGAATTTTACACGCAAGACGAGATTTCGCAGGTAAACAATCTTCGACCCCTCATATTATTTTGCGTTTACGAGCGACAGGGCCGGCGCTAGGAGATTCCGTAACAATATATTCAGTTATTTTGATGCCAAACGATGGGGTAAAACCAGGTGCTTTCGTTTGGTTCGTTCTGTGTTCTGATAGCATTATAAGTGGCCTTATTTTTTGAAATGAAACAACTTCGAGGATATATGTGCTCAAAACAGTCAGGATATTGAATTTTTTGAAGGTCTCGCTGCATGACTCTCAAAACAGCTCAGCTGTTTCATTGAAAAAAGATCCCTGAGCAAGAGAGGTTCTACAGTTTTTTTTTCAAATTCACAACAGAGGGGTGAGAATTCTGTACTAGTCGAGTCATCCGTGTAGATATTGCCAAGGGTGTAACGATTGAAAACAATTCGGAAGAGCATTGACCGTGAAAGTATCTATAGAAGAGAGACAAGTCTCCGACCCTTCTAAGATGTTTCAATGGAGTGAGCGAGTCTGTGAGCGAAGAATCACCAACAAGATGAATTTTATTTCCCTGAATAGAATCGAGAAGCCTCAATGAATATTTTGGTGCCGAACTCCATACATGAGAACTGTATTCCATGACAGGTCGTATCTGAGCCTTGTAGATCATTAGAAGCTGACGAGAAGTGAAGTATTTCTTCGCAAGAAATAGAAAACCAAGTTTCTGGGAAGCACTTTTAGCGATCGATCTCACATGGTTTTCCCATGAGAGATTATCACTGATCGTAATTCCTAGCATCGAGGTACTTGATTCTGTAAGAATGGTTACTCCAGACATCTGAATATTAGATGATGATAAATTGGCTTTTCTTGAGAAGAGACATTCCTGGGTTTTCGTAGCATCAAATTCCACCAAGTTCATGTTACCCCATTCCATTATTACAACCAAGTCGTCGTTAATTTTATTCACGTGAATGTTTCTTTGAATTTTTGTTTCTCGAGCTGGTATGGCCCAGATAGCACAAGTACGTCCAGTGGACGTACTGCATATGTACGGTGAGGATGTATTGTACGCATTTGGGAAGTACTTTAGTCTCCGACAGACGTACATAAGACCTCCCTGGAACTTACCGTCTCCGCATAGTCGGTAATCCCAGGTACGTACTTTTCTAGTCCACACAGGACCTGTGATGTACAGAAAGGGGAACTGTTTGGGACATTCCGAAAACGTACCTTCTTGTTAATGATATATCGACGAAACAAATAAATTCAATTGTTGTTACTTCTCAGTTCTCATATTCGGAATTATTCATTTCTTCTTTACCAATTAGTCAACTTGAAAATTTCACTCATGCACATGTACTTACCGAATACTAACCTGGAAAAAACTCTGGCTGCTGCGGGACTTGAACCCGGACCTTCACATTGGAAATTTCACTGTTTACCACAACAACGCTCTACGGTACGGAGAGACTTGTTTCTAAAGAAGAGTTGTGTGGTATAGATGTGCATTCGACATTGGGAGCGTAGAATAAAATATTGAATTATCACATTAGATGGCATATTGGCATAATACTGCAATAAAGATATGCAAATTCTGATAATGTTTTTTCAAATATATTTTCATTGTTACTGAACTTCCTGAAAAAATTTAATGTTGTCTCGAACATAGGTAACTAACTTGAAGTCACCATATGATGTGCTACTTGGGATAGAGCGTTGGGCCTACCTGACAGGGACGGTAATGTACGTATGTGGGACGTTTCTAGTTCGTACTTTTTCGGCCCACACTAGACTTGAGGGGATCTAGCTGAATGTACAAAGTAGGTTTCTTGGCGTACGCCAAGCTTTTTTTCTTTTCATTTATAGGGGAGAGAAAACTCGAAAAATGGATTCCAGAAAACTTCTACCTCCTCAACAAACAACATTCAATCAAGATTGAAAATAGTAGACTGGGTAAAAAATGTTTCGGAAACAGTAATATAAATTCTCTAGGCGGATTTAGTGAACGCATAATGCATAATTTAATGCATAAGGCATAAATCGACCAGTACCAGTTGAAAAAAAAATATTCAATATACCAAAGCTATAATAAAGTAGTGTATAGTATAGCCTAATTTTAGTTGTGCATTATCTACTGATTTATGCATTTTGCGTTCACTGAAGGTGGATTCATGCAAGCCAACTTAACTTTTACTTAATTTCACTTAGTAACTCAAGAAGTTCGATGTTCAATATCAAATGGATGTATTCATGTATTATATTCAGTAACTTATCACTTTGTTTTCCGTTAAAATTTGTCAGCTGTCAGTCGCGCATATCTTCCCTATTCAAGTTTTGGAGTTGTTGCATGAATACCTATCGTTTTTTTAACATAACTTTCTAAGTTGAGTTAAATGCAACTTGAGTTGATTTGCATGAATTAACCTTTAGTATTAGCAAACAAATTTTGAGAAAATGTAATGATGGTATAACAGATTTCAGAGAATGTGTACTAGAATGCTCATATTTTGCTAAGCAGAAATTTAGAATCTCGAATATCAATGACTATAAAACCTTAGAACCGAAAACTCAATTGTATTGATGATATCCCAAAAATAAGAACTTAAAAGCTTTTTTCCTTTCATTTCTAGGCGGAAGAAAACCCAAAAAATGGATTGCAGAACACTTCTTCTACCTCCTCAACAAACATCCGGGCAGGATCGAAGAAAGTAGAATGGGCAAAATATGTTTCTGAAGCAGAAAAAGATCTGACCAAGAAGGTTGGTTGAATTTATATTTTCAAAATGTAGATTCTATAGGCAGATTTAGTGAACGCATAATGAATGATTTAGTACATAATGCATAAATGAACCAGTCCCAGTTGATGATATTCAATTTCACCTAAATAAGTTAATGAGCAATAAATAATAAAGTAGGTACTGCATATATAGCATAGTATAATTTGGGTTATGCATTATCTACTGAATTATTCATTATGCGTTCACTAAATCCGCCTCATAATGATATTGTTGGTAGATAGAAGCGGTTGAAATATCAGGCAGTGGTGATGAAGCTCCTGAGCAGTTCAGTCCAGCAGAGGCCAGCCTTTTAGCAAGCCTTTAGGCAAGATCCAAAATCTCCTCTCTACTCAGTCAAGTCATTTGAGGCTCTCAATCTGAACCCCAATCTTCTTAAAGGAGTTTATGAAATGGGATTCAATGCTCCTTCAAAAATTCAAGGAACAGCTTTACCAACACTACTTGGGGATCCTCCACAAAATTTGATAGCTCAGTCCCTGTCAGGAACTGGTAAGACAGCAGCATTCGTTCTAGCCATGCTCAGTAGAGTCGATGTTACAAAGAAATATCCACAGGTGTTGTGTCTTTCCCCAACATATGAACTGGCAATTCAAACAGGAGACGTTGCTGCTCATATGGCTAAGTTTTGTCCTGAAATAGAAATGAAATATGCACTTCCAGGAGAGGAACAAGCTAGAAATACAAAATTGACTGAACACATTATAATTGGTACTCCTGGTAAGGTACTTGATTGGGCCCTCAAGTTTAGAGTCTTCGACTTGAAAAAAATCAATGTTTTTGTTTTGGATGAAGTTGATGTAATGATTGTCATCGGCGGCCATCAAGACCAATGCATAAAAATACACAAAAATTTGAGTCCTTCTTGCCAGATGATGTTTTTCTCAACAACTTATGATCAAGAGGTCATGGAATTTGCTGAACATATTGTCAAGAATCCTATTACTATAAGGTTGAAGAGAGGCGAAGAAACATTAGATAACATAGCACAGTACTTTGTGAGATGTAAAACACAACAAGAGAAATACAATGCTGTTACAAACATATATGGAACAGTTGGGTTAGGGCAAGCGATCATTTTCTGTCATACTCGAAAGACTGCAGCTTGATTATCCGAAACAATGTCCTCTGATGGGCATGCTGTGGCAGTTCTATCAGGGGATCTTACTGTTGAACAGCGTATCAATATACTTGATAGATTTAGACAAGGTCAGGAGAAAGTTTTGATAACCACAAATTTCCTTCAAAGAGGAATTGATGTCGAATACGTCACTATAGTTGTTAACTTTGATCTACCAGTTGATGTCCAAGGGAAACCCGATTATTCGACATACCTTCATCACATAGGGCGTGCAGGAAGGTTTGGTAAAAAGGGTACTGCCATTAATCTCATTGATTCCGATCGAGCTATGGAGATATGTAAAGCTATAGAAAAACATTTTGAAAAAAAAATACATTATTTGAATGCAGAGGATTCAGATGAGATTGAAAAGATTGGAAATTGAATCCTAAAAATTATATTCTTCAATTTATGCGTGTATATGTATAGAGTTTCGACATTTAT
Source organism: Zygogramma bicolorata (assembly GCA_032362365.1). Classification (NCBI taxonomy): domain Eukaryota; kingdom Metazoa; phylum Arthropoda; class Insecta; order Coleoptera; family Chrysomelidae; genus Zygogramma; species Zygogramma bicolorata. Next base: position 69,307 of record JAVJAQ010003910.1, read on the forward strand.
GAATAATAGTTGATCTTAACAAATTGAATGAAAGTTCTTTATTTTATTTTGGTAATCTCAATAGTAGTAGTTGAACACGATCAGAACATTATAGTTACTTTATGCATTACATTTTGCCCAGGCGTGCCAATCAATTTCCCAACAATATCCTCTATTTTTACTGAGTTCACAAGTTTCTGACTCCTGAGATTACTGCTGGTGAAGATGTAACCACAGAACACAAAAATAACGACTTCCCGCGTAAAATTTGAAAGCTTACAGTCAACAACCACCGGAGGCGCTGATGGCGGTTATTTTAAAACTATGGTTCCAATTAGGAGTGAAGATACTGAAACGAAGACTTTTATGATAGTGCATCTTAAGGTGAGTTTAAACAGCAAATAAAATAAGGAACAAAATAAAACAAAATAAGGAAGATAAACATATAGATCTATATGAAAGCGTTTATACAAGAAATAATATAAAATAAGAAATAAGAATAACAACAAAAGATGCCATCTTTCACTATTTTATTTGGAAACTGATAATGCGCATGACCGAAATATTTTCTGTACTTAACGTTCTATGTTTGAAATTATTTTAACGTTTTTCCTTACAATAACAACCTCAGAATATTATTTACTGGTGATCTTTGGTATATGTAATAGAATCAGAATTCAAAATATCAACAATTAGGAGGTTAGTTACAGTAGCCACTGTCAAAATGAAATTGTGATATTCACAGAACACAAAAGTCATTGTCAAAAAAGCTGCAACTTGATTGGTTCATTCTTATTTCTTGTTTTATTTCAGTCATCTGTATAAACACACGTTTTCTGTCCTTATTCCTAATTAGTTTCTTATTTTATTCTTATCTTATTTTATTTGCTGTTTAAACTCACCTTTAGTTTCTATGGTTTCAGTTAATTTGTCTATCTGACATGTAATGCTTTTTTGAAATTTTGAATACTCTGAAGCATAACTTTTAAATATATTTCGACCAAATAGTTTTCTGCGAGTTTCGAACTGTTTTTTATTCAATTCAATAGTAGATGCGAAGGCCATGTTTTCAAAAATATAGGCGGAAAAGTCATCGTTTATTCCAAGAATAACCCAGTGATTTTCAAACTTGGAACGAGTACGATATTCCATCGAAGTGAGCGAGTCCATGAGCGAAGAATCACCATCAAGACGTATTGCTTTTTTCTGAATAGAATCAAGAAGTTTTAATGAATGTTTTGTTGCCGATCCCCACACATGAGAACTATACCCCAAGACAGGCCGTATCTGTGCCTTTTAGATCATCAGAAGCTGATGAGAACTGAAGTATTTCTGGTAAAAATTCCGTTTATCGGGCACATGAAGGGAAAGAAAAACGATTTGCGGGAACTTACGTATTTTGACCTCCTGAACAAAAAGTGCAGATCGAATTTTTGGCGCTCTCAATTAGTTTCGGTGATATAGGACGATTTCTGGGTGAAAAATGAGATTTACACATTTCTGCGGCAAAATAGCACTTGAAATGCCTTCTTTTTCATCAGCACCATGTACACAACCTCAATCATCTGTTTCACACAATTTTTCATTCGAAAACACTACTTTTTTAAACAAATAATGCACTTTTCTCCAACAACAAAAACACGGAAAATTCGGCATGTGACAGCTGAGCAGAACAGATACCGGCACTGGAATATTAGTCAAGTACCGGGATCTGCTGTTTTCCTGAATGCTAAATGAAAGGCGCATTTTTAAAAAAAGTGGTGTTTTCAATTGAAAAAATATGTAAAAAGGATCATTAAGGGTGTGTACATTGTGCACATGAAAAAGAAGGAGGCATTTCGAGTGTTATTTTGCCGCAGAAACGTGTACTAGAAAATCCCATTTTGCACCCATAAATTGGCTCGTATCTCCGAAAATAAATGAGATGAGCGCCGAAAATTCTATCTGAACTTTTTGTTCAGGAGGTCAAAATACGCAAGTACCCGTTCATCGTTAATACTATTGACGCTAATACAAAACATAATAATTTATTCTGTAACACTTCAGTACATTTTTTTTACACATTACGATTAATTTTAAGCTTTGTTTTTTTTTTTCTCTATCAAAAACAGAACGTAAAAAATTGGAATAAACAATATGTCATTGCCGCCTGGTCTATAACTGTATCATTATAGGTGACATTCGAGGGGCATTCTCGGTTATAATTGCACGAGTGCATACAAATTACCGACAATTTCGCAAGAAAGCGTGATATCTAAAAATTGCAAGTGTTTTACAAAATATGAAAATAACCGAATGCAATTTGTATAAGATATCACGCTTGAATGCAAAATTATCTGGTCATTTTTATGCACGAATGTAATTCATTGGAATATTCCACGAATAAAGAAATTCTCAAGGAAATGTTATTTTTTGTTCATTTATACTTTCCTCTATAGATTGTATGGAGCACTCACGAAAATGCGAAATGTTTTTCTATTATGAAGTCTATCCGACATTTATTTGTGTTGTTTACTGGCGTTTAGCGATACGGTTTCAAATGTGTTGTTATGGTGACTTGATACAATGCAATTACCGCTGTAAGTTTTCGATAATTGCATTGCTCTTATGGAACATTTTATATATGAGGGAAATATTCGATGAAAACCACTCCTACAAATGAGTGTAATATAGTTATTTTTCTACAACCGTACTATGATAATACACTCTACAGATTTTCAATCAATTGGAAATCCAATTTAGTGGCGAAAGGCTACATTCAAAATTCGGTTAAGATAAATTCAGCATTAACAAAAATAATATTGAAAATACATGTTAATGTTTCTTTCACTTCCTGATCAGTGGGACCCACAATACAAATTTCATATTTCTTCATTATTTATTGAGGGTAGAAACCCTCATACCAGAGAAAGTTCGCTTATGAGCTAAAAAGAGATATACGAATTTTCTCTTGATAAGAGAGTTCATCCGATTTTGGTTTTTATGTAGTTAGCAAAGTATTTGCCTCGTTAAAAAAAGTATTTGTGTTATTTTAGAGTTCTGTTAAATATCGTTGCAACAAACAAGAAGTTGACAGTCACCTAAAAAAATACAAATCCATGTAAATTATACAAATTCACTTTAATTTGCTGAGAAATACTCCAAACCGATTTGATTGTAGCTACTTCAAATACATATTGAATCAAAATAGTAAAAATATGTATCATACGGGGGTAATTCAAAATTTTCCAAAAGAAAAAAAAAATCGAATAGCAGGCATCTGAACATAACTTTTAATTCTAAGCAACTTTTCTCCTCAACATATTTCTATATTTTCTGAAATAAGGGTACTTTACTCTTGAACGAAATTTATATTTTTTGGCCTATCCTGTATGGTGATTGTCATAAAGCCATTTCAGGTACACTTGGTATAGTTTTGGAACATGCACCAACTTTTGTCAAGAATAAAATTTTCTGAGAAATCGATAATAAAAAAGTTTCCCATTTGTTGCAGACTTAGTGGACCACACTGTATAGAATCTTATACTTACATTCCATTTGAAATATGAAAATTGGATGTGCTTCCGATCAAACCGGAAGTGTCTAATAAATTGTTCATTCATGGCATCAATCAATTGCCAAATTTGAAAGCAAAAAAAAGAGAAAGTTACAGGGCAGTAAATTCGTTCCGGGTCAGGCGATATATTGTAGAAATGATATCATTTAGAAGAAATGTCATGATCCTCTGCAAGCATTTGGAGAATGATAAACAAATAAAACGAAGAATCTAATAAAAGATTTATTATCAACAGAATTTGTGAACAGAACACACAAATATTCAGAAAACATCGAAACATATCTAAACACATTTAAGATCTACATTCAATAATACAAATATTATGAAATGAATGTCATGAATTCAATAAAAAACTTGAACCGATTAAAACAGTTTCATATTACCATCAACTGACCTAATTATAAAGAATATAATATCTGATATTTTAACAATTTTATTGTGCCCTTTCTGGTGAAGTGAAATATTGCTGTATTGGCAAAACTGTATAAATATGTAAATATATTTTTGTTTAAGTACCCTTTATTAATATCGCTTTTAATAATCCAAGCTGAATATCTTTAATATTAATTAAACAAATGGATAAACATATTACGAGTGGCTAACGTGACTTTCTCTTAAATTAGGACTAGTAACAATCTTCTCACTACATTATAAGAACTAACGATAAAAGTAGTAAATGCAACGAATAATTTGGACTGGTTCTGCACTGAACGAATATCAAGTGAAATACAGGCAGTTATTTTTCAACTAAATTAGTATTCAATGACGTAGATGTAACTGAAGGAGGAGATTTTGTTCATAAAACCTATATTGTTCGTTTTATTCATTTGTTTTATATATATATATATATATATATATATATATATATATATATTTGTTTTATTTTCAGCAGCAAGAGTGTCAAAAAGTTTACGTTTGCAAATTTGCAAAACATAATTTCAATTTTTTTTTGGTGTTCTAAAGCAATAAATTACATTAGCGATTTTTTTCGTGAAATTTCGACATAACCACTAAATTCAGCATTCTTCATTCAGATTGATTATAGAATAAAATTTCAAAATATTCATTGGCAACAAAGTTATAACAACATTAATTTTGATAACATACCATTATTTATGAATATTTCAGACAAACTGAGAATCGGCAACACTGTCAACACAAATGTAGGAGATTTTAGCCATCGTAAAATTTAAATTTAAAATCGAAATGAAGTACTCATTCCATTCAAAAACTGTTGGTTGACACAATTATGTTATAATTCGAATACAATTCGTGTTATGAATTGGAATTTCTTCTAAAACCCCAACGATCCCTTCATTTGTGTTAACAGGGTTGCCGTTTCTCAGAATTTGTCTGAAATATTAATAAATAATGGTATGTCAAAATCAGTATTGTCATAGATTGGTTGTCCAATGGATATTTTCAAAGTAAATTCTACAATTCACCAAAATGAGGAATGCTGAATCCAGTAGTAGTGTCGGAATTTCAAGAAAAAAAATTGCTAACGAAATTCATCAATTTAAAACTTAATAAAATAGCATGCTCTGAAATTTGGAATTACATTTTGCAAATTTGGTGCAAATGTGAACTTTTTGCCCCTCTTCCTACTGAAAAAAAGAAAAATTCAATCGGTCAGAAAATGTAGATTTTATGAGGGTGCTCCGACTAACATACACAGAAATGAATTGTATAATGAATTATGAATCAGTTTGTCTCGATATTTTTTTTAAGAAGGTTAGCATATGATTATGGATTTCCTCGTTGAAAGCTAGAAAGTTTCTCTCACAAGACTTATTCTCCACATATTTTTGATCAATATCCTTGTATTTGGCAGAAATTTCATTTTTTTTCTTTAGGCAGGTTTGTTTTCTAGAACTCACGTTGATGCAACAAAACATTCTCTCATAGAAGTACCGATTAAGGAGACCAATTAACTATCTACTTCCTGTGGAAAGAACCTCCTACATCACTTGCAAACCGACTTAGCGCTATTGATAGGCAAGTACCGGCATTTCTGTCATGTAAGCGAGAAATTTTATAACCGCACCACGAAAAAAAAATACAAATTTTTTTTTCATGTGTACATCCAATCTGAAGGTTTCGAAAAGAAATAATGAGATACCAAAATGAAAATAAATCCATGCAATTGGTCAACACAGTATGAGTTTGGTGATCCGTTCTCGTAAAGCAAGATCTTGGTTTAGAAATTTTGATCGCCGATATTTCCAACAAAAAGTAACTAATTTTATCCGAGAATGCAAAGTGAATAATTAATGATATAACCATGTATAATTCAATCAAAATCTATGGTTTTTAGATTTGAAGGGTACTACAATTCAAAATGGCAAGCATCTCTTTCTTCTTTATATCGAATAGTGACATAATAGACAGCTTGGAAATTGAAAACATCGGGAAATCGGATCATTGAAGAAATCTGTTATTATTATAAAATAAGCAGATTATTGATTAGTAAAAAGTAGTTCGATATTCGTGATCTGCGTGAAAATACTAAGAGCCGATTGCACCGACTTTTTGTTATTGGAGCATTAAGCGAAAAGTCGGTGTAATTCACTGTGTTATAAATGCATTCCATAAACACTTCATTAAAAATGTCATGATTTCTCTTCGTATAAGTTGCTGAGTTCATGTATATAAATAAATATTCTAATATACTTGATACATATATAGTAGGGTAGGGGGTTCAGTCTATTACTTTTTAATGCTTCCATCGAATTAATTTCTTAAAAAAACTCAGAAAATTATGAGGTACGACTGTGTTTCCAAAATTCTAAGCAGCGGGGTGTGAATTTATACTTTCAAAATATGAAAGTACTTAGTGAGTGTTGTTCCTAGGGTTATTTAGAAATCTTTTATTTTCCAGTGCAAAAATATTCTATTATCTAAATATTCATGCAACGATAACGTAAATCAAGATATGTTATATCTTTCATATGTACATTCAACATGCAATTTTTTTTATTATCAACCTCAATAAATTGTTTTGAGCACATTCGAAACAATATTGCTATTAATTTTGAATCATAAATAATTACTGAAAACACCAAAGAAAATCATTATCATTCACGGACGATAATGAATGCTGTTTCCGGGTTTGTGGGCCGTGGTCTGCTAGTGTTGGGCCCTGACGTTTCGTCTGCATTATTATAATTATCTACCGCGGGAGTGTACCGAAAACCGTGCACTCGTAGTTCTGTTTATATTGGTACAACAAAATAAAGCATAAAAACGCGATTTACGGAACACAAAAGAACAAAAATCGGCTGTGTCTGTATACGATCTGTTGATGGGTCACGATTTCAACTGACACAACTATGAGCTATTATTCACGGCTCTTTAGGGTGGTTATGGAAATGTATAGGCATAGAAGCAAAGAGTGTCAACATCTATGAAGTATGGATGCCAGCTGTTCAAAATACACTGACACCTTTGCGGATGTCTACAGAGATGCAGAAGGAACATCGCCGGACTCGAAAACCTGCAGACCACGGCTTAGAATCCCCACAGGAGAGTCAAACATCACCAGTTTTCATTCCCGAACGAAGATAAACTCCTGAAAAAAGTAACAAATCGCGACAGCTCACAGTTATCCCGCGCATAGCTAAATAATACCAAACTTAATCACACTTAAATCACAAGAAGAAGGACTAAAGATCTCCATTCTCGATGGCTTTGTTGAGATCATTGACGACTCTGCCGAGCGCCTCTCTGTACTCCGAATCCCTCTTGAACATCGTGTCTAGGAATTGGTCGTTTCCGAAAAAAGAGAAAACGCTCTCGATTCGTGATATAGACTTGTCTGTCAAATGTTTCGAAACGATTATCTCAAGGCACTTTTGGCTTTCATTCAGGGCTTGAACAATGTAATTACGATCGTAGCTGAAGTCGACCTCGTAAAACGAGATGATGGCCATCCCTGCGAGTCGAAACTTCGCTTTGAATTTCTCAGCCTGCTTCAGTTCTTCTTCTGACAACATGTTGTTCCGGTGTAACACGCCCAGTTTTATGACCACTTTTATGATGTTCTTGATCAGTTTTTCGGCTTCTTTCTTGTTATTCGACTGGAAAAAATATACACCGTGAGACGATTTTTACCAGAAAGGCAAGTTAGATTCCTCAAGTACACAAGGGAAAAGAACCCAAGTAGCAAAAACATATTAGACCAAGATTGGTACAATATTAGGGGTATATTGGCCTCATATTGTAAATGCCATATTGGGGCATAAAACAATGTAAACATTCGGCGATATTGGATCAATATTCTCAAACAATGTAAGGATATACTAATATCGTATTGTCTATATAGATACAATATTGTAAATAATATATCTACAAATTAATGTCACCAAATAATATTTAGTTATTTATATCCGGAAATATTCTTTCGTTTGTTACCTCACAGTCAACCTAAAAAATTTCACATGTTATACATATCTGGAAAAAATTATGGCTGTTCTTCACTTATGCAATATCATTGTCGACCACTATACACTCTACACCACTGTAGGTGGTGTGTACTCCTGTTAAGCTTCGTTGTTACAGCTTTGTATGGGGTCTTTAGAACCGTCTCTCTGTGAAGGCGGGTGTTGCTTGCTTCTTGGTTTTGGTTCTTTTCTGTTTTGTTCGGTGTCATACTTGTTGTGTGTGGGTGTGTTCTTTCTGTGTTTCTGTTTTTTTGTTGCCTGTTTTAGTTTTCGTGTTCGTGTTTAAACTGGTGTATGCTGTTTTGTTGTGTTCACTGTGGTGTTCTGTTGGTGTTTCAAACCTTTTTGTTTACAAATGTTGTTTTTGTCTTTGAATTTTGTTTTTTTTTTTTGTTCTGTTGTTTCCCTTCGGTGGTGGGTTGGGTGGGGGGTGGATTTATGTGACAGTTATTTCCACTTTCACTATGAAAGATAAACCTCCCACTTTCAGGAGTCCATTTTAGGCACCACCATTTTCACTTCAACTTCAGAAATTCTAACTCTTCTAAGTGAAAGTGCATTCGTGAAAAAAAACGGCAGTTTTTAGCACACAAACTAGCATTTGCCATACGAGTATCATTATGTCGCTGTCCTTTGATAGTAAATATTGAATTTCCGGCTATTTTCGGCGTTTTAGTTATCGTGGTTGGAGAGTAATAATTGAATGGAGACTGATCATCTCTAAAGACTTCAAGATTGAAAAACAGAGCTGGTGAAAGATTTGCTTGAAAATAAATCTGAATCTTTTTTTTACATTTTGGTAATTTTTTGTTACAGATTCAGAATGAAGTTGAGAATAGTATTTGGTTTGGTTTTATTACAGTTTGGAGTCTCAAGAATACTTTGAATCGGTTGAATGTCTTATTGTTTCTATAAAAACCCAAATTGTTAATTACCTAAATTACAGTTGTTTCTTGTAGAACGAGTGATGTTATTTATTGCTGGTTGTTCTCAGGGTATCGCTCAATAAAAAAGTTTTCTTGAAAAATGGAAATTTATCTGAGAAAATGTTTAAATCGAGTGACTTTGTTTCGAACTTTGTTATTTGTAGCCGGTGCCTTGTTAAAAAATTGAACAAGTTGTTGAATTGATTTATTGAAACGTTACTTCAACAAGAGTTGAAAAAGTAATTTAGTTGCATCCATACAATATAATCCGATCAAATTAGACCAAATAATAAAAGTAATGAAATGGAAAGTTACACCAAGCTGAAAATCAGTTTGATTGTTCTATATACAATTATAAATAAAATTTTGAAATTCCTCACCATTCCATTGTGTAAAATATAAATTTTATTCAAGGTCAAAGGTCAAAAAAAATGTTTGACGCGATATTCAGGAAAACGGTGAGTTTTATCATGAAAATATATCAGACAAATATTGTAGGCCATAAAATTATCTACAAAAAACGTATGATTTTTTTCTTACGAGTCACCATTTCTGAAATATTACGATCCAAAAAGTTGTAAAAGTTGTAATCGTCATAATATGCATGAACACCCCACGTATATACATCTCTAGCGTTGTAATATATGTTAAAATATTTTTATGTCATGTCGGTCATTGTAACTTACAGTTATAATATAATATACCCAAATGGCACACGACGTCCTGAAGACGAACCATTTATGTCCCAGTTACGTCGATACGTCCCGGGACGGATAGGAGACATTCGAAGAACGTACATTACCGGATGTACCATGTATGTACTGGTTAGACGTCCCATGTAGGTACATACTTGGTCCCGTTCCAATCTGAATGTAATAAAAACGTACATGCTTGGAAGTACTATGTACGTACTTTATTAAGTGTCCCTGATAAGTTTACATTAACTCCTCATCAGGTACGTACTTTTCGGAATGAATTAGGGACATACCAATGACGTGTTTTTTTGTGAATCCCATGTACGTACTGCTCAGACGTATCATTTACGTACATGTTTGGAAGAACTATGTTCGTACTATTTGGACCTTCCAGGTGCGTACATTATTGAGTCCCTTTCAGATACGTATATTTCTAAACGTTTGCGGGACATAATAGTAATGACGTACATTTTTGGAAATCGTATGTACATACCATCTGGACGTCTCGTTGACGTACTCTTTTGTACATACTGTTTGGACCTCCCAAGTACGTACGGATTGGGTTCCTTTCATTTTCTACATTTCTGTTAGTATGTACATACTGTTTGGACCTCCCAAGTACGTACGTATTGGGTCCCTTTCGGTTTAAGGGGTATTGGGATTTTGAGAGTGATCACTTAGTGTATTCAAACATATATCAATATTGGTAATGCAATATTCATGAATTATTCCTAAAAAAATTTGGAAAAATTGAAACATCGACATGTGGTGAATTTAAATACCAGAAAATTACATACAGAATTTTTTGCACAGCAAGTTTGATATTCCAAAACCGCCATCACATGAGACAGTGATCCTTTAGTGTTTTTTCGAATATATTTCCATTGTTACTGAACTTTCTAAAATTTTAATATTATCTCGAACAAAACTAACTTGAAGTCATCACATCTATAGCACCCAACTCCTTCTTAAAAACAAGTGTCTCCGTGCCGTAGAGCGTAACAGTGGTCGACAATAATATCTCCATAGAAAAGGTCGAGAGTTCAAGCCCCGCAGCAGCCAGGTCTTTTTCCAGGTAAGTATTCGGTTAGATGGTTAGTACACGTGAATGAGTAAAATTTCCAACTTGACTATTTGGTAAAAAAGAAATGAATAATCCCGAATATGAAAACTTAGATTCATTAAGTGATATCATAGGATATATCATTACGTTGTTTTCGAATATTGATCTAATATCGCCGAATGTTCACATTTTTTTGTGGCCACTATTGATATCATCTACAATATAAGGTTAATATTCCCGTAATATTGAACCAATATTGGTCAAATATATTTGTTCTACTTGGGATAGCGCATACAGAATGGAAAATGTACGTTTTCGGAATGTCCCAAACAGTTCCCCTTTCTGTACATTTCAGGTCCTGTGTGGAATAGAAAAGTACGTACCTGGGATTACCGACTATGCGGAAACGGTAAGTCGCAGGGAGGTCTTATGTACGTCTGTCGGAGACAAAAGTACGTCCTAAATACGTACAATGCATCCTCACCGTACATATGCAGTACGTCCACTGGACGTACTTGTGCTATTTGGGTAAAGACAACTGCAAAAACTATTTTCTTTTTCAGACAAAACCAGGAAAAACTCAACATCAATCGAAAATATATCCTTCAAAAAGTTTATCTACTCTAGCATAGAGTCAAAATCATGTACTATTTTTACAAGAAAAAGCTGGATGAAAATCGCGAAAAACGAATTTTTTTGACCTTGAATACATTTTTTCCATACAATAGAATAGTGAGGAATTTCGAAATTTTATTTATAATTATATTTTGAACAATTTTACTGATTTTCAGCTAGGTGTAACTTCCTGTTTCACCGAATGTCCAGATTGACCGGACTAATACTACAGAATCAAAACATTTGCAACTGGTGGTGGGTTTGTTTTACATTTTTACGAGTATTTACGATACAATAGAATAGTGAGGAATTTCAAAATTTCACTTATAATTATATTTCGAACAATTTTACTGATTTTCAGCTAGGTGTAACTTCCTGTATCACCGAATGTCCAGATTGACCGGACTAATACTACAGAATCAGGGCCAGTTGCACCGCTTTTCGTAAGTTGTGCTTTATCTAAGCCAGGATTTGTTGCTATGGATTTGCCAATCAGCTAGCTACCTTGTTCCTTAACGATTGAGCCAAGCTTAGTTGAATCTCTGCTCAGTTGAAGCGGTGCAACTGGCCGTCAAAACATTTGCAACAGGTGGTGGGTTTCAATATTTTTTATTTGTAACGGTACTTTGTGAAAAAATGAGCACAAGTTGATGGATTGATATATTTACTTGAAATTAATTTCTAATATCCAGTTCTGATGGTGTTCTGCGGTTGATGTTTCACATTACATTTGACATTATTATTTCAGTTGTTTCTTAAGAGTTAGGATTCAGTTATGTACCGTTGTCATCAATAAATAATTATTTTCAACTTTGCGTTTGTAACTTACGTATTGTTTCGCAAGACGGTATAAGTTGTCGAGAAGTGAGGATGTAGCGTCATCGATGAAAACTTTGGCGATATTCTTCCCGGCCATACGAGACAGGATCTTCTTCTGAGCTCTCAGCCCTATGTCCCTGGCTTTGAAAGCACTCTCTGTCATGACTGCAAGTAGTAAAAAAAACTCAGTATCTCCTCCGAACGATTTCACGAGTACAACTGACTCACTTCAAGTAAAAACGAATGAGTAACAAGGAAGCATTCTCCATATCCATTCTTCAACTGATACCGTGAAGTGTACACACCGATAAGATATGTTTAAATACTTTATCAGAAAAATAATTAGGGAATATTGTATGAAAATACAAACAAACCTATTGTTATTGTGAAAATATATCAACGGTCTGTTCATTCAGCTGGTGCGATCAGTCATGTGTGTAGTTATGGAAAAAATATCCCTTTTTTTTAAATAATACGGCTTCAGCTGAGTGTGACAAATGGCGAGTGAACGTAACTAGCTTTATCCTAAACAAGAAAACAATATCAAAATTTCACAATGAAAAATAAAACCTTTGATCGAATCACATTATTACATATTTACAATATTATCACATGCTACCTACAAAAAGCGTCCTGTTCGCAGATGATACAACCTTTATCTGTCAAAGTAATACTGTTGACAATCTGTCCACGTTATCAGATGAGACAATCGATTTAGCTAAAACCTGGTTTATTTGTAATAAACTCAAGCTCAACCTAGATAAAAATCAATCCATTTTTATATCCTCCGATTCAAATCTCACACGTGGTAGCTGTGTGAAATTACTAGGCATGCAACTAGATGATAGACTCAACTGGGGCCCACAAATCGCAATATTAGCGAAGAAACTGTCTAGTGTCACCTTTTTGATTCGACGTTTGAGTGATATTGTCAGTGTGTATGTCCTCAAATCATGTTATTATGGTTTATTTCATAGTCATCTGTCTTATGGTATTCTTCTTTGGGGTGATTCGTGTCACTCTAGTAAAGCATTTATTCCTCAAAAAAGAGTAATCAGAATAATGGCAGGAGTTCATCATCGTGAACATTGCCGCCCTCTTTCCATCAAATTTCAAATCATGCCTCTTCCTACTTTATATATTGACTCGTGTTTATTAGAAATTCATGAAACTAAGCATAAATACTCGTCTCAATCCGAAGTCCATCATTACACCACTCGACATGCTAATTAAATTTCGACTCCATTGTACAGACTCCAGATATCGCAAAAGAATTCTCTGAACATACATTTATATAACAGACTACCTTCTAGAATGAATAATTTGGCTTTCATTCAACTAATCAGTTAATATTTTGTCTATAATTATTTACTCTGTGTTTTACATTTTATCTGTTTTGCTCTTGACGTTCTACTATTACATTGTATATTGTAGTGAAATTAATACTTCTACTTCTACTTCTTTGAAAATTGAAAGATGAAGATCCACTTTTTGAAAAATCTCATGTAGTGTACGGAATTCCTTGCAATGATTGTGACAGAAAGTATATTGGTCAGACAAAAAATAATTTGAAAACACGGATAGCTTTGCACAAAAGTGACTGTAGAAATATGAAACAAAATTCATGTGCATTAACCAAGCATTCTATTGAAAATGATCATACAATTGATTACAATAACACAAAAATTCTTTATATTGAAAAAAACTTGAACAAACGTCTCTTTTTGGAAATTACTGAAATTAAAACGGGAAAAAACAACATGAACAAAAAATCAGATATTGAGACCCTCTGTAAAATTTATTCGTTTCTATCAAACAAATGAATACATACTTCACCTTTCACTGTCAAAATTTACATTTCTCATGTTTTATCTTTGTATTTCATTTATCAAGAAAAACCTCAAATGGCACATGTATGTACCTTATATTTTATATTTATACTTTTTGATGTCCATTTTATATTGTAGCCCGCGAAAAAGCTAATAAAAATTATCGGAAGCTCGGGTAGCTAAAAAGAGTAATCTTTTTCTTTAGACCGAAGAAAAAAAAATACAACTTTGTGTACAAATAGACGGTCGAGAATACTCATCATCTATATTTATATTGGACTTGTTCTATCCAGAAAGAACTGTTTTTCAATAGACGCAGCAAATTTTCGGGGTAGATTAAAAATCTGCCCTTCTACACTCACTTATATAGATTCCAATATTAATTCCTATTTTTTCAGATTGTGGTAGGTTACAAACCTAAAAAACTACGGAACAAATGTCGATCCACCACAAAATAATGACGTTCAAACCATACATTGTAGTTTGAATATTGTGTTTCATTTGAATACTTTCGTAGTAGGTATATCAGTTAACAGTGTTTTTGCTCCGTTATATCTCTAAAATTCCTTATTCAAAAACATTGAATCTAAACTACAATTTCCTCATTGCGGCCCTGGTAAAAAATTACGTGCACATGATTTTGATTACATCTACTGAACCTTGGATTGGAATGAACTATAGTTACGTGCAGTCGCCGTAATCGGCTTACGCCTCGTTCTCATAAATTTTGCTCGTGCGTAATAAGCTACTTATACTCCTCGTTACGTAATATGCTATTGCTGAACTGCACTACCAATTTTGTTGTTTGTAGATTTGCTCATCAGGTATTTTTTTGGTAGAAATAAATATTGCTTGGAAGCACTCGCAAGAGTGTTTGAAAGTAGGACATTAAAAAAGATCTCTTCTGGTTATGAATACGCTTGCCAGGCGCGTATACAAGGGGGAGAAAGGGGGTAATTACCCCCCCCCCATGATCAGTCAGTCACATATCATATTACAATATATATTAAAAAATATACGGAGATATCAAAAAATATAATAAATGAATGGAAAATCAATCACAGTTTTATCTCACCTTTACTCCCTGTAACCCTGTAAGATCGCAGAATCCAGTAATTAAATTCAAAATGATAATCAAAATTATAGAATATCTCAGAAGATTATATAGTTTCTGGCATTTCGGGAGAAATTGATAAATCTTAATTTGATTTTATTATTCAATTTTTCTGTTGTGTTATCTTGTGTTCAATAAATATATACTTTTCATTCTACTCATATTGATATGCAGTATGATAAATACATGAACGAATATCATTATAACGGTTTATTTTTTCTTACGTTGACAAGACAAATGTTAGTTATCTCTAAAGTCTGAAGTTTATTTTCATCGAAAATTATTGTTTTCTCTAATTTCCAATTCTATTTATGAAAAAAATGAAGATTAAATGAATTTGACGTTTTTATTCCACAGTTTCCTAATAATTCAGGTCATTGTGAAAAATAAGTTTGTAAACAGGCCAATATGCATTTGTGTTTCGATAAAATGGTGGAAACGCATAATTTTCTCAGTGATTACCCCTCCTATAAACTCGAGCTGTATACGCGCCTGACGCTTGCTTCACTTCATATTAAGAATGGTCTTAAAACAGTTGTTCAGTTTTGAATTAAAAGTATAGCTTAGATGAGCCGTCTGCTCATACATAACTCAACGACTACTTTGAACTGGTTAAGCATCGTTAGTGACCCGAAACAAAACAATACTATATCAGTGTTATCAAAATTTAATCCAATGGTTGCGTGTTTGTGGTTTGAGTGACACATTATACGCGATAGGTCTTCGTTTTCTACGAAGTTGAATGTTGGAATCGTAGCGTGTTTAGTAAAATGCTTATCTTCTTTCACTATATATTGCTCATAAAAAATAGATTAGAAATTAATCAACGTACAAACTCATGTGGGTTGTTATTGTCAATTTATTTCTGGGTCTTCATTCGATTGATAAATCATGAATTATTATTACTAAAATTGGATTTCAGGAATTGAGTTTTAAATTACCACAGAGTTACCTTGAAAATCGATAAAAATGTGTTGGAGTAGGATAACATAAGCTCAGAGAAATGAAATTTTGGAGTTCCACAAGGAACTGTTTTAGGACCCACACTATTCAACATGCTATTCAACGATATATTTCATTTGAACACGAGTGGTCTCATACATAGTTTCGTAGATGGCATAGTAATAATTGACGAGACAAAAACATGGGAATCTCTCAAAGACCTTATTTAGACTTTAATAACATTGGATAATGGTTTAACCACAGATTGATACAATTACATTTTGAAAAATCCAATTACCTACCTTCAACTTCTAGTCAATCGACTTTTCTGCCTAGTTGAACATATCATTTTGTAGCCGATTGTTTATAATGATATATGTAGGATATTGTATTTGCAAATTATTACAATTCTCACAATCTTTTTATTTTTCTTGTAGTGATAAATTAAAATAAATTTTGATACAAATCGCAAGTGTTGGAATGGTTGGTTGCTATGGAAATGTATATGTTCATAGTAGTTATAGTTTGACAACATTATGGACAGTGAAAGCGACTTAGAAGTACTTATTCCTCCAGACACATATCAATCAGCAAAATATTACTTTTGCTGTCAATCGGAAAAAATATCAATCACATTCAATGAAAACATAAGATATTCTCCAGATGAATTATATTCTGACGGCGAAAAAATTGATATGGAGCAATTATAATAGTTACAAGGTACTCATTTATATTCTCAAAAAGATTGTATTAATTATAGTGACCATATTAATAATGGAATAAAAATGAAATATATCAAATCGAAATACTGTTGTGAAAAAAGGTGTAAAGATGAATGATGTAACTCCCAGAATCTACTTCAAAATATGATTGAACAAAAATATTCAATATGACTGTATTTTGATTGTATATACCTATTCATTTTTTATAGTATCTATCACTATGATTTCTATAATAAATCCCCGAATATACCTGAACTTTAAAAAATTTTAATAAATTTTTCTTTTTATGATAAGTGAGGTTTGATATTCATCCACATATTGCTAATGTTCCGTATTATAATTGATATTTGTTGTGAATAAATTGCTTTAATTATCATTTCTATTGAGATACAGGAAGATTGAGATGGAAACAAAATTATACGTTATATTAGCACATATTTTGACATAATTATTATTCTTGGCATAGAATATTTGAAACTCTATTTCTAGGCAACATGTTTGAATTTTTTTCATCATTTTTCTCCTCAACAGCGATGAAGAGTAAAATGATCTAGATCTGGAAATGATAAATAAAAAGATTCTCATGATGTCTTCAAAACTCAAGTTAATGAGGATGTGGTACTAACATATTGTACTGCTGGTGATTAAGTAACACTTTTCCAAGGGATATTTTCGTACATTTTGAATACATTTCATTTGAAACAAAGTGAAGGTGTATAATATCGGTCAGAAGTATCACCCGGTATAAAAGATAAACACAAACTCGATGTAAATAAAAATAAAATAACAGAAACTCACTTGCATCCGACATGTATGACCTGGAGGGAAATAAAAATGCACCACAACGGTCCTATAAAAAAAACGAAAAAAATTAACGTAAAATTAAAATAAAATCTGGTCGCAAGCTTGCATATGGCGGGGAACATAAAATGAGATTCAGTGCTTCAGCATGAGCTAAAACGGGAAACGCATTCCAAACAGATCTGGTGAAATAACGTAAATGGACTTTGATTTAATGGATACTTACAGAGGCAGTTGCTACATTCAGTGGCGATGTATTGGTAGATCAACCAGCTTTCGAGCTCCACCATCGTAGTCATTTTTAGGCAAGAATTTCGGCAGTGAAAATTGTTTCAGATCATCTGGAATATGAAAAAAAATTATTGTGATAAATTTGAATTCGAATTTTCATGATGTCGAATTCTTGTGACAGATTACCGTCGTGGTTAATCCTACGTTACCGGGATATTAACGTATAAATAAATCGCGTTATATCCAATGGTAAGTATCTCAAGATAGATATCGTCAATATAACTCAAACTCCTCACAAGTGTCAAAGAAGGTAAGGTGAATTGTCTTCTTGATAGATAAAAATAGTTTGCAATTCATTAGAAAAACTCGTCGAAGAAGTTGATTACATAAGATCAATATTGGAGGAAAATGGAATAACAAAGAATTTTATAGAAGATTCATTGAATTGAAAATCGTAAAACAGCCCATAGTGAAAATATGGAACCTGCATAAACTACACATCCTGTAACAAACATTATACCTTATTCCTCCACTATCTGAAAAGATAAAAAGGATCGGCAACAGGTATAATGTTAGAACAACATTCAAAACAACAAATACTTCACGTTCAATATTGATACACAGTAAACCAACAAACATAACAAAAAACACGAAGAATTGTATATATCGAATCCCTTGTTCGTGCGGTCAAAAATATATCGGTTAAACGCCCAGACCTCTGGAAGTACGAAAGAGTAAACACAAAATGTACGTCAGAAACAGACAGATTGGTGGTTTGAGAGTACAGTAGAATGAAATGACACTCAAATGATAGCAAGAAAGAGCAAAAGCAGGAGAAGAAAGTTGAAGGAGTTATTTTCTTCATTTGTCTACGGACACATACTATGTCAAACCTCAAATTTTTGGAGTTTACAAAAAACTAATCCTATAAGCGAATATTTGTGAAAGAGTTTTGAAAACGGAAGCGCATTTGGTTGAGTAAACGTCAACGATAACTATTTTGGAAAATATCAGTCTTTCTATTTTCAAAAATACACGAGAAGTTTGTGTTTTTTTAATAGACGCAGCAACTTATCGGGGTAGATTAAATATCTTCCCCTGTACACTTTTATTAATTCCAATATTAATTCTTATTCTTTCAGATTGTGGTAAGTTACCAAAAAAAAATACGAAGAAAGAACCCATCCACCACAAAAAAATACATTCAAACAGTACTGTGAAGGAAATGTTTGTTGATATTTCAAATTAGAATTGATATGACTTCTAGGAAAGAGTCAGTACAGATACCGAATATTGCCGATAAACAGATATTTTTCTTCAGTGATCAAATAGTCGTTTCATTTTTTGTACTTGGTCGAATTTTCCACAGTTCGGTACAATACCATAGCAACCAAGCAATATTCTGAAAAAGCTTTTTTTTACAAAATGAGGTCATATTCAGAAACAATTTACCTGTGTATATCTAAAAGGACGTACCTGCAGCAACGTTAGTTACCAATGATATACGTGATTCATTTCTCAAACATGATTATTTTGGTGCACGGAACGTTACTATCAACAGAGTATGTTGATTTTTTGATATTACTTTTCTCGTAGAAGCTTTCATTTCCTTTGTTCTCTGATTCAGAAAAAAAAAGTGACATAATATTTCGGCGAACTTCGTCCTCTCAACACAATTAATCATGTTTCCAAATATCTTTCAAACATCCTAGACAGGAAGTTTTTGTTAGCTGATCCCACATTGCTAGGATCGGAAACGGTAAGACCTACAAGGTCGGTTGACATGGACAAATGTTTCCTATTTTTAGGAACTAGAATAATATCCTCTAGATTTCATCGTCAACTGTATTTTTTCAAATACGGACTTTTAATTTTTTTCTTTGTTTTTCATAGCAGCTGTTATAACAAATGCATATATGCATTACAGTATATGTGTTTCCGGGCGTTTTTCCCATCATCAGTGTATGGTCATATAACTCCCAGAAAAGTAGGGATCAATATATTTTGAGTTTAGAACTCAAATTCATACCAGACTATACACATATATGTCACAATATTAGAAGTTCCGACTTTGTACAGCATTTATCAATTATAAATGGCGGTACAGTTTAAAAATAAAATTTGACAATTTAAGTGTTTGGCGAATGCTCCAAAAACAACCAATGACATTCTCGATATGACAAGATTATTATTGTTAAGAAATCTCCTAGCGCCGGCACTGTCGGACGTTAAGCCCAAAGTAATATGAAGGGTCGAAGGAAGAAATCCCAAACTGCGTAGAAATTTCGATACACGTCGCGTCCTCGAGACATGAATGGATAGGTCCGGAAGAATCTCCATAGGCTTTCACAGGGTATAAATAGGGAGGTACTTCATCGTAACGGCAGTTTTTAGTAGAGAGAGTTATTAGTAGGAATATTGAGAGAAAGTAGAACTTAGTGGAGAGTCGAAGTTGTTTAGAGTTGTAGTAAAGAGGGTTGGATGTCTTAGTCAGCTGAGCAAATTAAGAGAACTATAAACCAGTGCAATAGTTGTATTGTTATGAGTTGATAAAAGTTGTTTACTGTTGTTCCTAGTATTATTTTAGTAAACGAACCCAGGAAATATCATACATAACATTATGGTTCCCAAAAATAGGAAACTTTTGTCTAATCTAATGAACATGTCGATCTTACTTGTTTTCGAGATAGCAGTATTGCGATCATGTAAAGAAACGACCTGTATATTCGTAAAACACTCAAGTTGAATTGGATAACCTGTAACTAGATACAGTACCAGTCCACATACCGTTAAGCACAAATTTTCGGAATTCGGTTTTTGGTCAACTGATTGTAGTCATGGTATCAATTTTTCCAGGTCAAATGTTACATATCCCACCATTTTAACGAAACAATTTCGTAACTGGCCACCATTATTTTAGAATACAAGTGTATTCTAAAGGAGCCTTTTTCTATCAGCTGCCAAATACGTAATGAACAGTTTAAAATAGTGGGAGTAGAAAAATGAATTAATCAATATCGAATTACGTAAGGACAATACTGGTTTTGAAAGTTAATATTTTGTGTCCTTCGTAGTTTTTTGTATGAGTGACCTACTACAATTTGAAAAGAATAGGAATCAATATTGAAATCTATACAGGCGTTGAAGGACAGATTTCCTCTCCTCTCTACACCAAAAAGCTGCTGCGGTAATCAAAAACAGGTTCTCGTAAATAGAACAAGTCCTATTAATCAGTAACTTCTCGTATAACGTAATCATATCAGTTTTCATTTTCAAAACCCATCACAAATACCTCAATTCTATTAAGATTTTTGGAAAATATATCTCAGATTTTCAATAGTTTTCGCAGAACCTTCATAGAATTGAAGTATTTGTGATGAGTTTTGAAACAACAAATAACAGTATTATATTTATATTATTTCTTGTATATTTGTTATGGGCAAATTTACGTTATATGTGAAGTTTCTGACTGATAGGACGTGTTTTAGTCAGAAGGAACGTCTTTGAATTGAATTTTCGGGGTTGTATAACTACTTTTCTTCGGGCTTGAAGGCCGTCGTTCTTTGGAATTTCTTCCTGACGTTTCGCTAGCGCGAGAGGCCAGAGCTTCTTGAGAGGCTTACTCATTCCCGATGATTAAACGTTTCGATTTCTTAAGGCGTAATTATATTGATGCAGGTAGTCTGGAGTGTTAATTACTTCTGTCGGGTTCGGGGAATAATCATCATTATTAGTTGCCGCACTACCTGCCGTGATTTCATTAGTTATTCTTGATTTCCTCAGAATGGGATTCCAAATTCTGTTTAGACTCAACGCTTCTTCCTTTCTGTTGAAATTGTCCGCTCTATCGCCTCCCGTACCAGTCGGCTATGGTAACCCTGGTTGGAAGCAATCAGTTTAGCATTTTCAAACAGAATCCTGTGGTCATCGGGAATGAGTAAGCCTCTGAAGAAGCTGGCCACTCGCGCTAGCGAAACGTCAGGAAGAAATTCCAAAGAATGACGGCCTTCAAGCCCGAAGAAAAGTAGTTATACTAATAACCTCGGCCGCGAAAGCCTTAACCATTTTGTTTTCGGGGTAGATTAGAAATCTGCCTCTCACACTTGTATAGCTTCCAATAATATTAATTTTAATTTTTTCAGTTTGTGGTAAGCTTAGTTTCACAACACAAAAATCTACGAAGAAAACACTCAACTACCACAAAATGATGACTATGACTTTCTAACAGTACTCAAAATAGATACGTTTTCGACAGTTCTATCGGAGAGAAATGGGAACATCTGCAACACGTCACCGGCCGGCGTATGCCTACTCGATGTCGACCGCGGCACGAGCCCGCGCAACCGTTAAAAACGGACGTTTCCTCCTCACCTGGCATACCAGGTGTGTCCTTCCTTGTATTGGCAAGGTCGAAACTCGAAAGAAACCAACCGTCGTCTTTTCTTTGCGTCAGCTGCTCGCCAGCCAACTCTTTCTCATAACATATTAGTATACGTTATTCGTTTTATTAAATGAAGGTCTACATTGCAGATTCTTGATAATTAAGGGGATACCCTTGATTAGCAGAAATCTGCATTAAAAAATATTGAGAACATTTTTTTCAAGTACTGTTTGTAAATCATTATTTTGTCCTGGATGGATTCCTTCTTCTAGCTTGTTTGGGTGCTTAACGTACCACAATTTGAAACAATTGAAATTAATATTGGAATCTATACAAGTCTTCGCTTTTTGTAAATATCAGAGATTTGAGTTTTGACATGTCTTTCAAGAGTGGCAGCGAGGTGAGATCCGTATCAACCGAAGTGTTGGAGATGCAAGCATCCGCAGACAGCGTGATAAAGGAAAGTTGAAGATACCTGCTATTATTTACAACCTTTTATGTAATGCTGTCATTACTAACGTCATTGAAGGTTGGGGAGTGTCACATTACACACCTCTACTTCCCTCCCTTTTCCCGCCCTCATTTCATCTATTCTAGACTTTATCTATCATTTATTTATATTGGTGACAATTGTATACCCCGTAGTCACGGTAACAATATATCTACTTGATTATTCTGAGAAAATCACGTTCTTGGTAATTTGTCGTTGAATGTAATATTTTAGATATGTTTAGAAACGAAACAGAGATTTATTAATTTTAATCGAAATATGATGGTTGTAAATAAAATAGTATACAAACCTCGGTAGGAAGTTTCATTCCTGTCTCGAGATCATAGCTAACCTCGACGCTTTGCGTCACTTCACTTCCCACTTCGGTGTGTAATACCTATACTATTATGTACACCCGAACTCTAATAATACACTTATATGCCCACAACCCGTTTTATAATGAAATCCATTACGATACAGATTTTCAACCAATAGAAACCCATTATTGTTCAATCAAGCATGATGTGCAAGCTTTGCATTTTGACGTTTGTCAAGTCAAAATCAGTAGGTCTTGAATTTCTGAAGAATTTAGTTAATTTTCGATAATCGTATAAAAATGTCTTATAGCAGTGATATAGAATTATTACCAGCGACTCCTCCACAGATGTCTTAGACAAGAAAAAAATACAATCTAAAAGATTATACTTTCCATTTGACATTTGACAAATGCAACACATATTTTCGACCGAATTAAATGGGCTCTCATGGCCGAGTCACGCCGGCAGTGATCAGAAACGTTCAGGTTCAATTCCTGACGTCGACAGAGATTTTTTTTCTATTTCTCATTGTTGTATTTTCCGTGGTTATACCATTAATTATAATTTTGTAGAATTTTTCAAAGAAATACGTTTGATTACCTACTATTATTGTGTTTGATATAAATACCTAATAATACAATATTTATAGTTCTTCATTATTTATTGGGTGTAGATAAAATAGCGTATGCAACTCTCATGTAATGATTATTAATACACTCGCATAAACCAAACGAAACTCACCTTCGGCTCGTTTCGTATCCCGGTTTATACTCATGTATTAATAACCATCAGTACACGAGCGTTGCATAATATACTATGATAAATATTAGTTCTTGTATTTTTTTGATTGGCAAGTTTGAGATATACGAAAAGTTGCTGACTAATCGAACGTGATTCAATTAGAAGAAACTATTTTTGAATGATCGCTGCAATTTCTAGGGGTAGATTGAAAATCTGCTCTACACTTGAATAGATTCCAATATTAATTACTTACTACTTTTTAAGATAGTGCTACGTTAAGAACCCAAAAAAGCTAGAAGAAATATTTTTTAAACTTTGACGATTAAGTGACATTTTTCAAAAATGGCGCAAGTTTTCAAACGCCTCATTTTTCATATTTCATAATGTATAATCTATATCTTCTATACTCTATACTAATATTATAACTTTGTATGTTCGTTTGTTTGTAGGGGGTAATCTTCCGGGAATACTGATCCGATTATGCTAATTCTTTCACTAACAGAAAGCTACACTATTCAGGAGTGATAAAGGCTATATTTCAGTGTACGCTGACTAAATGGTTCGGTATAGACGAACCTAATGTTCAACAAAAATGTTGGTCTCTATCAGTTCTACAAAAAAATTAGTGTTACTAGCTAACTTTCATATTTGAATCATTACAAATGTATTTTTGTTAATCCATAGCTACATATAAAATGCTTTGTCCTGAATAACTGACTGGCCGATCAACGCACACCTTGAACTGATGATTGTAGAGACCTGAAACTTGGAGGGTGTGTTCTTCGTATGACGAATTCATCCGATAAAAAAGGGTTTTCCGAACTTCTACCCCTAAGGGGATAAAAACTGGAAAAATGGGACAAGGTGATTTCTAGGTCTAATCTATTTCAAATTTTGCAGAAATATTTTTTAATATAATTGATGGAACACGTGTTTCGTATTTTATTGAAATGCATTATCTAACGGGGTGAAAAGGGGTTTCATAACATTTTCGCCTCCTATTAAACACTCTTTCGATTGCGCCCCTGAGGTAGAGCCTTGTGATGAACCTGATAAAACTTGGTACTAAGGACTACACAATATAATTGCATCACAAAAATCATCAATGCCCAACGAAGTGGGCAGGGGTCAGCTAGTTGATTATAAAATAGTAAAATAGAGAAACATAAATGAACCAATATGAAAAAAATTTGAAACCACGTTTCAAGTTGACTGTACCCACGACGTTTCGATCGCTGGTATCCACGATCGTCTTCGGGTGAGTTTTCATCCTTTGTGAACAAGATATCGAATTTATTACTGTTGAATATTCGAATACATTTAGTTACTGTTTTTGAACAAAGTTCCATTCATCTTATCAATAAAAAAGAAAAAAAATAACAAATGAGTATTCGAAATATTCAGTTCACCAACCAGTTGTTTCCCGATTACCTGTCAATCTTAAGGATATGAAGGTTTGTGTTTGATTCGAGGATTCATTGAAATCTAGCAATACTATTATTTAAGGTATTGTTTGCTCTGAAATTACATGCCAATGAATGAGTATACTCATAAATGTTTGTTATTTAGTCAACTGAGCAGGTGTGTTGCAGAAACACATGCATTGAGTAAGCAAGCCAGTTTGGAATAATAGCCCGATGTGTATGTAAACGCTTATTATCTAGGAAATATGCGAGACGCCTATATCAGTAGTTCATTAGAAAATAACATGTTCGAAGGAATTCAAATGTCAAACAGTATTTATAGAAATTGAGCAGAAATTATTCCTATGATTATCTGACGGTAGAAATATTATTATTTTCGTGAAGAGCGGGAAGTTTTGGGGGAGAGATTCTTGGATATTTCTCCTTCAAGTCAACGCATTGTTATGAAGAGAATTTTTTACAAAAATACAAAACTTCTATCGAAAAAGTAACATCAAATATTCACGGTAGTTTTGTGTCTTTTTCCATAAACCCGAAGTTGAAAAATCACTTTATAACTTCCTTCTTGCAAAATCGAAATATCGATTTATTTATTTATAACGTCTATCAATTATTCGGGGGTTATATCCCGAGTGCACCAAGTTTAATCGGTTAAAATGTGTGCTGCACTTCCATGATTCTCGAAATTTTGCTTAGCAAATGACATGAGTGTATGATAATTTGATAAAATCCCGAGACCGCAGGTCGAGGGATTTTATTTCAAATTATTATACACGAAAGCATTTGCTTGAAAGCAAAATTTAGAAAATCATGGAAATGCACGCATTTTGGTCGACTGAACTTGGTGAAGGAGGGATATATGTTTAGATTATTTCCAGAAAACGTGTAAACTCAGGAAACATCAAAATCGAACACAGGAACAATATAGTACCAGAGATAGTACCTGAAAAGTGATCCAAACGCCCGGTTTATTTCGAACATTTTAATCGGTTAAAAGGTCTAGTGCATTTAATCGCTGTAAAACTCTGTAAAAGCAGTCTAGCCTTCAACTGTTTCATCGTTTATTCGCATTGAGGGAAATAATCACACATATCAACAAAGATGTTTGCTTAATGTATCATGGGAAGAAATAGCGTAAAATAACTTCCTGAGAACTTATGATTTGTACAAAGTATTTTAATATCATCGATAGATACTCGGTGGTGGTATAATTAGGATTCTTGAAAATTGGTGTTGATGTGTATCAATCAATAAGATTGAAGTGAATCTAACGCCTCGATTGTGAAGTTTCTTTTTTTCAGGAGACTCCTAGTTATCCCTTGCGAAAGTGCATTCAAATTTGATAACTAACAATAGAGTTCTATATAGAAGAAGGATATAATGAAAAAGAAGAGAAGCAAGGTTTTTAATGTAAAGGTGCAATGACCTATTAAATGCAAATTATTTATAATGAGTATTAAATTAATTAAAATGCATTAGTTTATGTTAGTTACAGTAACGTATTTCATAACGTTTTTACTAAAAAACAAAATTCATGAAAATAAACTATGAATGGAAGTGATATACCAAAAATAATATAACACCATCTGAAACATGAAAATGTGAATGAATTGCCAAAAAAAAAACGAAGAAAAATAAATATTTCCAATACAACTATCGGAGCAATAAATATTTCTGAACGCAAGAACGTTAAAAAGTCATCGAATTGAAACTATGAGTAATGAATTAAAAACCAAAGTCACTTTGAAATACAAAACTTCTGGGAAAGAGTGTATGCAAAATATTTGAAGATACTTCCTTAGAGAAAAATTTTGTACAGTTTATCCAATCAATCCTGGCAAAAACTCACCTACTTTTCCAGTTGCACACTGGTAGTGCATCCCATGACGATAGAAAAAACACCTACTAGGAATAAATTTCAACCCAATGAACACATGTAATACGTGTTTTTTATCTTACTAAAGCTCACAGAGATTGCTGGGCATAAATGTCATTAGTTCTGTGGCAAGATGTATTGGATAAGCTGTAAGTCAAAAACCAATTCCTCAAAAAACTGCAGGTTTCAACTATTAAATAGCGGAAATATTGAACAACGTTGAGCCAATCTGGCAAAGAAATATCCACAGACACTTTCCAATTTCTTACTCCAAACAGAATCCCATAATTCCCCAAGACTGTCAGTCTTCTGATAGATAGATTACCAATTATTCCAGTAAATTTTATTCATATATTCCTTGGGAATATGTGTCTGGGAATGAAAACCCCTTGAAAACATTCAAATGAGGTCGGGAATTTGCTTTCTGATAGGGAAAATGGAACCAGTGCCACTTCTGTAAAAATCTCGTTATATCTCCGATCTAGAAAACTAGAGAAATAAGTTTGATGAAAATACCAGTGTGGTAATGAATGAATTGGATAATTAAATATCTCATTTATCAGCAACAGATGGTCAAAGTGTGGAGGCAAGGAAATATAATCATCGAGTGACATCCTATTCAAATCTATTAAAGTTGGTTTGTAGAATTCGATAAAGAATTCGCTTACAAAGGCTTATCACTTTCCAAGAACTGATTAGATTTTTATACGACTTATATATATATATACAATATACTCCTATAACTCCAATCAGGATAATATAACGAGATCAAATAATGTTTTCGTAAAAAAATCATTTTAATAGTTTGAGGGTGTGTTTTTGTATTACGTAGACACCTGGTAAGAAAGGGTTTTCCGAAGTTACACCCCTAAGGAGGTGAAAAACATGCATAAAGTTTGTATGGGACGTGATGCTTTTGGTCCAATCTATTTTATATTTTGCATGAACATTTTACAGAATTCACAGAATTTATGGAGGACGTGTTTCGTATTTTATTGGAATAAATCGCCTAACGGGGTTGAAAGAGGTGAAAAATTATTTTGGGTATGAATCAAATCGCACAGCCTAAACCGCTGATCGTAGAGATCTGAAACTTGAAGGGGGTGTTCTTCGTATGACGTAGGCATTTGATAAGGAATAATTTCAGGAAATTTTCCCCTCAAAGTTTGTATGGGACAACGTACTTCAATCTACTTCCAATTTTGCAGAAACATTCTTCAACAGAACTGATGGAAGACGTGTTCCGTATTTTATTGAAATTCATTGTCTAACGGAGTAAAATAAATGGGTTTATAACATTTTCGACTTCTTTCGAACGCTCAGCTCATTTCAAATCTTTCAAGGAGCTAAGTACCCAAAATAGGCTTACTTTAGCATGGATACCCGGACATGAGGGTTACAAGGGCAACGAGGAGGACGATGCTCTAGCCCGTGAAGGCGCATCCAATGCTATGATCGGCCCAAACCCTTCTTCGGGGTAGCGAAAGCAAGTATAAAGACATCCATAAAATCATGGATGCAAAACGAATCGAAAGATTGGTGGAATATGCTCCCTGGAATGAGGCGGGCAAAAGAGTTCATAAAGGAACCAGCGCCCAGATTCACGGAAGACCTGCTAAACCACAACCGTAGGGTTGTAAGGGTAGTGGTGGGTCTACTAACGGGGCATAGCCGGCTCAGGAAACATATGAACAATATTGGTCTGACAGAAGGAACCCAATGCAGGTTCTGTCAAGAAGAGGAAGAAGCCGCACTGCATGTGTTCTGTGAATGCGAAGCGATAGCAATAGCAATAGCGATAGAGACACGCAAGATGCGGGGAGGACAAACCAGAGGCTGCTAGCTATATGAAGGAGTCAGTGTCAAGGCTATGGAGTCTCATCAAAGAGATCAAGCTAGACAATGAGCTCTAACAGCCAAGCAGCATCACAATAGATCTGAAAAGGTCGCAGTGTATTAATTATGCGTATTAATATATTAATGTATTATTAATACATGGGCCAGCTCCCCGATAATCTAATCTACCCAGCACAATGGGCTGGCGGGGATTTTAACCCCAGTCTTCTGCTTGAAAGGCGGATGTGCTAACCCCTACACCAACGAGACCATACAATATAATTGCATCACATAAATAATTAACGCCCAACGAAGTGAACAAGCCCAAGTAGCACATCATATTGGCTGAACCCTGAGTTCAGATTGGTCCAATATAGATACATCGTAAGTGAAAAATTGATGTTGAACTAATATTGATCAATATTGAGAAAACGATATCTCATTATGAATATTGGCTCAATATTGACAATAAATTTCAACTGCATTTTGTAAGGTTCAATATTGATAATATATGGGTTTGATAACATATTACCAATATCTGAATTACCATATCAGGTAATAATGAATAATATCAGTTTAACAACATAGATATTTCAATATTGTCTGCATATTTTGTATATACTCAATTTTCAACATCGAAATCTAATGTATATTCGACATTGTTTGGGAGCGTAGATTAAAATATTGTATTTTCACGTTAGGTGGCATATCGGCATGATACTGCAATATAGATATGCGAATTCTGATATTGCTTGAATATTGTTTTAACAGTAGAATGAAAATATTCGAATAGTCATTTTAGAATCACAGCCTGAAAAGGGGTATCGGGATTTTGAAGGTGATCACTCAATGTATTCAAACATATATCAATATCGGTAACGCAATATTCATCACGAATTATTCCTAACAAAATTTGGAAAAATTGAAATATCGACATGTGGTGAATTTCAATACCAGAAAATTACGTCCAGAACATTTGGCACAGCAAGTTTGATATTTCAAATCACCATCACATAAGACAGTGATACTTCTGTGTTTTTTTGAATATATTTCGTTGGTACTTAAGTTTCTAACATATTAATGTTGTCTCGAACATAACTAACTTGAAGTCACCACATCTATACCGCCCAACTCCTCATAAACAAGTCTCTTCGTGCCGTAGAGTGTATAGTATTTCTCATCTGAAGGTCGTGAGTTCAAGCCCCGCAGCAGCCAGAGTTTTTTCCAGGTTAGTATTCGGTTAGTTGAAACAGATGAGTGAAATTTTCCAGTTGACTATTCAATAAAAAAGATATGTATAATCCCGAATATTATAAAAAAAAATTAGTGACATCAATCGAATATTCCCTTTTAGTCGATATATCATTGACAATATTGTACCAATATAGTTGAAACGATATATCCTTACATTGGTTTCGAATGTTGATCCAATATCGCCGAATGTTCACATTTTTTTTGTGGCCAATATGATATCTACAATATAAGGTTAATATTTTCGTAATGTTGAACCAATATTGGTCTAATATGTTTGTGCTACTTGGGAGGGTGAGCTGGTATGCTTAATAATGAATGAAAATCTGAATTGATGAAAGATGTTGTAGTGTTAGTAGTGGAGAAAATATTACATACATGTACTTCGTCTGAGAACCCTATTACATAGCAAGCACATTATATCCTTAGGCTCAGGATATAAAAGTGCTTGCTTCTAACCCTATATTGTATAAAATAGGTACATACTATTCATCGAACGAGTCCTAGACCGATTAGCTGGAACAATGAGATCGAGATAGGTACACTAAAAGTGCAATGTGCATCAAATTCATTCCAATATCTACAAAACTTATCACGATTGGGGACATATAATATTACTCCAATCATTGAATGATTATTTCGTCTCTGTTTACTGATCGGAATAACGAATAGACATAATAAATTAATCTCTCTGTCTATTTGCGAATGCTTATCAGAGTTATTGTCGGCAAACCTTCAGCGATCACGTATGTATAGTGAATACAATTCCGAAACTGTTGAACGTCATCGATGACGACATGAAGTTAACGCACTGCTACCAATCCATTGATGGAAATGCATTGGAAACGTTTATATTGAATTTCAAATTTGGCGCCAGTTATTCTTTGGTATTTGATTGGCAGCACACTCGATGTTGCCGCAACTTGTTTGAAATCTGTTATTTACCAATTTACAATTGTTATTCAGAAGAAACAGTTCTGTGTTTAGGTCTTTTTTTACTTCAAATCAGATAAA
The DNA here is from genome assembly GCA_032362365.1 of Zygogramma bicolorata. Taxonomy (NCBI): domain Eukaryota; kingdom Metazoa; phylum Arthropoda; class Insecta; order Coleoptera; family Chrysomelidae; genus Zygogramma; species Zygogramma bicolorata. The sequence continues at coordinate 100,371 of JAVJAQ010003910.1, forward strand.
TGTGATTAAAACCTGTGTATTTCGATGTTTCTATAGGAAGTCTCAATCTCAGGTTCTTCGCAAGAATGCCAAAAGAGTTTAAAACTATCGCTGTCAAGAGTTGGTGACGATTAGTTATTTCGAAAGAGAGCGAGATAATATATATAGTCTCTTCGCTTCCTTAACGGCTATTAGAGAGCTAAATAGAATTAGAACGTAGTGAATTATAATTATAATCTACAGTCAGATATTCATTTTTATCGTGTTGCAATAGATTTGAAGTCAAGTATGTATACTGTGAGCGCAATTTTTCAAAAGAAATAAAATAACAAAGCTCACAAACCACCAAAACGCAGTAAGAATTTGCAGTATATAAATATGAATGATATATAATAATATAATCTCTCATGGGAAAACCATTTAAGATCGAACGCTAAAGGTGCTTCCCAGAAGTTTGGGTTTCTGTTTCGTGCGAAAAAGTACTTCACTTCTCGTCAGCTTATAATGATCTACAAGGCTCAGATACGTCCTGTCTTCGAATATAGTTCTCATGTGTGGAGTTCGGCACCAAAACATTCATTGAGGCTTCTCGATTCTATTCAGAGAAAGGCAATCCGTCTTGTTGGTGATTCAAAATTTAATCACGCCCATGACGACGTGCAAATTTTTAAATTGTATTAGCTATGTATCAATGAAACCCTCAAAGTTTCACATTGCTATATACCAAAGGGGCGGTATCTGCAGCATTTATTCATCATATCGAAATTGCCAGAAATTTGATTTCCAATAGCTACTTCTTCCTCTTCGAGTTCTCAACAGATCATGTTTTTTCTTCATAAAATGAGTTCAAATTCAACAAAGATCTTTAAATGAACCTTCTATCGGCGAATTCATTTGAAATGAATAAGAATTATGTACTATCACCGTAGTAATAAATGCGAGAATAGATAATAAGGTATCGATGAAATTATTTCACAGTACATAATATCAGCAGAAATATTATTATTATATTACTTTCAAGAACACTTTCGAGAATGAACTCCTTGAATCGGATGGCCTCGGATATTATATTTTCCTCGATATATTCATTTCTCAGAAATTCAAGTAGCTCTTCTATCGAAATCCTGACGATGTACAACAAATCTCTAGAAATCGCATGACATCCTCATGAAATCCTCGGAAATATTTCGTAAATTCTTATTATCATCATTATTATTATTATCAAAACAAATGAGATTTCCAAAATATCCTCGTAAATTACATGATGAATTACATACATAAATATAATCAGGTGATACTTTTGTCAATTTTTCAACAGGAGGTTGCCGTCGGAGAGTTGACAAAAATGAAAACCTTGAGGGACACCCGCTTCACTAACATATTTGAATTTTATAGAGATCAATTTCCCTAACACCACAACACTAATACATCAATTTTCCTCCCCTGAAGATGCTAACCTTGTTAGCGGAACGCGTGTTGAGTACCAAGGATATCAAAATGGTTAGGGCTTTCGCGGCTGAGGTTTTCAGTATTACTACTTTTCTTCGGGTTTGAAGGCCGCCGTTCTTTGGAATTTCTTCCTTTCAGGTTTTATTCGGTTGCTAAGCTCTAAGTGTAGCTTCAGCAAGGCTTGTATGATGTATTCGGTCTCGTAGAAAAGCTTTTTCACTCCTAGAATAGATTCGATTTGCCTGAGCTGATTTGAGAGTCCGTTTCAGCTTCAAAAAGGTTGGTATGATGTTAAAGTTCCGACAGCGACATAGAAATGTCAACGTCTCCAATAAGTGTGCTTTCCGTTTCCTACCTTTATCAAGTTGGTTGTATAGTCTCCATATTTTCTCCCCGTAGAGGTTTTTGACAAAATGGTTGAAGCTTTCGCGGCCGACGTTTTCAGTATTACTTTTTTTCATCGGGTTTGAAGGCCGTCGTTCTTTGGAATTTCTTCCAAATTCTTCCAAATTCCAAAAAACGACGGCCTTCAAACCCGAAAAAAAGTAGTAATACCAAGAATATCAGTTTGGTGTTGTAGACCAGGAGGTGGTGACAGGTGACGTTCTCCAATGTAAACTGCAAGCATTTTTAAGGCTTGATAATTAACCCTAAAATATGAAAAATAGACAGGTTCCTGGCAGCCGAGCGTGTGCACTTCAAGGAAAGACACTTTTTTGTGGGGAATTCTCGTGTTTTTTATTTGCCTGCCATTTTGGATTTCATTGATGTATATGATTTCAAGTTATTGACGTAAATGGCATGCATATATACAGCCCAACATACAAAAATTGTGAAAAGATTAAATGAAAATAATTTTTTAAATTCAAGCAAAAATTTGAAAAATTCCGTGAAATTTTCTTGCACGCTGCTTTGTATTGATTTAGTGAATATTATTTCAGGTAAAAATAATAAATGGAAAAAACAAGAAAATTCACCACAAAAAGAAAAGCGTTTCAAATGCAAACGCTCGGTCGACAGGAACCTATTTTTCATATTATAGGGTTAATTATCAAGCCTTAAAGAGGCATATATCTCCTGGTCTATTAGGGCAATCGATTTCTACAAAACTATTAAATTTTCACGTCCCATATTTATGAGAACAACTGCAGAAAGTTGTGAAACTGTATGCTGCAATATGACAAAAAGTTACAACTTTTACATTTTCGAAAATCCCTATCTTACCGTTTATTAGCAGATATGCAAGATCGAATAATAATTATCGATGGCAATTAATTAGGAACTCAAACAATCAATTTCATCCTCGATTCCATCACTATCATTATAACTATCGTGGTAAAAATGATCGTGTTGATAATATAGGAAAATTATCTTCATAATAGAATACGTGTTTGTTTATATATTGTAGGGTGACGAAACTATTTTCCACTTTTGTTTACAATCACAAAAAGATGGCAAGCGTCCAACTTGTTTTCCTACATTTTCTAATCTGATATAAAAAGCGATTTTTATACGAATACAGAAGTTTGAGAAACGAGAATTGAATAATATTCCAGAGAATCGTTTCCAGGAATCATTTATAAGATCAACTGCAGAGAGTGGTGATACTATATGCCGTTATAGGACAAAAAGTGTCAACTTTCACATCAAAGATCCCTATCGCATCGTTTATTATAAGCAGATATGCACCAACGAATAATAATCAGTCGCAATTAGTAATTCAAACAATTGATTTCATCACTATCTTAATAACAATCATCGTAAAAAGCCATCGTGTTGATAATATAGGAAATTATCTTCATAATATAATACGTGTTTGTTTATACATTGCAGACGAAAAAACTATTTTCTACTTTTGTTTACAATCACGAAAAGATGGCAAGCGTCCAACTCTGCTAATTTGTTTTCCTACATTTTTTAATGGGATATAAAAAGCGATTTTCATACGAATACAGAAGTTTGAGAATTCAATGGGATTCCAGAGAATTGTTTTCGGGAATCAAAAGTTTTTTCTACTACCTCAAGAATGTTGTGCTTAGATATTTATGAGAACAAGCTCTGAATGTTCTGAAACTATATGTGACTATATGACAAAATATCAAGTGTTGCGTCGTAATCATCATTTTCACAACGCTTTGTTGCTATAGCATTAATGCAAAGATAACGGTTTTCATCACTATCCCGTTGTTTCCCCTTTTGAGTTTTGAAAAGAGTTCCAGGAAAGGCGACCAGCTAAAAATCTCGCTGGAGAAGCGAAATTGATTTAATTGCATCTATCATCCATCAAGTACCATTTTCCTTCCTTCTTCTGGTGTCGAAAATGAAGTTTTCTAGTAATACATATCAACAAATTATTTATTATTAATGAATATTAATATCAAACGTGCAATTTGTTACATTCTGCAAATAAAGTGCAAAAGCTGAAATGTTTTTCAATGAACTCAGATTTCGGTTTTCCACTGCTTTGTCAGCAACTTGGCCGGAAGAGGCCATGAAATTGGTTTTGACAAGGTAGTGTTTTGACTGACAGATTTATTCTTTATTTGTTCAAAGAATTCAAAGTGACAAATGAAAAATTTTAGATGTTCATTATTATTTGATATTCATCTGATGAGGCTTATACCAGAGACATTAAAAAATTATTGAAACATACTGTTTTATTGAAAATTATATCAGATTCTAATAATTTTTGTTATTTTTCAGTCATCCTGTAAGCTACAACCATAGAAATATATATTTCAAATATTCAAATATCAGAGTATACTCCCCAAAAACTTAACAGATTCACTTTTCCGTGCCGAAAAAGTTTTTACAAACGTCAGTAAAAGTATAATTTTTGACGCATGCTGTCAGTGTCTAAAATGCCATTTTATGACACTGGTGTTAAAAGTAAATCATTTTTAGTACTAGTGCTAGAAGTAATTTTCGGTCGATATCCTTCACCCTTTCGCTTCAAAAAAGCCACCACCAAGTAATATTTGCTTATGTCATGATTATTCATGTTCATCATCGCCTTCAACATGGAGTAATTCGACCAAAGCGTTGACGATTTCCATATTTTGGATTTTTCCTCAAAGTATGCAAGGAGCACTTTTTCACTGGCCTCCTTGCCACTGACATTTTTCTGATCACTCCATTTGAAGAAACGATCGTATGAAAACTCGTACTGTCGCTTTGACTTACTAGGCAATAATTCAAAAGCAGCTTTATTGGCAGCTTCTTCAATTTCCGGCGGTAGAAATTCATTTTCTGGATCACTTTCCATCGAGGAAGGAAGAAACGAGAAAGAATAATACGTGATTTATTGACGTTCGTTGTCAAAAAAAAACAAATGAACAAATTCTGTTTTTGAAAACCTTGGCAACTTGTTTCATGAATAGATTAGATGAAATTGGATTCAAAACTGATAATCTCGAGGCTATTATTTCATCAATTAATTAATGTAAAATAGGTATGCGTCAATTTGGACTTTAAATGGTGTTTGTAGAAATAGTGTATGATATACCTGCTAAAAGTGATTTTATTTTGTTCAAAGGGGTGGAACAGCCCTCCTTCGGCGTCGTGTCCCAAACTTCTCTTCTCACAAAATAAATTATCACTTTTATCATAAATAACTATTTTCTGCACTAGTGCGGAAAAGGGACCCTTCCGTACGCAAGTAGAAAAATGTTTTCAATCTGGATATTTGGGTTTTTAAAATTTTTGGTATTATAGTCCTATCCTATAACTGAGCAACTACAATTTTGTGGCTTATCAGTTTCTGTTTCTTTTCTCAAGTCGTCCTATATTTGGTAATTATACAGATGCGATTTATGACAGTCTGGTTTCTGGTTATTCAGGTTTTTTGTGCCGGTATGCTAGGAATGTTTTCGGTGAAACACATTGTAAAATGTAGTTCAAACGTCATCACGAGCTTCATCTATTGAGTAAAAATTTGCAGTATTCACATTCTATTGACTACATGATTTATGTTCGGAGTGATGGGAAAAAAATTCTTCTTTCAACCATGCAAAAGAGGTATACTTAGCTAGCTAACATGAAACAGGGGTCCATTTCAAACTAATCAGAAATGGACAGGGAAGCAAGCTACCTATATACTTTTTTTTTCGAAGACGATCTACAACCATTTTGACTAATAGTTTGCCAACATAAAGAACCTAGATATTTTTTTCCGAAATCAGATTTTATTTGCTCAACCAAGTTGATTTGTCATCTGCTTAGAAGAATTTGAGAGCTCAACAATTTTCGAGGTGTGCGATATTAATTATTATTGATTCATGTTGATTCATCCCACAATTGCCGAACTCTGCTGACCACTTCTTGTGTAGTTATGAGTCAGAGGATATTTTTAAGGCGCAGTTTTTTGTTTCATTGAAAAATAAACTCAATGATAACTACTGTTCCACCAGTTATAAACTCAATTTCGTCGTTTTTAACCAAATTACTCGGACATACCTAATTACAGGATATGAGGCAGACGTTATCGGTCATACCACTTCCATTAAAACTATTCCAGGTTTCAACAGATACTCTGTTTCAACGCAATGAACGATGGCACTGTTTCCACTATAAGACACTACGGCATTTATACACGTCACTGCACCAAACAAATGCATGCGATGTACGAACTATCCCATACGACGAAGGCAGAAGCAGTAATAAGTATAAAAGGCTTTTCAAAACTATGCACGCGACGAAGAATGAGCAATCCACTCCCCACCTATTATTAGTACGGGAAATTACGGTGTTTCTTAGTCTAAGCACAAAATAAAGGTGAAGCGATTGCGATCTGCTCAATCTTCGTAATACTGAATAATTTTAATACCCTTACATTACTAACCGGAGTATTTTTGTTCCCCACCTTGTTTTTTATATAAATTCATATTTTTTTATTTTATTGCACTGGAAAAATACACAAATAAAGAATTTCGTTTAAATATATAAATAAGTTTTATAGATTATGCAGTGCAAAACTAAGAAAAATCAACTTCAATATACATTTTAAGATATTTATTCCATGTGTTACATATTATGCGGTAATACTACGGTCGCTATGATTACCTTTTTTTTTTTTTCATTTTGAAACTTAAGTAAGTCGGTCACCTCTACAAAAAATCCTCACTTCTCCTCCTCATTTTCACTTTTAGCAATCGATAAGACACGCCTAAACAACTAGCACAGGGATTAATTTCCGAAATGACTGTCTTCTATAAAAACAGAGTTGTATGCCATGAAGTGTGCTACCAAAATCCGTCGTTGAAATTTGCAAGAGCACATTCCCAAAGCGGCGAAGATCGAGAAACAATTGAAAAAAGAATCCGCCCATATCTAATCATATAATACATCGATAAGTGCGAGTAAACATCTAATGATAAGAATCAACATTTATTTCAAAGCCAATGAATCACATTACAGAGTACGTATAATTTAATTAGCATCAACAAATTGATGATAATTAATGATATAGTAAATAAATAGTAAGTACATGATTCCTCCATTCATAAAACGATGAGTAAGGAGTCCAGAGGAACGAATCATATATGTTCCAGCTCCTAATATGAGTTTTTATTACGCGTTTTGCGATAAGTATGGCATATAGCCATAGCTGTCTACAAATATAACTATGCAAGAATGTCAGATTGCACTGACCCTGATTGCAAATATCTTGGTTTTTGTTGACAACAAACAAGAAGTAAATTGGCCAAACTCGACGAATTGTAAAAACTTGCTTCAAAGAACATTATGCCCACATAAGATACGCAAGAATGGAATAGTCCAGTGTCACCTGAAATTTGTAGTGCCCAAGAAGAGAAGAATAACGAACAGAATATTCAGATAGTCTTTTGTAAATCTTCAGACCAAACCTAGGCTATTTTTTTGAAAATGAAGAATATTTAATTTTACTCAGGGCACACGGTTCTTGTACCCAATAATCACCCTACGTGGATAGTGGTTGTTGAGTAATGAAGCAAAATGTGTTATTACTTCGGGAAAATGGATCAACTGGCAAATTAGGATGAAAACATATTTCATATAATTTTTTCCAATGTTTCAAGTATTCCAACTGCTTTCAGTCAATTATACTCAATCTGGCAACATTACCTTCAAAGAAACGTGGTAACCATAACTAAAATCAATAAACTGTTTCCCCTCTTTAACATAAATGAGTTCTGTGGTTGGACATATATCCTCTCATTGGCGAATGCTATTTCTGGAATTGGTTTACCCTTCTTGTCTCGTTCCACATTTCACCCTTTCCAAACAACTTACAAGTGAAGAACATCACTGGTTGGGAGATTTGAAGAAACCCAAATAATCACTGTTTGAACGTCATTATTTTGTGGTGGATCAATATTTGTTCCGTAGTTTTCTGGGTTTGTAACCTACCACAATCTAAAAAAATAAGAGTCAATATTGAAATATATACAAGTGTGTAGAAGGGCAGATTTTCAAACTACCCCGAAAAGTTGCTGCGTGTCTCTTCAGTTCATAGAAAAAACTTTTACAGAAATTGTGAATAAGAACACAGTCCACAATGAAGACATACAACCTACACAAAATACAGAACCTATATCAAGCATTATACCTTATGTCCCTCGTTTGTCTGAAAAGATAAAACGGATCGGCAACAGGTAAACTGTTAAAACAACATTCAAAACAACAAATACTTGACAATATATAAGGACAATACTGACACATACCAAATCAAATAACCCATTGGAAAACACCAAAAATTGTATTTATAAAATTCCTTGTTCGTGCGGTCAAAAATATATCAGTGAAACGTCTCGACCATTGAAAGTGCGAAGGAGTGAACACAAGATGTACATCACGAACAGACAGACAGGTGGTTCTAAATTATCAGAACACATTCTTACTGCTGATGGAGACCACACAGTAGAATGGAACGACACTAAAATTATGACGAAAAAGAGCAATGGCAGGAAACGAAAATTAAAGGAATCTGCTTTCATCTTGCTGTCTGGTGAAGAATGCATATCTATGAATTCGCTTCACATGGATCGCGGATGACTGCCCCTTCTGAAGGACAAAATGTTATGTCAAATTTGAAATATTTGACAAAGGTCAAATTACGAAGATTGCCTACAAGAGAAATTTGCATTTGAACAGGAATTTGCGTTTAAGTTTTGAAAACGGAAGCGGATTCAGTTTCCTAAACGTTTACGATGAGTATTTTCATATATATATATATATATATATATATATATATATATATATATATATATACATATATTGACTAATTGGACTTGTTTTATCCGAAAACTACTGTTCATAGACGCAGCAACTTTTGCCCTTCTACACCTGTATAGATTTCAATATTAATTCTTATTTTTTCAAATTGTGGTAAGTTACAAACCCAAAGTAATGATTTCTACATATTATAGGTACTTCTTCTTTATTCATGTGTCAATTCGTTTCATTTCAATAGTATATGCACCTAAGTTGAGAGATGACCTATAATACAGGGTGTAAGTGAAGAAATGCGACAAACTTTATTGAGTGATTCTGCATAAAATAATAATGAAAAGTTGTTGAGCTCCATTCACGAGATACGGGTTATTTTTTTTAAAAAAACACTATTTATGTTTTGCTGTGAAACCGGTCGGAATATGCAAATGGAATTTGTTGGTTGTAAATAAAAGGTAGTTTCTGCGCATTTGTTGACATGCAATCAATAATTTTATGATCATCAGTGGCGCGCATTCGGGTAATAATCTCAATGTTTTTGAAGAAAAAAATGATACGCCACTGAGTTGATTCAAACTAAAAATCGTTTTTGATTGGCTCTTTCAATTTGTGAGAAATAATTTCTGCTGCTTTCATTTCGTATTTTTTCAGCACATCATCTGATAGCGAGCTTCTAGGCTAGTGTCAATATTCTGCATGTTGAATACGAATATTTCAAAAATTGGACTGAACTGGCCGAACTCCATATTAAACAAAAAATATAACAGCTTCTCACTAACAATAAGTTTACAAAATCTCAGCACGTGGGTCGCTAGACAAAAGCTTCCTCAAGCACCATAAATAAATTACTATCCATTGAGATGTTTGATATTTTTGCATAAAAACGTCCTCCATCCGAAAAAAGGAAAGGGAGATTGTTTCTCAGTTAGAAGTAACTCAGAAGCGTACCATTTTTACGTCAAAACTTTGAGACCATTACCCGTATGCGCGTCACTGATGATCATAAAATTCCCAATTTCAAGTCAACAAATTCGTGAAAACTAACTCTTAACATCCACCAAATTTCAGAGCAACACATAAATAGTGAGTTTTTTTCGAAAACTTTATCTCGGAAAACGAAACATTTGCGAAAAAACTTATTATTTTTTCATGCAGAATCATCCCCTGAAATTTGTCGCATTCATTCACTAACACCCTGTAAAGTAAGCATTTTTATATAATGTGCGAGCATTATAACAGCTATTTTTTTCATAAGAAGTTAGAAAATGGAATCCTTTCTATCAGTCTGTTACGAGAAGAAAAACAAATGTATGTAATGATTCCAATCGAACTTCATTAACTTGTGTTTGAAGTCAAACTAACAGGCGATATGGTCAAACTCACAAAATTCGTGGAGCTCACTTTCATTGTTTATTTTAACTCTTAGGAAAGGATGAAAGTATATCTTTTTTCGAAATTGGGAAAACACAATAGGAAATTTCATTTGTGTATTACTTTTATTAATTCAGATTTTCCTCAATTCCATTTGGCGATATATCAAGAAGCCTAGGATAGGAATCCAGTTCAAACTGAAACAAAATTCGACCTGGATGTCAAAAAATATACACTGTAATAGAATTTCAAATGGAATTGTTTATAGAAACAAAAATTGAGTGATATAGTGATTTTGATATGGAAGCATGTACCCCGCCTACAGTTAGGAAGGCGGCTACACTATCAGCAGTTTTCCATTATTCGCCTAGGTGAAATTCCTTGATGATTATTTACCTATATAGGTAAAAAAAGTGTTACTCCTAGTTATGCCCATTTCTCAGGTTGGTCGTGGAAAAAAAATGAATTATAAAATATAGAGCAGAACATGAAACACTCTACACTATGAAAATCAGAAACATAGCAAAAATCTAGATTTATTGGTCATTTTGGACTAGATGAAGATCATTAACAGTGATGAATAATTGATGACACTGGATTGCCAGAGAAATGCTCTTATTTGTTTAAATATTCATGATATTCGTTGTGGATCTTATTGCTCCTCATGCATAATTTATATTCCTCTCCATTCTCTTCATAATGGAGAAAGCGAAGGGCAGACGGCTCATTATGAAAGTCAAAAACATAATGTGTTTCTTAACGAATGGTTGGATTCATCTCCTAAATTAACAGGACTTGTTGAAGGAAATACGTAAATGTGCAGAAAATCCGAAATTGTGTAGGTATTTTGGGAATGAATTTGTAGAGAATTCAGTGAAATACAAATATGGAACATTGCCCAGACCAAAAAACGACGAAAAATCATGAAATAACAGGGAAATTTGATAAAAAATCTACTCAAGAAAAATCTACAGACTTTCTGCTCTAAGAAACACTGATCAATCCATTTTTTGTTTTCCCCCCCTGAATATGGAAAGGGTCTTTAAATACTCATAATATCGGTTTTTAGAGAAAATTGCAATATTTTCCCCGATACATAAGAGCAATATTAAGAAAAAGCAAAATTGTTGTTGTTTTGTTGGTTACGTGTATAAAATTCTTTATGAATATAGAAAACTGAAATGAAAATTTCACACTAACAGTTTTCAACCAATGAAATGTGTAGTTTGTTTCGCGTTACCATGGCAACTATTGATAACCCAGGTATTTTATCGGAAATTTTTCCCACATGGGTAACCTACAGCGAATTATAGTGGACATTTTTTTACACAAGTAGAGCATATTTTGTTTGACATAACATGATACTTACCCACTGTGAGCAGAAGTAAACAAAATATAACGTTCGAATTCGGCACAAGAGCAATTTACAATATTCATCCACATCTTTATTTACGAGCCACTGACCCTGACACTTCACTACCAACTGAAGCCGGTACAATAAAAAACTTTGGCAGTTTCTTGAGCGAATTGATTCATCTTGTTAAAGCTCACACAATAAACTGAATTAAATGTGACAGAACTAAGCTTTTTCGATTCAATTGTTTAATGTAACCAAAGCCTATCTCGACGTACTTTGAAAGAATGAAATATGAATTTGTGAAGAAATTTTTCAAAAAATAGATACTTTCCTTGGCAACGTTTCGGAAACTAGTCTCCTTCCTTTTTCCAGCTCTTTCGAAAATTTCCTTGAGAAATTCTAGTTATGGTAAGAAAAAATTATTAAATTGTTTCCTCAACGACGTTTCGGTACAGATTTTAGACATCTAGGTACTGTATAAATTTAAAGGTTTTTCAGGGGAGAGGGCACCAAATAAATGGACTTCATACTATTTTCCAAACATAAAATTCCCTCGAGTATAACAATTTTATTTATAGATCAATTAATTCCTGACTAAAAAAAGTATTTCATGAATATTATATGACGAGACATAAAATTAGTGAACCTCTTCAAATTGTGAAAGAAAGACAGAAATTTGTCATACTATTTTCTTCAAAAACGATCAATAATGCTATCGGCTATTATGTCATTTTGTGAGGCTCTTTTTGTGCAATTCACACAAAGGTTTCAGTGGCGTAACTAAGATAGGCCAAGCCCCTTGGCAAACACAGGCTATACGCCCCCCCACCCTATAAATAATACTATATTTTTTTTTTGCTTTTTTTTGGTAAAGAACGCAAATCAATCCGCTAACATTCTACAACTACTCACTAGCCACGGTCTGTCTATCAACATAAACAAATCACCTCTTCCAAAAAACATAAAAAACGACTTTACTACCTAATCAAGTAAACCATCATCCTGAGTCAAACCTTGCGTGTTTTTGGGCTGTCTCGATGTATTAACCTGGGAAAATCACCTTGACCGTTTGACCAAATTAGCAGCATTCTTTTTTTGACAAATCAAGAATACGGTGTTTTGTCCTAAAATGACATTTTTGGCCTCCCCGAGTCGGTTTTCTTGGACTTTTTCTGGGGTGCTCCGCTCCCCTCCCACGCGCTTTTTGTGCACGAAAAAAATTGTTTTTGGCCGGATTTCCCATCAAAAAGCTCCAAATTTTTTAAAATCCCCCCCCCCCCTTTTTTTCCTTCGCTTTTTCTTAAAAAAAAAAAACCCCTCTCACAAAACTCCATACAACCCACAACAAAAACCTTTCCCCCCCCCCAACTTCTCACTTCGTTGCCCGGAACTCCCTTTACGGGGATTTTTTTTTCAAAGAACACAAGTGGGGGAAAGATCAAAGAAACTCCATTCAAAAACAAACTTTTTCTTCTTCTCCGAAAGCGTACTCCACTACGATGTTTTTCAAAAACAGCGATTGCCCCGTGTTGGTATCCCAACACAAAAACCAATTGTCCCTTCTTTTCTCTTTTCTTTTTCTTTTTTTCCTCCTGCCAAGGCTATGGTCTTTTCCCACTTTTTTTGTTGTTTGTAACGATCTCGAGATGAATTTTTTTTTTTTTTTTTTTTTTTTTTTTTTTTTTTTTTTTTTTTTATATTTATTTATTCTTGGATGTGCCCCCTGGGGAATTTTTTTGTGATTTCCTTTTTGGCTCTTCAAATGGATTATTTTTTGCTCTCCTCCTCTCGAACGGCCCCTCAGTGAGATTTGTTTTTTTCCTTCTTTTTCTCTCCCCTCCCTCTTTCTCCTCTTTTTTATCTACAATTTTTCCTCTCTTTTTTATATTTTCTCTTGATTCTTGTATTAAATTTTTTTTTGTTTTTTTTTGTTTTGTGTGTATCGAATTCTTTTTTCTTCTATTTTCTTTTTCTTGATCTTCTTTATTTATATTTTTTTTTTTATTTTTTTTATATTTTTATTATTTTTTATTTTTGTTTTGTCTTCTTCGATGTGTTGGAGCGAGGTGGGGGGGTATTGTGTTCAGATTTTCTTTTTTTCTTTTTTATTTTTTCTTTGGTACCTACTTTTCGGATTTTATACCTTTTAAATCAAGATTATATGGGATTTATGTGTTATTATTATTTGTTGATGTTATTTTCTTTCTTTTTTTTCTACGGGTTGTACTCTGGTGTTTTGGTTTTTCTTGTCTCTCTTTCTTTTTTCTCTCACTTTTTTATTTTCTTTTTCTTTTTTTCTTTTTTCTTTTTTTTTTTTTTTTTTTTTTTCTCTTTTCACCCTCACACCTCCGGCGTCTGTTTGTATGGGATGGATCTTCCCATGTTTCCCGCTTTGTGTCTGTAACAACGTGCGAGCCTCCCCCCTGTTTTGATTTGTTATGGGGGGTGCTTGGGTTTTTTGGGGCCGCCCGGTTTTTTTCGACTTTTTGTTACCTCCCTTCTTCTTTTTTTTCTTTTTCACTTTCCCTTTTTTCTTTCTTTTTTCTTTTCTTCTTTTTTCTTTGTTTTCTTTTTTTCTTGCCCCCCCCCAAAGGTTTCCAATTGAATGTAAAGTTCATTTCTACTGTCAAGATGAATTTTGCCTACACATTTTGCGCACTAATATTTTCAAACTTAAATGAAATGACACTGAAAAATTATTTCAGTATGAGAATAAATTTCAACTCTTATTGCTTATTGCTTTTTTTATTTGCTTTAAAAACGAAATGTCATTCTCTCAATGGTTGGTACTTCGTCTATTGGCAGATGGCGTGAGGACTCATTTGCTTGTCGAACTTCAGCCTTTTCGAGGTACTCTTGAGTGGCCAAAAGCCCGAATCCTGTCTTCAAGTGTGCCCATTAGCAATAGTTGAAAATTACCTACTTGTTCCTTCAGAGGATATAACTTATAGCCAGTCTTCCAGTATGCTCACTGACTATTTGTAAAGTGATAATCACAGTAGCATAAATCCTCAAAACCTAACATAGTGAAGAAATGGAGGGACTTTTTTTACATATCGTGAATTCCAACTTGAGGCAATAAGCACGACTGGGACCCAATTCTGGATATCATGTGAATATTTTCACACTATTATAGAATGCGGCAAAGAGCGATACAAAATATTTGTGTTAAATTGCGACACAACATCAATATCCTATATAGGTTTCAAAACCAGCCACTGATAGTAACATATTAGTATATTATCCAACGATCATGTAATAACCATTACATAAGAGTTACATACGCTATTTTTTCTACACCCGATGAATGATAGAGAACTATAACTATTTTATTTAAATTTTTATTGAACATAATTATAGTAATTAATCGTATATCTTTAAAAAATTCTACAAAACTGTAATTGAAAAAAATCATCAATAAGAATTGAAGAAGAAAAAAAAATTAAAATAAAAAGTGGATGCTCGAGACTGGTTTCAAACCCGCGTCTCATATTGTGGTCTCGTTCGAAACAATGGCCTTAGCTGGGTTAGCCACGAACTACCGTACTAAACTGTATCGAAAATGAAGAAATACGGTTGATTGATATCGTTTTTCGTACACTTTCTTAGATTTTTGAGGTGAAATATTCTTTACTGCAATTTCTGCTTTCTCCGATATGTATGGAGGACTGGTTACTCTTTTATATCGCTAATATGAGACCTTTTGATAATATAATTATCGAAGTGTCGCTATACTCTATGAAAATGTAATACCTACTAATTTTGACAAACGTCAAATATAAAGCATAATTGATTGAAAAAGATAGAAGAGAAGAAGAAAAATAAAAGGATTATGAAAGAGAGGAGATGGATAGAAGGGAAGGAGGAGAGGAGGGAGGGAGAGAAGAGGAGAGGAGGGAAAGATGGGGGAAGGAGGGGGAGGAAGAAAGGAGGAGAAAAGGGGAGGGGAAAGGGGGGGGGGGGGGGGGGGGGGGGGGGGGGGGGGGGGGGGGGGGGGGGGGGGGGGGGGGGGGGGGGGGGGTGGGTGGGGGAGGGGGGGGGGGGGGGGAGGGGGGGGGAAGGGGGGGGGGGGGGGGGGGGGAAGGATTGGTGGGGGGGGGGGGTGGGGGGGGGAATTGGGGGGGAGTGGGGTGGAGAGGTGTGGGGGGGGGAGAAGAAGGAGGGGGGGAGAGAAGAAGAAGAAAAAAAAAAAAAAAAAATAGTGAAGGGAGGGGGGGGGGAAATATTTGCTGGTGGGGGGGGGAGGATGGGGGGGGGGGGGGGGGGGGGGGGGGGGGGGGGGGGGGGGGGGGGGGGGGGGGGGGGAGGAAGGGGGGATGGGGTTTCTAAATTTTTTTCTTCTTTTTTTTTTTTGGTGGTGGTGGCGGTGGTTGTTTCTCTCCCTTTTGTTTGTTTTTTTTTTTTTTTTTTTTTTTTTTTTTTTTTTCTTCTCTATTTATTTTTTTTTTTTTTTTTATTTATCACTTCTTCTGCTGGTGCTCATCCTTTTTTTTTTGTGTTGTTTTTTTTTTTGGTTGTTTTTGTTGTGTTTTTTTTGGTTGTTTTTGGGGTGTGGTTGGTGGGGTTTGTTTTTGGTGGGGGGGGGGGGTGGGAAGTTTTTTTTTTTTTTTGTTCTTGTTTTGTGTTCTATTCCTTCTTTGGGTTTGGGGTAGGGGAGGGGTTTTGTTTTGTGTGTTTTTGGCGTTGGTGTTTTTTTGTGGGATTAAAAAAAAATTTTTTTTTTTCTTTTTTTTTTTCTTGCTCCGAGGAAGCTTTTTATCTCATTTTACCTGATATTTCAGTACCTACCAGATATTTTCGAAAATTTCATGAACCTGTATTTTGAGGACGATTGATTTTCAGTAAAGATTTCAACAAAAACATATGATGAGAAGAATCTCGGATATTTCTTGGTATTGCAATCGTTTTTTATAATAACGTCTGTATTATAGTCAGTATAAATATTTTCAATACATTATTTTTAAATGATCCATCAATCCCAGACATTCAAAACGTAAGCTACAAGCTTTCTCACCAACTATTTATCACCTCACCAAATAATTCGGGTTCGATAGCGAGACTAATACACCCCTTCCTCAGCTTCGCTACGGAATATGAAGCACGTTTCAATCCGTTTTCAAATCACAGCAGGTTCAATCGCGAAAATGCCACCGACTTATCACTTACAGCACCACACAGCCCGTGTTTCCTGCGTAAACCCAAACTGAAACAACTGAAAGCTGAAAACTAAGGGTGGAAAATGGCAGCGATGAAAAGCGAGAGCAGGCAGAACGAATACGCACTGGCGTCTAGCAGGCTGGTCGTTCGGGACAATTGATTCTGCACGAGGTTCCCCTGATTGGGCATGTTCCTATAGTGTACAGCGTGTGTTGTTATGACACGAAAGTTTTTTGTTTTTTTCTATACTGGAAATGAAAAAGAAAGGGCTTTAAATTCTTATATCATCCGATTTTAGGGCGAATCGGAATACATATTTTTTATATACTGATTCACACGAAGGAAAAGCCCCCTAATGTTGGAAGAACACCGCATGAATCGAGGAACAGGAGATACGAATCAACATTCACTTTGAATGATTGAAGTTGGTAGACTCATTGGCTTATGTTTCTCATATTTGGCAGCATTCAATCGAAAAATTCGGAGAAACAATAGCTGTTGCACTCGATATTTCAAAAGCGTGTGATCGAGTTTGGCATCGGGGTCTCCTTTCTAAACTGCCGTCTTATGGTTTGCCTCCTCAGTTGTGTGCTTTGTTGAAGAATTTTTTGTCTGATAGGTCTTATGTATGTGGGTTGTTGATGGAATATTGTCTGATAATCACTCAATAAATACAGGTGTTCCACAGGGTTCAGTTCTGGCGCCCAGTTTGTTTCTGCTTCATATCAATGATTTGCTCGAGAAAACATCTTGTTCAGATGTTTTGCGGACGACAGTATAGTATTTTTCACAGTCAATGGTATTGGCTCATTAACTGCAATAAACTACCCGATTTAATCCCATTGTGTAGAAAATCATCTGGTAAAAGATGCAAATGTGCTACAGGGTCGAACTTAAGAAATTTGAATTTTGCATAATGTAGGAGATATAAAAGTAATTTATTTTAATGTTACATTCTATTCTATATTTACTTCAGTGTCGCTATCGCTATCCTCATCTAAATTAATTATAATTGGCCATTATTAGGTACTTGTCTCTTGTCAATTTTGCGATATTTAAAGCCCATTGCAGACAGAGCTCGTCAAAGAGTAGTGAGGCCACAGTTGTTCTGAGTTTCATCATTGATGAGCCGCTGTTTCAGACTTTTGATTGTAGGGACACGCTGCTCATCGTACATAGTGTAGATTTTTCGCCTTATCAAATCTTTTTCCCAGTCGTCTAGACTTTTTGTGACACCGGAATCTTTACGCTTTTTTCTTGATTCCATGGAATTTTCAACAATTCGTCTAACTGAAGTAAGAGGCACCTTCGTCAAATTACTGGTTACTTTTGCTGCAGCACCCGCGTTATATCCTTGCTGAAGTAAGGAACTATACACATTTTTTATAATGATTTTCGCGTCACAAGATACGTGATTTTTCTTTAACGAACCACTGGAAGAAGCACTATTACTTTTTATCCACGGACGCCACATACTGCCTATTCTGTACGTTGGGGTATAAAATATTTGCTATTAATGTCTGTAATAACAAATAAATGTCATAAAATTATTGCACGCCGTAACACAAGTGAACACTTCCAATGAAATACAAAGACTAAAATGAACAAGAAGTGTAAGCTGTAATCCTCTACAATCCCTCTCTGAGAAACAAAATTACCTGAATCCGGTCCTTTTACATTTATGATGTGCATCTCGGATTTTACAACTTAAGGGTCTAATTGGTTTTATTATAATCCTTCAGTCAATA
Source organism: Zygogramma bicolorata (assembly GCA_032362365.1). NCBI lineage: Eukaryota > Metazoa > Arthropoda > Insecta > Coleoptera > Chrysomelidae > Zygogramma > Zygogramma bicolorata. The sequence continues at coordinate 118,641 of JAVJAQ010003910.1, forward strand.
CCATTTATTGTGAAAACTACTATAAGTACTCTCCATACTAGTTTCCCTTCCAGAGTCCCCATACCAGCTCGAGAAACAAAATTCAAAGAAACTTTCACGTCAATAAAATAACGATGACTTGGTACAATAATAGAATGGGGTAACATGAACTTGGTAGAATTCAATGCTAGGAAAACCCAAGCATGTCTCTTCTCAAGGGAAGCCAATGTATCATCTAGTATTCAGATCTAGATCTAGTATTCAGATGTCAGGAGTAACTATTCCTACAAAGTCAGTATCTCCATGCTAGGAATTACGATCAGTAAAGATCTCTCATGGGAAATCCATGTGAGATCGATCGCTAAAGGTGCTTCGCAGAAAGTCGGATTTCTATTTCGTGCGAGGAAATACTTCACTTCTCGTTAGCTCCTAATGATCTACAAGGCTCAGATACGACCTGTCTTGGAATATAGTTCTCATGTATGGAGTTTGGCACCGAAACATTCATTGCTGCTTCTCGATTCTATTCAGAGAAAGGCAATACGTCTTGTTGGTGATTCTTCGCTCACAGTCTCGCTCACTTCAATGGAACATCGTAGGAGGGTCGGAGATTTGTCTCTCTTCTATAGATTTTTGTTATCAATCGTCCACCCTTGGCAATATCTACACGGATGACTCGAGGAGTACAGAATTCCCACCCCTTTGTTGTGAATTTGGAAACCTGTCGAACCTCTCTTGCTCAGGGATCCTTTTTCAATAGAACAGCTGAGCTTTGGAACTCCTTGTCGAGAGAAGTTTTTCCTCTGATATACCTTCAGGAAATGACACTTCTGTTTCTGAATTAATTGCCATCTTTTGGTATTATGTATAAGTAATCAAGAAAATGTGTGATTCAGGCTACGTCGTCCGTAAGGAAAGCGAAAGAGAAGAAATGACTTGGAAACGAAATCACTAGTGCCATCTACCCGTAGTATCCATCCCTTCAAATGATGAAACTTTGAGTTAGAACTCTGCACCTATTTTTTCCTTCAGAGTAGGAAACTTTGTCAAGTAAACGGAAATATCGGCATTTTACTGTAGATGGCGTAACAAAAAGGCTCCAAATCCATTATTGGTTATAATTGTACGAGTGCATAAAAATTACCGATAATTTAGCAAGAAAGCGTGATATCTAAAAATTGCAAGTTTATTTCCATATTTTGGCGGAAGTGCCCGAGTCCGAAGGTCGAGGGCTCTTTTACAAAATATGAAAGTAACCGAATGCAATTTGTATATCACGCTTGAATGCAAAATTATCTGGTAATTTTTATGCACGAATGTAATGCATTGGAATATTTCACGAATAAAGAAATTCTCAAGGAAATGTTATTTTTCGTTCATTTATACTTTCCTCTATAGATTGTATGGAGTACTCACCTAAACGCGAAATGTTTTTCTATTTTTGAAGTCTATCTGACATTTATTTGTGTTGTTTACTGACGTCTAGCGATACGGTTTCAAATGTGTTGTTATGGTGACTTGATACAATGCAATTATCGCTGTAAGTTTTCGATAATTGCATTGCTCTTATAGGACATTTTATATATGAAGGAAATATAATAAATAATGGTTTGACTTGAATGTTAAAGGAAAGATAATGAAGCTTCAAAGTAGAGTTGACTATTATGGACGAATGATAGTTCAGGCTTCAAAATATGAATGATCTACGTCATTGACGAAAAATTTAACATATATTTCTGAATTCATTGCCATCTTTTGGTATCATCTTTGTTTATAGAGATATTGTTAGTCAACGTCTGTGCATTGTTTATAGAGATATACAGTTAGTCAATGCATGTGTAAAAAGGATTTGAAGCGTTTTTGTTAGGCCATCTTTACTATAATATCGATATTTCCGTTTACTTTACATTGTATGACAAAGTTTCTTTCTGTGAAGTAAATAAAAGGTAGAGAGTTCTGTCAGTCAGTCTGACTGAAATGTTGACTGAAAGATAATGAAACTTCATAATAGAGTTGTGGATAAAAGTTTGGGAAGGATATGAAAGTCAAGCCATTAAAATCATCTTCAAAAAATATAATCGTTTGGAATTATGTATAAAGTAATCAAGAAGAAGTATAACTCAAGCTACGACGTACGTAAGAAAAATGAAAGACATGACTTGGAAACGATATCACAAGTGACATCTACCAGTTTTTACACAGTTGGCTAACTATATACCTCCATAAGCAATGCCAACGAACATAACAAAATGTCACAGTGAGCCATGACATGAGCTAGTTCCTAAGATGCCTGAAAACCCTGGTGTGTTTACTTATACCTGTAGAAGTTTGGGATAAAAGTGGCGAAATCTGGATTGCTTGATTTTTGGTATATAATTGAGCTTTTGGAGGTTTCCGTACAATATGTACAGATGTCGCCAACACGCTCTTGTCAGTCTTGTCTGAAGCTAAATTTGCACTAAGTGAAAATGTGCAGTCGAGTTTTTTCACTTTCATTTGATTGGCTAGTGAGAAGGGATCGCGACATAAAGGATAATGGGTGGACAATGAGAAACCAGTAACAACGTTTCGATATTCAAAAGCAATGAAATCAACAAATAAACACGATAAAAACATCGTAGACACCAAAATTTCAAACTGACATGACAATATGACAATTAACTTGACACTTGTCATCAAATTTGAAAAATGGAAACATAACGCCCTCTACCGAAAAAATAGGGGAAACCTTCAGAAGCGTCGATTGTTTTTTTCGCCACAAAAATCTAAACAAAATCTAATCAGTTGAATCACCAGGATTTCTAGGCATCTTACTAGTTCCCAAGGAATTCAATCCACCCCTATAAATAAAAAGGAAAATACATTTTGTCTTTTATTCCAAAGAATTATAGGGCATTACAAAAAAAAACACTGCAACAGTTTGTAAATTATTTATTATCATATATTCAGAAACTGTGGTAATATATATATATATATATATTTACACATTAAATAATCACTTTATAACAAAAGTGTCGAAGGTCATTGTTCAATTTTATTGGAAATCTCACATTTTTCTCGAGATCTCGACTTTTTTTATCTCACGAACTAAGTCGGGATCTCGTGAAAAACAATCAAAATTTTCAATAAAACTGAATGTGGCCCTTCTACACATTTGCAAGTTTTCACTTATATTCAATCAAGAGGAACTAATACATAAAATATATATATAAAAAGAGCGAGTACTTTTGAAATTTGTCTAAATAATGATTATTTGAAATTTCTGAGAAATTTCAAAACGAACTCCCAAAAAATAATGAACCCAAGAAATTTTTCTGCCTATCGTTTACCAAGATGCATAAAAACGCTGGTGCGTTAACTTATACCTGAAAAATCGTAAGTCCAAATTCTCGACATCTCGCATTCTTGATTTCGAACAATTTCAACAAAAAAATCCCTTCGAGACATCGCCAATAGAGGCGCACTTTCTGAATCTGGTAACGTAACGTAAATTTCCTGCACATCCGACGGCAGTTTTGTAGGTTATAGACATTTGAGAACACTATTATTATTATTCTAAAGAATTATAAGGTATTACAAAAAAAAACACTGCAACAGTTTGTAAATTATTTATTATCATATATTCAGAAACTGTGGTAATATATATTTACACATTAAATAATCACGTTATTACGAAAGTGTCGAAGGCCCGCGTTCAATTTTATTGTAAATCTCGCCTTTTCCTCGAGATCTCGACTTTTTCTATCTCACGAACAAAGTCGGGATCTCGTGAAAAAAATATCGAGATTTCCAATAGAATTGAATGTGGCCCTTCTACACATTTGCACGTTTTCACTTATTTTCAATCAAGAGGAACTAATACATAAAATATATATAAAAAGAGCGAGTACTTTTGAAATTCGTCTACAACAATAATTATTTGAAATTTCTGAGAAATTTCAAAACGAACTCCCAAAAAATAATGAACCCAAAAAATTTTTCTGCCTATCGTTTACCAAGATGCATAAAAACGCCGGTGCGTTGACTTTCACCTGTAAATTCGTAAGTCCAAATTCTCGCATTCTTGATTTCGAACAATTTCAACAAAAAAAATCCCTTCGAGACATCGCCAATAGAGGCGCACTTTCTGAATCTGGTAACGTAACGTAAATTTCCTGCACATCCGACGGCAGTTTTGTAGGTTATAGACATTTGAGAACACTATTATTATTATTCTAAAGAATTATAAGGTATTACAAAAAAAAACACTGCAACAGTTTGTAAATTATTTATTATCATATATTCAGAAACTGTGGTAATATATATTTACACATTAAATAATCACGTTATTACGAAAGTGTCGAAGGCCCGCGTTCAATTTTATTGTAAATCTCGCCTTTTCCTCGAGATCTCGACTTTTTCTATCTCACGAACAAAGTCGGGATCTCGTGAAAAAAATATCGAGATTTCCAATAGAATTGAATGTGGCCCTTCTACACATTTGCACGTTTTCACTTATTTTCAATCAAGAGGAACTAATACATAAAATATATATAAAAAGAGCGAGTACTTTTGAAATTCGTCTACAACAATAATTATTTGAAATTTCTGAGAAATTTCAAAACCAACTCCCAGAAAAATAATGAACCCAAGGAATTGTTCTGCCTAGCGTTCACCAAGATGCATAATAGCCCTGGTGCAAGATGCATAAAAACGCTGGTGCGTTAACTTATACCCGAAAAATCTTGAGTCCAAATTCTCGATATCTCGCGTTCTTGATTTCGAACAATTTCAACAAAAAAAATCCCTTCGAGACATCGCCAATAGAGGCGCACTTTCTGAATCTGGTAACGTAACGTAAATTTCCTGCACATCCGACGGCAGTTTTGTAGGTTATAGACATTTGAGAACACTATTATTATTATTCTAAAGAATTATAAGGTATTACAAAAAAAAACACTGCAACAGTTTGTAAATTATTTATTATCATATATTCAGAAACTGTGGTAATATATATTTACACATTAAATAATCACGTTATTACGAAAGTGTCGAAGGCCCGCGTTCAATTTTATTGTAAATCTCGCCTTTTCCTCGAGATCTCGACTTTTTCTATCTCACGAACAAAGTCGGGATCTCGTGAAAAAAATATCGAGATTTCCAATAGAATTGAATGTGGCCCTTCTACACATTTGCACGTTTTCACTTATTTTCAATCAAGAGGAACTAATACATAAAATATATATAAAAAGAGCGAGTACTTTTGAAATTCGTCTACAACAATAATTATTTGAAATTTCTGAGAAATTTCAAAACCAACTCCCAGAAAAAAAATGAACCCAAGGAATTGTTCTGCCTAGCGTTCACCAAGATGCATAATAGCCCTGGTGCAAGATGCATAAAAACGCTGGTGCGTTAACTTATACCCGAAAAATCTTGAGTCCAAATTCTCGATATCTCGCGTTCTTGATTTCGAACAATTTCAACAAAAAAAATCCCTTCGAGACATCGCCAATAGAGGCGCACTTTCTGAATCTGGTAACGTAACGTAAATTTCCTGCACATCCGACGGCAGTTTTGTAGGTTATAGGCATTTGAAATCACTCGCCTTGAAAATCGTTCATTCCATGATTTCAAATAATTGTTTCTGCATCCTTTTTCACCAGGCACGTAAGAACCATTGCTACTGATGATGGCAAATTTATGTTAAACTGGGACTGGGAGATTCTGGAAAACGATTTTAAGTTTCTGCGCAGACTCATTTTAGTTGCCGTCGACTATATTCAGTTAGAAATTAGTTTTACGATGTAGAATTTTTGCATTATGTGTGGTGTGGAATCTGACATCCATCTTTATAAAGTAGCTACCGCTATTATTATTATATTATTATTGTTGGAGAATTTATAATCAGATAAGCTATCTATAACATTGTTCATGATTTTTCTAGGTACATATTATGAAACTAAGCGATTTAGTTTAGCTAGCACCAAATTGAACAATATTTGAATATTATTCGAAATGACGCGACACATTTTTAAACCTAACCTATAACTCATAAGCTGTCATCGATCGGGCAGGGAATGTAACGTTGCTGAACTCATGAAGTGCGCCTCTGGTGGCAAACTCTAGAAAGGATTTCTTTACTTGAAATTGTTTTAAATCAAGAATACGAGATATCGAGAATTTGGGCTTGTAACTTTCCAGATATAAGTTAACGCGTCAGGGTTTTTAGGCATTTTCCATCTCACTGAGGATAGATTCGGTAATTTCGTTAAAAAGAAAATGTTTCGTGTTAAAAAATTACATGAATTCTAAAAATATCAGTTTTTTTTCAACTCCTGTCTACACTTCAATCCAGAATCCCCTACATTTTGAAAGGCATTCTGTCAGAGGATTATAAAATTAATTATTGCAATACTTCATATGAAAGGTATACAGTTCATATAATTCAAAAACTTTTGGACGCCATCAGAGGAGTTGATAGATTTTGCTGTATACCGTTGCCAAATTGTCAAATAATCGAAAATAACATTTGTTTTGTCATATTCTCACTTAATAATTCCATTATTTAATAAAATTCAGTGACGAAATCAACCAATTATGAAATTAAATAATTATTTCTTCACAGCGCCCATTGAACTCATGAAGACAACCCTCCTTATTCAACATAAGAAAATCTCATCCAAAAATCCGCTATAGTAAAATTCAGAAAGAAGTGGTTTTCTTTAAAAGAATAAGTACAATCGCTCCAAAAATAAACGGTTTGTAGACTACAAGCCCATAATAGTTTTTAGGAGGTTGAATGATCCAGCATGAATCATGTTCAGGACGATGCTGATATACGAAAAAATAACTTCTAGTACTAAAATGACATTTTTAGTGGTACAATGGGAATATACAGGGAAAAACTGAATTTCCCACCCGAAAATGGGGGATCACGACCAAATATTCAATTCTATTCAATTCAATTTTATTATCCCAATAATAATAATAATAATTATGATAATAACAATTTATTCACAATAAATCTCAATATAACAATTTTAAAATAAATAATATGTGAATAAATATTTAAACCTTACGAAGTTATTGCACTTGTTGTAAGGATTAGATATTTTATTGAATGATTATTGATTAAAAATAAATGATTTAATAATATAATAACATTTGAACAATACATGTTTATAAATAGGGACTAAAACACACAAGTACATAGTCAATAAATGAAAGTTTCAAAAGTATAAAGTATTTTGGTCTCCTGAACAAAAAATTCTTATGAAAATTTTGGCGGTCTCAACTAGTTTCGGAGATACGGCCCCCCAAAGACAGGAAAACGGGGTTGACGCTTATGTTCGTTTTTCAGCCAATTCCGCTCGAAATTTCTCTTTAGTACATAGTCAATAAATGAAATTTTCACAAGTATAAAGGAAAAAAAAAATCATACATTTAACGAAATTAAATATTTGTAAGGAGTCAAAATGAAATGGCTTTCAAAACTGATGAATACCAACGAAGGTTAAAAAAACATATAACTACATGCAAAATATATTGTACTTTAGCTGATTAAAAATTGTTTGAATTTTTGCTCAAATTTCATTGTTGAGCAAAATGCTTCAATTGTTTCTGGAATTGAGTTATATATTATAATGACATCATGGTAAATTGACTTTTTTCCAAAATCTGATTGTGTTTCATTTCTTGCTAGTAATTTTGTTTGTCTTGTGGAGTAATTATGGATATCAGCAATTTGAGCGAAAATAATATGACATTTTACTATTATTTTTAATAGAATGGATGAAACAGCTAATTTTGAGTTTATGGAGAGAATTTATGTCCAATAAATTGTGCGGTTTGTATAAATTTATTGTTGATTCTGGATAAGGTAATTTATAAATACATTTAATTGTTTTGTTTTGTGAAGTTTTCAAAGGTTTGATAATAGATTTACTTGCTGTCTCCCAAATGGAGATGAGATAATATATTTAAACGATCCATTTTTTAGTTCTCTTGATATGAAAATGAAAAAGCTGCTTATAATATCTGTTTTTAGGGAAATATAGTATATATGCTCTGTATATGCAATATTATGAAAAAGTAACTTCTTACGTATCATATTTTGTTCTATTTTACTTTTCACGTATTCAATATTCCTGCTTATAAACTGTAAATATTTGTTGGGGTCAATAAATTGTATTATTATTTGTTATGAATTTGGAGATTTCGACAGTACCTACAAAAAATTCTAATCTCATCAAAAAGTTTCGAAACATACTAGCTCCCGAAACGTCGCCAAGGAAAAGCTAAACATTTTTTAATATATATATTTTTTTAATTTATTCCCCAAATTCATAGAAACACGATAAGTAGGTAATTGACGGAATAGTAAGTCAATTTTTTTAACTCACATATTCACACGAAATGGAAGCCCTGTGATGTTCAAAGAACACCGCGCGAATCTAGGGACAGGAGATACAAATAAACATTGAGTTGAAATTTTTTAAGTTTATAGGTTGATTTTTGGGGCGAATATGCCAATTTCTTCATTTCCATGCTAGAGAAAACTCAAAAAATCGATTTCAGGACATTTCTATCTCCTCAAAAAACATTCAAACAAAATATTTATACGGCTTTCTTCAACTTTGGTAGATCCTGAAAAACTTATCATGAAGTAACTAGGGTCGTGCAAAATTAATTGCATTTTTTTTTTCAGGAAATAAAAAAAACTGGCTACCAGTACTATTTTTTGCGGCACTGGGTAATCGTGATTACTTTTCCATTATCTATTATTTTGAAGAGAGCCGTATAAAAATAATATTACAAAATCGAAATGAATACCCTAACGCCGCCACTGAGCTTGATAAAAACATAATTCCACAAAAAGATCTCTGCCTGTATTGACCTCGTCCCGAACATGATTCATACCGAATCATTCGACCCCCTAAAAAAGCGTTATGGCCTTGTAGTCTCGACATAAATAAATCAAACATCTCGGTGGTTTATTAAAACAAATATTTCCTTACAATATATACCAAGAATATTTTCTTTTATTTCAGAGCTCGCGACGTTTTGCTGCAACCATTTCAAAAATCTAAACTAGATATAAGTCGAATAAAGCAAAACAGTCTCTCACATTACGGCATCACATATCTCGAATCCTCTCGGCTCTTCTCGCGCTCATTGTTTCAACCTTATGGACGTGTTCAGCTCGTCTTCTTCGCCGGTTTCCGAACCCGTCGCGTCTGCGTTTTTGACGTAAATCGGAGAGCCATTGCCCCTAACGTAGTCTTCCGTCACGTGCACCTCTGAGATACTCGCTCCGGGAACTTCGAACATGGGTTCTAGAAGAAGGGACTCCTGAAAAAAAATTGATGTGTTGGCTCATGAACCGTGAATGGAAAAGTGATATAGTAGCATTGTTTATAGAGAGACGTAAGTCAACCAAACAGAAATATCATTCAAATGGATGGATACTACAGATAGACAGCATTATCACTGATATAGTTAGTCAATGGCCGCGTCTAACAGCTTACACCGCTTAAAGCCGCTTCACAAATTTGACAGAGAGATAACCCCAGATATAACCTTTTGAAGGCTAGCACAAAACACTCACATCAGATATTCAATGAAAATGTAATCAAAAACAAAATAATATGACTTTAAACTGCCCAGTTGAAAATAAGAAAAAGCCAAACTAATCTATAAACTGACAAAAATATACAAAAAACTAAAATTCCATTCCTGGAACATCTGAACAATGTTCACTCCAATGAAGGAAAAAATAGTCCCATTGCAAGATCAATAAAAATATCCAACAGATTGACAGAAGAAATAAAATCCTCTAGGACTCTTCATATTTTCTTGAGAAAACTCAAACAATTTCTGTTTGTTTTTTTTATATAGAGATTCACACGAAAGGAAAGCCCTGTAATGTTCAAAGAACACCGAGTGAATCAAGGGTCAGGAGATACGAATTAACATTCACGTTGAATTTTTGAAGTTTGTAATGAGTACTCAAGAAAAACCTCTTTTGGAAAAACGTTCCAAAGCTCAGCTGTTCCATTGAAAAAAGATCCCTGAGCAAGAGAGGTTCGACAGGTCTCCAAATTCACAACAAAGGGATGGAAATTCTATACTCGTCGAGTCATCTGTGTAGATATTGCCAAGGGTGGAACGATTGACAACAATTCGGAAGTGCACCGACCGTGAAAGTATCTATAGAAGAGAGACAAGTCTCCGACTCTTCTACAATGTTCCAATGAAGTGAGCGAGTCTGTGAGCGAAGAATCACCAACAAGATGTTGCCTTTCTCTGAATAGAATCGAGAAGCCACAATGAATGTTTTGGTGCAGAACTCCACACATGAGAACTGTATTCCAAGACAGGTCGTATCTGACCCTTGTAGATCATCAGAAGCCTACGAGAAGTGAAGTATTTCTTCGCACGAAATAGAAATCCAAGTTTCTGGGAAGTACCTTTAGCGATCGATCTCACATGGTTTTCCCATGAGAGATTATCACTGATCGTAATTCCTAGCATCGAGATTCTTGACTTTGTGGGAATAGTTACTCTTGACATCTGAATCCTAGATGATGATAGATCGTCTTTTCTTGAGAAGAGACATGCGTGGGTTTTCGTAGCAATAAATTCCACCAAGTCATGTTACCCCATTCTATTATTTTTACCAAGTCGTCGTTAATTTTATTAACGTGAATGTTCCTTTGAGTTTTTATTTCTCTAGCTGGTATGGGGACTATGGAAGAGAAATTAGTATGAAGAGTACGGTCGTCCGCAAAACTATGTACTGAAAAGATGTTCTCTCGAGGAAATCATTGATATGAAGCAGAAACAAAGTGGGCGCCAGAACTGAACCTTGTGGAACACCTGCATTTATTGGGAGAGTATCAGATGATACTTCATCGACAACAACCACATAGGTACAGAGACCTACCTATCAGACAAGAAACTTTTTAATAAAACACACAACTGAGGTTGCAAAAAATAAAACGGTAATTTGGAAAGGAGACCCCGATGCCAAACTCGATCAAACGCTTTTGAAATATCGTTTCTCCGAATTACTCGACTGAATGCTGCCAAATATGAGAAACATAAGCCAATAAGTCATTGGTTGGGCTTTGATGGCGAAATCCGTATTGTCGATCATTAATTATTCCTGATTTATCTAGATATTTGATGAGCTTCATATTGATTGCTTTTTCCATGACTTTGGAAACGATAGAAAGCAATGCAATTGGTCGATAATTACGAGGTGAAGTTTTCTTCCCTTTTTTAGAAACTGGTTGAACTCTTGCTGTCCTCCAGGACTTAGAAAAAAACCCCCAAGTTATATGCAAGGTTGATTAATTCACAAAGTACTGGTGTCAATTCGGCGGCACATGCTTTCAGAACAATTGCTGGGATTCCATCAGATCCGCAAGCCTTATTTGTCTTCAGGTCCATTTAAATATTTTTTATATTTGTTGGTGAAAAATTATCTCAGGCATATGACTGTCGACAGGCGTGATATTCGGGGGATCTTTTCCCGATGAGTCCAGAGTAGAATTTCCAGCAAACATATTTGCAAATATATTTGCTTTTTGTTGGGCAGTGGCGGCTTGTGATCCGTCTTCTTTGATTAAAGGGGAAAATGATGATTTTTACCGATTGATCTAATAATAAATTATCAGTGGATTACTTAGTTACATTAATGTGTAATAATGAGATTGTGACTTTCTTATGCCAGAACTATGTTCTGCCCGGAAGCTGTATGTTCAAATAAATAAATAAATAATAAAGACGATGCCTACCATTATTAGTATAACTACTTCTCTTCGGGCTTGAAGGCCGTCGTTCTTTGGAATTTCTTCCTAACGTTTCGCTAGCGCGAGTGGCCAGCTTCTTCAGAGGCTTACTCATCTCCGATGACTAAACGTTTCGATTTCTTAAGGCGTATTTATATTGATGCAGGTAGCCTGGAGAGTTAATTACTTCTGTCGGGTTCGGGAAATAATCATCATTATTAGTTGCCGCACTACCTGCCGTGATTTCATTAGTCACTCTTGATTTCCTCAGAATGGGATTCCATATTCTGTTTAGGCTCAACGCTTCTTCTTTTCTTTTTTTTTTTTCATGTTTTAGATGTTCTGATTGAACGATGTGGTGCTAGACTAACCCACAAAGTATACCAAAAACCCACGCACACGGATAGGTACCTGCACGCACTATCGAACCACCATCCCAGTCAAAGGAGGGGAGTCATATCTACCCTAACTGAACGTGCTCGAAGAATATGTGAACCAGTGCATCTAGAGCAAGAACTGGAACATCTTCAAGTGACCTTGAGGTCGAATGGGTACAGTGTATCTGAGACCAACAGGGCCATGAAACTGAAGCGAATGCATATCTGCCATATATCCCGAGGGTCACTGACAGAATTGGGAAACTCTTGGGGAAATATAACATAAAAACGGTTTTCAAGCCGACCAAGAAGATCCAACAAAGCCTCAGGTCGGCTAAAGACAAAAGAGACCCACTGTTAGCAGCAGGGGTGTATCGCATACCGTGCACCTGTGGGAAGGTATACATCGGTACCACCAAAAGATCCATGGGAACAAGGCTCAACAAAGAGCATGAAAGGAACTGCAGGCTGGCACAAACTGACAAATCGGCGGTGGCGGAACACGCACTGAGTGAGGGTGACCACAGGATTCTGTTCGAAAATGCCAAACTGATTGCCCCCAACCAGGGTTACCATAGCCGACTGGTACGGGAGGCGATACACACGGACAATTTCAACAGAAAAGGAGAAGCATTGAGTCTAAACAGAATTTTGAATCACATTCTGGGGAAATCAAGAATAACTAATTAAATCACGGCAGGTAGTGCGGCAACTAGTAATGATGTTTATTCCCCGAACCCGACAGAAGTAATTAACACTCCAGACTACCTTCATCAATATAAAAACGCCTTGAGAAATCGAAACATTCAGTCATCGGAAATGAGTAAGCCTCTGAAGAAGCTGGCCACTCGCGCTAGCGAAACGTTAGGAAGAAATTCCGAAGAACGACGGCGACGGCCTTCAAGCCCGAGGAAAAGTAGTTATACTAATAACCTCGGCCACGAAAGCCTTAACCATTTTGTCTTACCATTATCGCCCTCAATCCTCTAGCTCCGGTCTTCCTTTCCATCGCTAGCTGCGCTATGGCGTTCAAAGCGTCGGGAGTGAAAGTAAGATTGCACTGATCCATAATGAGTAGCCTTTTGTACTGCGGGAGTAAAGCGTTCTTAGGTTCCGTCAGGATTCTCACCAGCATCTTTTGATCCAAAGAGTGGAAAGGTACTAGAACAGGAAACCTCCCGACAAACTCCTGCATTGGAAAAAAAATTCATAGATTAGTCGGAGGTTACATACGGAGTGCACCGAGTTTGGTCGGTTAAAATGTTTGCTGCACATCTGAGATTTTCGAAATTCTGCTTAGCAAGTGACTTGAGTGTATAATGATTTGGTCCGCTTCAATTCCTCATTTATATAAACTTACTACCAAAGTCAAATTATTTGCCGATGACACCACCATCATATATTTTTCGGACAGTTAAGAAAAAATCGAAATCAATATGCAATCTGATTATGATAAAATTCTTAGTTGACATCGTCAACATAAAATAAATAGATATAGAAACAATTAGATTCTCAGGTATAAAAATTGACGAAAAATCGTAGAGGAAAAAATCGAAAATAAGTATCTCCTCTTATTGTAATTCTTTTCAAAATAGGACACTTCCTTTCCTTTCTCTAAGAATTTTGAAGTATATTCATTTCAGTCTTATTTATTCACAACTAAATTATCTCATCTCCGTCTGGGGTACAGCAAGTACATCTATAATGAAACCTATCAAAACTTTATAAAACAAAACAATCAAGTGTATTATCTTATTTAGAATCGACATCAAACTTCACACAACCCCTTGTTCCTTTTGGGAATAGTAAGGGTTGGTCCCACCCTTCCTAGCAAATGTTCAAAATGACCTAAAGGAACGAATTGGACAAGAATGCCGGCTGATTACGTCAAGCCTATTACAGGTAGTTCATGGAGAATGTGAATCACACCTTTATAATTGCATTGAAGTCGGTGGTAGTCATGTTAATAATAATAATAATCAATTTATTTCAGCGGATCTTCACAGAAATAGAAACTCGTCAGAAAAACAACGCTTAAAACATAAAAATAGATGTCGAACTTACATATTACAGTTAAAATACTCCCCAGTTGTGACTATATTGGAGTAAGAGCTTTTTGACCAACTTTTTAAAAACATGAATCGCAATAACAGATTTACTCACTATGGCCAATTTATGTTTAGTAATTTGGATATTGTGAGTATTTCTGAGATTATGATCACTGGTATTTGATATGTCATTTCGGAAAATAAATTGATATTCATTCTTTTTTATATACTTGACACAGTTCAAAATGTACATAGATGTAGCAGTCAGGATATTCAGTTATTTGAATAAGTCCTTGAATGATGATCTTCTATTTTTGAAAGTCATAATTCTCATCGCTTTTTTTAAGGACCAGTACCTCATTCACCCTGGGGCGATTTTATGCAGTAGTTTATAATTGAACGGATATGGGCAAAATAATATGTCACTAATACATCAGGTGAAACAAACCTTCTCAACTGCCACAACACAAACATTGATCATCTGTGTAAACAATTATGTACCATTTATATTACATTTCATCATTATTATTTCGTTAGTCCAATAGTTGGATTAGAAAAACCATTACACACTGACTACCTGACCGAATTTCAAAAATTAGATGTCATTTGAAAGAGAATTAAATGCCCCTTTGAAAAAGGTATCACTCTACCCCTGTTTCTTTTGGAGTAGGGGTAGGGGTTGGTCCCACCTTTCCCAGAGAGTTAAAGTGTTAAAAATAGTATCAAAAAAATACCCTTCAACCAATATAATTACGTGTTCGACCGATTTTTTTATGAACGTGGAATCAGATACTTTTTAATGGTGACTCCTGTATGATGGAAATAATAAAAAAATCGACAAAGAATAACTCTCAAAAAAACTCACAGGTATCATTCCGAAATCGATGAGATCTCTCGCCTGGACCTGTCTCAAAGCAGCATCCTTTTCCGCATTTTCTTCTGCTGCGCTTTGAGAAGATTGATTCGCTGTAGCTTCTTGCGCTACGGCTCTCCTTCCTTTTCCTTCCGAAACCGCAGCTCCGAACCCGAGATGCTGACAAAAAAAATAACAATAATAATAATAACAATTCACGATTTTTTTAATATCAATCAATATCTGTTGGATATCAATGAAGTAATTATAGAGTTAGGTGATGTGACAGACTCACGTTTTCGTGATTTCTCCTTTGGATCAATCGTTCTAGGCCGTTATAAGCGCCGCTGGCGACGAAAAGGATATTGGTGGTGTCCACCTGGATGGTTTCCCCTCTGAGTTTTCTGGGCGAATTACGTTCCGGGACGTTGACCACTGTCCCCTCTAACATTTTCAGCATGCCTTGTTGCACTCCTTCGCCTATGTGAAAGATATTGAATTGAAGATATTGAACATTTGTTAGATGGTACGGAGTTTTGCATACAGATAACAGAAACAAGCTGTGATGGGAAACAGCATATAGAGTGGCCCAACAAAAATTTCAACATATTCATTAAACCCCCTAGCGAGGTGTCAAAACCCTGAAATTTTTAATGGAAAGTGGGGTCGAGTTTGAAGATGACATAAGCAAAATTTTGAGCAAATTTATCAATAGATCATTCCAAACCGGTTATACTACAGATATCATGAAATTAGCAAGAGGAGTTCCTATCTATAATGATGGTGATATTCATGAAGTTAATAATTTCAGGCCTATATCAATTTTATCTGCGATATCTAAAATTAAGGAAATATGTATTAATAATCGTTTGATTGAATTTTTGGACAACAATAATTGTGTATTTGTTTCATTAGACTTGAAAAAAGCAATTGATACAGTTAACCATACTATACTCATAAACATATTACAAGAAATAGGTATTAGAGGACTTCCACTGGATTGGTTCAAAAACTATTTCTCAAGTAGGTATCAATATGTGAGCTATAATGGAACAAAAAGTTCAACTTTGAAAATTTCCCTTGGAGTACCTCAAGGATCGATTATTGAACCCACTCTATTTTTGATATATGTTAATTCATTTCAGTCTTACCAATTCACGGCTTCCTTAACCTTTATGCAGATGATACATCGATTGTTTATTTTGGAAACGATGAAAAATTTACAGAAAATATGATCAAATGTGACCTGGATATTATATCTAGCTAGTTGATTCAACATAAGCTCACTCTGAATGTGAAGAAATCTTGTTTTATGGTTATATCAAATTCAAATGATTCATGGCATAATTTGAATATGTGTATTGATAAAGAAAATCTCCAAATATATATGATCTCCATATTTCAAGTCTGTTCCTTCATTCATGGCTGCAGATATTCGAATATTCATTCCAATTTGCAATTGACATATAACAGGATGATGATCACAAAACAAGAATCCTGAACCACAAGAGGACAACATTGGCCAAGACTTCCATGGGACAAAAGGTAATTTTATACGATGGATTCAAACTCTATAATAAACTTCCTCAAGATATCGTGATTCTCAGAATGAAGCCATTCAAGTTCAAACTAAAAAATTTCTTTTAATATCTCTCAATTTTATTTCATTTGTTCCACATGTTACATTTCATTCAAAGTGCCCACATAGCTTTTGGCCCTGGGTAACAATTTGTTACTAATTCATTGTTTTAAATCGTTCTTGAATGAATTGGATATATTATTGATAAATTCGATTCAATATTCTATTTAGATTTGCTCTTGTTCTATTTCACGTTTTTCTTGTTTTTGTCGCTTTCCACGTTCTTATTGCCACTGTTGCTATCGGTGAGAGAATTTTTAGTCTCCAGCTACTTAAAATATAAAGTAACAATCGCAGGTAAATTGTTTCTAGTATTAGAAAATATATAAATCTTTCCAACACATTTTTCAAGAATCGAAGATAGTTTCGGAAATCCCAGAACCAAAGTTGATGTAAATTAATTATAAGTTCCCTTCATAGGATGAGGATAAACATTTGCGTTAGGATTCAAGCCAGCGCTAAATTGGGAAGTTACCTAACAGGATTTGGAAATTTTCGGAAATTATAGGCAAATTCATGAATATTACCTAAAACCTGCCATTGTAATTTCAAATTTGTCAAAACCAAGAATGTGATGAAAGAATGGCGGCTTACGGTTTTTCAAGTGTAAGTAAACGCACCAGAGCTCTATGCTTTGTTTATTGTTTGTTTATTGAGTAACTATTCCCAAAAAGCTAATGCTCACACAGGGAAAATCAGATGTTTTGAGAAACTTTGTTGGCTGGTTGTTTTTCTCCAACTCAATATAAAATCGAACTGTTTGCGAATGATATACACTCATCTGAAGTATTTATTAATAATGAAAATTATCTTAAACAATGTGGTAACGAAAAAAGTAAGGATATATGAAGATTGCGAAAGGTAAAAGCAACTTTTAATACTAACACTTTACCTCCAACATCTCTCAGTTGATGGATGCCGGGAACGGCGCCGATTTTATCAACTTCGTCTAAAAATACGATCCCGACTTGGGCCTTCTCGACGTTATATCCGGCATCTTGTAGTAATTTGCCAATAACGCTTTCGATGTCTTCTCCCACATAACCAGCCTGCGTCAATGTGGTGCAGTCACAAATTGCAAAAGGAACGTCTAAACATTGAGCTATCGTTTGAGCTAAGAGTGTTTTACCTAAAAAAATGTTTATTTCAATAAAGAGTTTGTTTCCATATTAACCTCTGTTACTTTACGAAAAAATCAACTGACTGATTGACAGTTTGGTCGAGTTCTCGAAGTCGAATGTCATTGGTTCATTTAAAACATACTTTGTTTTCACTAGTTGGAACAATCCATCTGAGAAAATCGATGTTTTCAAAAACTTAAAGTGTGGGATATCCTATCGAAAAGTATTTTCTTATATTACTTCTTGTTGAATTTTGAACATGAAATAGCTGATGAAATTGACCGATACTCGATGAAGATTTATGAAAACGTCATTGAATGATATTTCATAGCGTGTTTTTCACTATATGAATTACCAAACTGCTACACCTGTTTTTCACTATACAATAACAATGTTTATTTCCCAAATAACTCACAAGGTTTATAGAAGGGAAAAAATTAACTCTAAGAAGATCATACATCGAAAAGAAAAAAGTCAATGAAATCAGACTTTTTCATTGCAGAAAATTAAAAAATTGTGGTAAAAAAAATATATGAGAAATTGCCAATAAAATATTAATTTTTTTTTATTTATAGATATAAAGATGAGATTTTATTTTTACATAATTCATTAATTTTTTTTTATATGTTCTTGTATAATTTTCTATTTTATTTTTATATTCATTCTGATTGTACAAGTATGAATCATATTGCTATTTTAGTTGTCTCAAAAGATTGACTATCACACATATTATCTATTTCATTAAATGTTTTTCTGAGTTAACTTTGAAACGGAGTTTTCCATATTTCTTTATTTTTATTTATTTTCTTTATTATTCTTCATTTTTCTTTATTTTTCTTAATTCTTTTTTTTAATTTTATTTTTCTTTATTTTTATTTTTATTTTTCTTTATTTTTAATCCATATTTCTTTATTGCATCTTTATTGTAATCCATTATACAAAATGATCCCTGTTAGATTTGAATTTCATTGTTGAAGAATTTTTGAAAGATCTGGTTGAATGGTTGTGCTGATCACTATCAATTTTGAAGATGAGATATAAAATGTTTTAGTTTGTTTTTAACCAAATGTTTGAAGGCAGAGAGTTTAAGTGTATATAACGATGATATATCCAAAAGTTTATTAGGTTTATATACATTTTTTGTTGGTTCCCGGATAATCAAGTTTATATATACATTTAATCAATTTATTTCGTAGTTTTTTTTCCTCACAAATTTCGAAAACGGAAGTAGATTTGGTTTCCGAAACGTTAACAAATATAAGTATTTTTATACATATTAGTTCTTGTATTTTTTTTTTGATAGGCAAATTTACGTTATATGACAAGTTGCTGACTAATAGGACGTGTTTCATTCGAAATAAACTGTTTTTAATTGACGAAACAACTAAAAAAAAAGAAAAAATGGGATATTTTATTTCTCATTTTCCACATCCAATAATGTATAAACATAAAATGGAAATAATACAAAAAATATTTCTGGAAATAATTTACAATAAGGACTGGAAATATTTAACTGAATTATTATTCAAAGAAAGTGAAAAAATGGATATAAATCAATTATATATTTATAGAATGATGATTTACATTCATAAAAATAAAAAATAATATAATGAACATAAATATGAAACTCGAAATAAAACTGTAATTACATCTAAAAAGAAAATTAAAAAGAAAATTGCACAAAGAAACTACAAGTTTATGATACCATATCTTTATGAAAAAATACCACATGAAATCAAAAAAATTTATTCATTATCATCATTTAAACAAAAAACTAAAATATGGATTATCAAGACCTCTCGAATTTATTTTGACACATTTTTGAATAGTTTATGAAATTGGTTTCTTCAAATTGATGATTATCTAGGTATCTAACTTCAGATGTATTGATTGTAAATTGTTATTACCTTCAGTTAACCTTACAACAAGTTCTCTTCGTAAGGTTTGTTTTTCAGTTTATTCATAAAAATGTATTTTCATAAAATTTTCGAATTGTAATTATTATAATCTATTCATGAATAAACTTATATTATTATTATTATTATTAATATAACCTACCAGCAAATCAATCTTTTGTTGTTGAAACTGGTTTCTTATTTTTTTTTAGTTTGCAAATTTCCTCAAAGGCATCGAGCAAGTATCTCTTCTAGATTATAATATCAACTCTATTTCAAAGCAAACATAAGAATACAGGAACCGAACTATCTTACCTGAGCCGGTAGGCCCCAACAACAGGATATTGCTTTTTTCCAACTTCAGTTCGTATGCTGTTCTCTCCAATATGTCTGAACCAGTTGTGGGAGATGGGGGAGTCTTGGCAGCCGATTCGAACGTTCCGAAAGTCATTCCCAATGAGAGATTTCCGAAGCCAGTGAGTTCTGTTCCATTGAAAGTAATTTTTTGAAATCAACTGAATTTCACCACACTATTATCTCACATATTAGATTATTGATAATACAATAATAATAACATAATAATAATAACATTTATTCATCTCAAGAAACATTTACAGTTTATAAATAGGGATATTGAACATATAAAAAGTGAAATAGAACAAAATATTATTATATAGCAGATATATATATGGAAAAAAGACTGTTGAAATGATCAATATAATTGAATTCTTAAATATATCATTTTGATGATAAAATATATTTTTTGAGATTGTGTTTGAATTTTTTGATATTTTTAATAGTTTTAATTGAATTTGGTATTTTGTTGTAGAGGTTTGTTCCTTCATGAAAAATTGATTTTTCCCCGAATCTGGTATGTATTGAATGTACCACAAGTTGTTGAGCCTGTCTAGTGCTGTGAGAATGTGTAGTATTGATTTCATTGAAAAGTATTGCAGAGTGTTTCATCCTATGTTTCACACAGTGAATAAAAGTACATGTTTTCATGTGGTATATAGAATTAATGTCAAGAAGATTATGTGGTTTATAAAGATTCACAGTAGGTTCCCTGTAAGGCAATTTATAAATACATTTAATTATTTTATTTTGTAAATATTTCAGCGGATTCAATATTGAAGCGGTTGCCGTTGCCCATATAGATGTGAGATATTGTAGATTAGAATATACCAAACAGAAATATATTAATCTCAAATATTTGAATGAAATTTCGTTTCGTATTCTGAATAGGACTCCAAGTAAAGGTGAAATTTTCTTGCGTAATTTTTCAATGTGAGTTGCCCATGAAAGATTCTGATCTATGTGAAGTCCCAGAAGTTTGGTAGTTTTAGAAAATTTTATAGAATTATTTTCAAATTTAAGTGGGCCACAGTGGTCAATTTCAAAATATTTACTTGTTAAAAACATATAAGGCGAGTTTTCATAATTAAGACTCAATTTGTGATACTGTAACCAGGATGATATTTGTTCCAAGTCATGTGTCATAGATAATTGTATTGATTTTGTATTTTTTGATTCGTAAATTGAAGTTGTATCATCAGCAAAGAGTTTGATGGATCCTAAAAGATTCAGTTTTGAAATTGAATTGATATAGATGAGAAATAAAATTGGTCCTAACACAGAGCCCTGTGGAACTCCACAATTAATGTTTTTCAAAGAACTTTTTTTATTTCCTAGACAAACATACTGCTGTCTGTTAGTGAGATAGGATTCGAACCACAAAAAGACATTACCTCTGATACCAATGTTTTCAAGTTTTTTCAAAAGAATTTCGTGATTGACTGTATCGAAAGCTTTACGTAAGTCAAGTGATTGCAGTCCACATATATTTTTTGTATCTAGTTGGAGCTGAATATAAGAAATCGTATCTAAAATGGTCATAAATAAATAAATAAATTAATTTCACAGCCATAATGTATTTTTGTTTTTTATTTTCTTCTGTTGTGTATATGTGTGTGTGTATATATGTGCATACTTGTATAATTTAATTGTACACTGAATAGACGAACCCAAATACGGTAATCAATGACAAAATGGGTAATAAATATATCTAAAATTTCCAGTTGTATAGAAACTTACAACGATCTTTCAGAAGATATTACAAAATCATAATCTATAAATATTTTTTTAGAAAAACTACTAAAATTGCTATTTTACTGATTTTCATTGATCTGTAAATATGTAAATTTGTTGGAATTGTTACTTTTCGTTTATTTTGAAATATTTGAACTGATCTAAATTCAATGTATTATCTTCCTTATACCACAACTTGTTCTGCTCGGAAGATGTTTTTGGCAATAATTAAATAAATAATGAATTGTTTCAAAAAATCAACACGAAAAAATAAAGATCAACCATATTTGATTTCCATTGATATTTTACAAATTTTTCATCGATTTTTTTTACAAATTCACACGAAAGGGAAGCCCTGTGATGTTCAAAGAACACCGCCTGAATCAAGGGACAGAAGATACAAATTAGCATTCACTTTCAATTTTTTATGTTTGAAAGCCTCATGAGAAACCTCCCTCGGTTCCAAAGCTCAGCTGTTCTATTGAAAAAAGGTCCCTGAGCATGAGAGGTTCGACAGGTCTCCAAGCAAGAAAATTTGGAGAATTATATGATAATGTGTTTTCAATAACAGTTATAATGATGAAAAACCAAAGAAATGCATCATACCTCTTTGTGTGTTTTGTGGCCCTTGTTCCATTACGGCCATGTCTGGCCGTGTTTTATTAGCTTGATTGGAATAATTATTGTATATTCTCTTATAATGATTGTAAACAGCTACGGACAGCACCTGGAGAAAACAAAAAAAAAATCTAAAAATATATTTTTCAACGGGGTCTTCATTTTTGAAACGTGTCGTGTTAAATGATAATACTTTCACCTATTGATGGGATCGACTGATATTTGATGGAATTCATAATATAACGTATTGAAAAACTCAATTACTGCCAATAAACATTCTGGGGAATAAACTAAATTAAACAAGTTGCCTGGGTTTACCTACCACCTATCCTCAATGAGTCATATTTCGTTATAAGGAAACAGGTTGAGTAATGGAGAATTATTCAAATATATTTGGTCATTCAGCAAATGTCCCGAATTCTTGATAAGATATTTCTCCTCCAAATGCAATATATTGTTACGCCCTAGCGCCGGCCCTGACCATATCGTAAACGCGAGGCGAAGGACCGCGCCGTAGCGTCGTCATTTTCCAAGAACCGTAATGCCGCCTGGAGAATTCGAGACGCGTCATCGGGGCTTCTCTCGACGATTCTCGATTGGTACGCAGATATATAAATACGGGACACCGGCTTCGCCACAGACAGAGAATTTGTATTCAGAGCTAAGTGACGAGATTTGTTGAGATCTAAGTGGAGCAGAGCTTTGTGCGAAAGTAGAATTGTTAGTACAGAGAGTTTTAGTAGCGAGCGAGCATTGGAAAGTTATCAGAGCGATTTAAGTGATTGTGTTGTATTGTAATGTGATAGCGAGTTATAATAAAAGAAGTTTAGTGTTGTTTGGTGTTTTAATCGACGAACCCAAGGAGATATCGTAACAATATCATAGTTGTGATACTTCAGTCAGAACATGACTCGAAAAAGTTTAATTTATCTTCTGATTCAAAAACCGACTTCTATGCTCCTTTATTCTTTTGGTGGAACATGTACCCGCTTGACCAATATAAACTGGGGCAAAAGCAATTAGTTAACATGTACATTCCTCATCTTTCTGACACTGACGTTGTACACTATTGTTTTCAATGTGAAAAAAACAATAAGGATATAACTTAGTATCGGAAAGATCAAAAGCATAAAAACATGCTGTTCTTGCCCCCAAACTGTATATTGGTCAAACTGGAAGATCATTGAAATTGAACTGAAATCACACAGTGAAGAGTTTTTTATTAGGCGACCTTTATCTAAAATGGATAATGTACTGAAGAATTGTATATCTCAAATAGATCTAGAGATAACCCCGATGCGTCAATACAATGTAGGACAGACATAACAGAAATAACAAACAGATAAATGGATCACACATCCGAAAACCTCACTAAAAAAAATGAAATACGCCACGATGATTTCGAAAAATGACTAAAACCTACCTTCTTCGCATGGTCTTGCCCAACCACATGCTTATTCAAATAATCGTATATCTTCTTGGGAGGAGGCGGCGGTCTTTTATGTCCGTTTTTGGAATCGATCCCGTCCTTTTTTTTGCTATCGAATTCGCTCAGGACGACGAAAAAATGGTGGCATTTTTCGCACTTGACGAATCTCGTCGAACTGACGAAAGTTTCGACGTGAGTGCAAGGGTCTCCACATTTCGGACACGACAGGGTGTTTTTGTTTTTCCCGTTGCCGCCTCCTCCATCTTTCGAAGGGGGCGGAGGGGGAGGCTGCGTCCCGGTCGGAGGTTCTCCTGCGCCGAGCGTCTTCAGTAAAACTATGCTAGTAGCTATTCCTTTGTTATGCGGTTGATTTTTCGTGTAGATTGCGGAAAGTATACCTGAAATTTGAGATTAAGCATTCAGTAACTTTTATAAAATATTCGACTGCGATATCATCGAAACAGTTGAATGCACCAACTGAAAAATTAATTTCTTTTCTCTGTTCTCAATGAAAACATCCAATTCAGTACCATAATATAAAGAACGGCCTTGCATGAAGAAAATATCGTTCGATAGTTATGACAATTTTCAAAGAGGAAAATTAGTATATTACACACCGAGGTGGGAAGTGATTCATTCCTGTCGTGAGATCAGTAAGTCAACCGAGACGCAAAGCGTCGAGGCCAGCTATGATCTCGAGACAGGAATGAAACTTCCTACCGAGGTTTGTATACTATTTTATTTACAACCATCATATTTCGATTTAAATTAATAAACCTCTCTTTCTTTCTGAACATATCTAAAATATTACATTTAACGACAAATTACCATGAACGCGTTTTTCTCAGAATAATCAAGTAGATATATTGTTACCGTGACTGGTATACAATTGTCACCAATATAAATAAATGTCGGGTAAAGTCAATAAATGACAGATAAAGTCTAGAATAAATGATAGGGCGGGAAGTGAGGGCGGGAAATAGAGGTGTGTAATGTGACACTTCCCAACCTTCAATGACGTTAGTAATGACAGCATTACATATAATGGTTGTAAATAATAATATATTACCTACACATCCGTCATGTTTCATGAGGATTGTTGCAAATAGCAACATTTTTATTATTTTCTGAAATACTAACGGAATATTCGACAACAATAATGGACTGGATTTAAGTGACGAGGGCGCTGAATCCTGTTCTTGAGACAATGTCTAACAAAACGGCAACGTGGCATTTTTGGGAACTTGTATAATATTACTGAGGAGTTTTATTTTTTTTTCAATAAAGAAATTGAGCACCTTCACCTCTTCTGTCTGAGGCTACTCGTCCTCCTAGTTACGTAACATAATATTACCTACAATGAAATTTGTTGGGAGCTTTATGAAGTTTGTCTATTTGCAATGCTTAGTTGAAACACAAAATAAATTCAAACTAATCTTGCAGATATATATTTCTTGTCCATTTCATAAAATTATTTCGAATGACGGTGAATAATACAGTAAACAAACCTCAGCAAAAGTTAAAATTTCTCTTCTATATTTTTCTCCCGAGAGAAATGATTCTCTTATTTCTCTTCTTATTAATATAGTATTTCAACTCTAATGTCAGTTTTCAAATGCTGTTTTTGTAAGGAAAGAAATAAAAAAAATTGTTTGACAACGTTTCGTACTTTATTGAATATATTATCAGGACCCAAAGATTAGTCCATCCATGTTGAAAACGTTGAAGTTATATACGTAAAAAACAACATAAGTACGAAAACAAAAAAAACGGACTAACAATATGAATCTCGTACATATTATGTTGTCTGTTATGTATACAGGATGTTAAGTAAAAAGTGTTCGATATTTCACAGGACGATTCCTCAGATATTCATAAGGTGAAGAATTCATATAAGCTTGGGCCCGCAAGGCCTTCATTTGTGTGATACAAGGTGTTGAATTTTTTTTTATTTGAGTTTTTCGTGAATGATTTTTTTTATTTCGATATTTGGATAAGAATTGTTATCAGGGGACATTTTAATATGAAAAATCGAAATTTGGTTTCATATTGGCACTCAAACAGAACACGCACTGAGTGAGGATGACCACAAGATTCTGTTTGAAAATGCTAATCTGATTGCCACCAACCATGGTTACCATAGCCGGCAACTAATAATGATGATTATTCCCCGAACCCGACAGAAGTAATTAACACACCAGACTACCTGCATCAATATAAAGAAGAAGCTGGCCACTCGCGCTAGCGAAACGTTAGGAAGAAATCCAAAGAACGACTAGGGATGAAACGATACCATTGAGGTATCGATACTTTTACTCGATACTGTATCGCCTCGTCAAGTGTCGATACTTACTCAAAATCGATCGCAAAGTATCGATACTTACTAGTATCGTAACGTTAACTGATACCTACTCGATACTTAATTTCAAAGTATCGATACTAAAACGTACTTGGTATTGGAAAAAAAGTATCGAGTATTTACTTGGATTTACTCGTATCGTTTCATCCCTAAGAACGAAGGCCTTCAAGCCCGAAGAAAAGTAGTTATACCTTTGTTATTTTTACGTGAGAAAGTTATGTTTGTCAAAAGACGTTACAAATAAACGATGAGTTTTGGAACCTGTGTGTAAAAGTTGAAACTTTGAAACTTGAGAAGAAATTGATAATCATCATCATCAATTTCTTCTTCTGAAGATGCTTAACTTGTTAACGAAACGCGCGTCGAGTGAAGAAATATCAGTTTGGTGTTAGGGTAATAGATCTCTAGGAAAAGTTTCAGAAGACGTTACAATGAGCCGTTTTCGAGATATTTTCATTTCAATTAATCCATGCGTCCAATAGCGCGAACTCTCTGAAAATGAAAGTATCAAGCACGCTAGTGAGTCAAAAATAATATCTCGACGCATAGTTGAATAGTTTCATTTGTTATTAGAGTAATATTCGCGAAAAATCAAAATACAAATAAATTTTCAACACCCTGTATCTCAAAAATGAACGGATTGCGGACCCATACTTATATCAACTTTTCACCTTATACATAACTGAGGAATCGTCCTGTGAAATATCGGACACTCATTACATAACACCCTGTATGTCTTTAACATAGATAAACTAATCTTTGAGTCCTGATGATGGGTTTGTTGAAGTACGAAACGTTGGCAAAAACTAAATTATTCATCTACGTCATTTTTGACCACTTTTTCAACAAAAACAACATTCTTAAATATAATTCGGATCACCAAACCTCATGATGTCAGTGATTTATTTATCAACATGCAATCGCTGGGAGCGTGCAAAATGATCACAATACTTGCCAGAGTTCAAACTTGCGTTCAACGAAAATGGAACGTAGCAACCTCAGTCTCCGAAATGCAAGGTGATATACACGTTGGCCGCCATGATTGAGATCAATATCAAAATTCATAACGGAGGTCAGTTATGTTATTGAAAACAACCTTCGTTTTACCGCATTAACATTAATTATTCAAAGTCTCAATAACACAAACGTTACTCGGGTGAATAAATCATCGGAAATAGACAAAAATGTTTTCATTTCTGTAAAATACCGTATGGTGAAAGTACATGAAGCAGCATTGGTCGGGAAAATATCGAACCGTTCGTTAAGTTGTAAGCAAGTTATACTTCTCGTCTACTATCACATCATCATATAATTGTGAGCACGAGGCGTTAGCAGAGTGCCATTCGTGAGTGCACATAATTGGCCTTATCCCCGAGTCACGTACTGTACTTTTCCACTCTCGCCATTCTGACGGGTGTAACGTGACGGCTCACTTACAATACACGTGTATTGTTTAAAAATGGCGGCCCCCCAGTGGGAGTTGAAAATCAGTTTACATCAGGGGTGAAAGGCATACATTCCATCCCGAAGCAAAAATTTAGTCGAAGGATAAAAAGGGAATTTAATTCAGTGGTGTATACACTATATTATGCACTTTAGATAAGTAAATTCGACGCTTGTACAAAAAATTTTCCAATAGAAATCTCCAGGAATTGAAAAATAATTTTCACACCCTAGGGATTGAATAATGCCAATTCCTTATTTATATACACACCTCTGCTGAAAGAGTGCCTGAGAGTTATTTGGTGTGGTGACTCAGAAAACAGCAGAAAGCATATAATGGTCTGAGAAACATTTATATTCATACAGGATGATTCTAATGTTACTTCGATTTTAGTCAACTTCAGTTAAAGTTTGTGATTTTTTTTCGAACGGAACAACTGCATATTAGTTCTTTTTCGCAAGCTACACGAAATTACCTATCCGAGGATACCAACATGTTACATATTATTCCTCGGCGTTCTTTCATTATTTAGATACGTTTTTCAAAATATTAACGAAATTAATATATGTTCAACATTTCAAATTCAAACAGAAGAACCATGAGTACACTCATAATACATTCTCAATATGTCTTTCTTATAAAACCGTTTTTTTTGTTCTGAATCCAAAATGTTGAACATGTATTTATTTCCTAAATTCCTTGAAAATATTTTGAAAACCGCCTTAAAATAACAAATAATATGTTGGATTCCCAGGTAGATAATTTTATCTAGAATACGAAGTCACCCTAATATACAGGGTGTTTCATTGGAAAAACGCCCATCAACTTCAACCGAAGTTGACGAAAATCAAAGTAACATTGGATGCACCCCTTATGAATATTAATGTTTCTTAGACCATTTCATGCTTTTTTGGTGTACACTGAGCCAGCTCATCAAATATCTTTCAGATATTTGCTTCACTTCCGAATTTTACAAAATAAAAATTGTAATTTGGCAAAGGTGAACCTAGACAGAAAAAAGTTCCGCGTGAGTAAGGAACTAAGGGATAAACTTTATTGTCAGGGAATCAAAATGCAACTGTGTTATCAGTTTATCATTTTTTCACCACGGAAAAATGCAAAACCCTATACACCTCAAACTTATTTTGAAACGTTATTTTTTTGGTAACCAATAAACTTCATGTGAAACTTTTTAATTATCTTCGCAATATCGATATATCGAGCAAATACTCACTACTAGGACACCCTGTATATCTGAGTACAACGTTACTCACTGGAAAATGGGCAGAGACGTAATGAAAACCCGGACTACAAGGTACTACTGCAGCACCAGGAATATCTCATATTCGTTAATATTCATATTACAGTTCTAGTCCATAATACGTGTCAAAAAAAATATAACCATATACACATTCAAACTTCGTGAAGTGCAAAAATTCTCGAAAATGATAATTTTTCATACTGGTAACTTCTAAACGTGCCAATTCTAGAATGTTATATAGTGCAATCAGCACATATTTTATTGTGGCAACAATGAAATGAAACTTTATGAAAAATGCTTTCAACAAAAAAAAATCTAGAACCGGTCTACCTTTTCTAATATGTGGATTTTGAATGCAATCACTGACTGAATATCAAACAAATTACACAGACGATATGAAAAATCCAAACGTCAGGTAGTTGGATTTGTGAATAATTTAGTTTTTGACTTTATCAACAACAACAATGTACTTGTTTACGAAATTAGAACTCAATCAGAGAGCATTTGAGACTTTCTGATTACAATATCCACAATACCTAAACTATGAAACTTAGCAGCAATTCTCGTAAGGCATTGAAATTTCCGAAAAAAAGATAAATGATAGATCATTTGATGACATAATGCGAATTAGGCAAACGACGGAGATCGTATGGGAAACACATTCTGACATGCAATGAACTTTCCCAAGTTTATTTATAAAGTAACCTTCCAATGTCATCAATCTATGAATAATTCAAAGTGCTAGTAAGGTGTTTGCAATTGTTAAAATGGAACAAAATATGCTTATGGAGATAATTCGAGACTAATGAATATTGACATCAAAAATAGGTGAATGATAAACACGAAACATTTATTTATACAGTATAATCAATAAATAAAATCCAGTTCAGAAATATTTTGCTGGGAAAATGTCTACCATCAAGGAAAATGAAATTTTGCAGTAAATAGTATTTGAATGGTTTCGTTTTGATATCAAAAATTCTACTCGCTTCTTTGAAACCAGTATTTCCAAAAAAATTGATTGGCTAAGAGCACGTGGGTTTTGAAATAGTACTCCTGGCATGCGCACTTACATTTTGTTCGGGTTCTTTCGTTACCGTATTGTTGGGTAAACTGCGATTTTCAGCCAATCAGATATCAGCTTCAAGAATTATGGATATTTTTTTGGAAATACTGGTTTTTAAGAATGAAGTAATATTTTTTTAGTCAAAGATGATCAAAAAAAACCTATTCAAACACAATTTGCCTCAATGTGCATACTGTTAAAAATTGGTTTTCGTTACATTTTTTAGCAAAACATTCGTGCAAGTTATAAGTCAGTGATTGTCATGTGTACAATACCCGCCAAAACACAGCCTTGAGATCGTGTAATCCCAAAACCAGTTTTGGGCAGAGGTCTATTTTTCATAATGGTATCAATATCTACAATTCAATTCCCAGAAACTTGAAGAAAATGAAAATTTCATTCAGAAAACATTTGAAGGGATTTTTATTTACGACCAATATATAATGTAAGTATTATATTTATGGTTCTGTAGTATAATGCCATATTATTCCCTCAGGGAGTAATGGTGAGGGATCAATAGTCTTAATCCCTCTTGTAGTCCTATCGCAAAATTTTTCGTATTGAATATTATGATAAATAAATTAGTCGTAAATAAAGTAGAGTATACTACTCGCAATAAAGACTATTATTATTGGCTCGTATAATCTGGAATCTACTATTATTGAATTCGATTCAAAAAATCAAAAGCTGATACTAATTTCAGATTCAATTTGGTTTTATTAAAATATGTTCGTTGTATCCCTAGTATAAACTGTAAGGTTTCTTGGGATAATGAAGTGTTCAATCAATTATTATGATTTGTTTGTACTTCAATTAGTTTACCTGTTGAAGGCAGACCTGAAATTGCATTAAAAATCTGTTACTGCAACCTAGTCTGAATTGAAAACCAAGTGAAGACTAAGTTTTGTGACAAATGACGATGCTATAGTATATTGTTTAACAAACAAGGAATTATAGTCATTTCCTATGACTATGAAGTTTGCAACATGAGCCGTATGAGTGGGAAATTAGCATTCCATGAGAATTATATACTATACTTTTTCTACTGCTATAACAGATAATACAAATAACATGGACTTCGAATTTATTGTCAATGCTTGAAATTTGATCTGATTTATTGTGTAATAATAACTACAACTGTGAAAACAATGAATAAATTGTGTTAACAGGTTAAGAAATGAAAATGAAGACATATAAAATGTATCCCATATTGTTCTATCAAGAATATTTGAGATAATGCAGGTTTGTGTTACAGCCTTAGAAAAAGCAGTTTTTCTCTCTTCTAGATACTCAAGTCGGTTTGACACCTCTCTTCTTATTTTTACCTATGTACAGAACTGAATATAATAAATTACACTGACGATAATGTTTGAACAAAACAGGAAATTAACTCTAAAAACTTCAACCGATCAGTAATACAAACAGGTATAATTCATTAAACATACTCAAAGGCAGGATGTTCCACTATATCTAGAGTCCTGTGAGGCCAACGGTAGTAGATTTATGCAACAGCAATCTTCACTTTAACTTTCACAACGAAAGATGAACATCTCGTCTCATGTTCAGAGACCATTTTATAGAAAACTTTTTCACTTTCACTATAAATTCAGGGGTCTTTTTCATAAAAGTACAAGTCTTGTAGCTACAAGAAAAACACCAAAGAAACACGATGCTAAATAATTGTTTTTACGCGTTTTTTACCTGTACCTACATTGTGTTTCTCTTATTGCTACAAGATTTTGTACGTTCATGAAACAGGCCCCTGAAAATCAAACTTTTCGAAATTGTATTTTGCTTTTGCGCATGCGCAAACCATCAACGGTTCTGTCATTACAAGAACGAATCACAATAATACTAGAACAAGTCCCACCAATGAAATAAGACAATTTTAAGTACCCCCCTTTCAACCAATCAGATCAACGACGTAAAATGAAACTTTAGGATTAATGCCCATGCGTTGTTTCTATAAAAATGCTGTATAAATACCAATACTCTGGAAGAGTTTTTGATAATCCCTCCAAAGAGATTAAACCTTGAATATCCATTTGTTTATAGCACAGCACCTAGTTTCGGAAAAATTTTGTCATATGTATTTTGAACCACTGATTGAATCAAAACGGGGCGCTCTCCCTTCATTCTAAATTCATATTCCGCCTTTTTTTGGCACCAAAAAAAAACGATCAGATTACACTCATAAGGTGGAATTAAGTAGTTGTAACTGACAAATACAAACCAGTGTGGTTCAATCGTTTCTTTGGTGAAAAAAAAGAAGGTGGCATAATATGCTCTTTCTCTGAACTTTGGAGGGCAATAGCCTCAGAACAAAACTAAGGAAGAGCGCTCTATGTGGTTTGAGTACTTGAAACATTCTGTCTCCTGTCATTGTTATTTACAATAAGAAAATGTTCAAAGACCTATAATGTAATTTGGGTTGTAATGCAGTACGGGAAACCCTAATAAAACCTTTGGAATAGGCAGAAGACTTTCAAACAATACTCATATTATGAATATAAAATAAATTAATATTTACATATAAGTCAAATGGCAGCAGCAGCTACCAAAACACTTTTTAATCTCAATTCCCAATCATCTGTATACCTTCTTAAAGGCAACCTTTACGGTAATGGTTACTTTTCAAACTATATATTTCAATACTTAGTTCAGAACAAAGTTGTTTTCAGGGTCTGTTGATTTCTACATTTAGTTCTTTCAAGCTATGCAACAAATTTCAATGCGGTTTTCTCTATCATTTACAATATTTCTTCTACAATAGTAAAATTCATTAGTGGCAGTATGATCATCAAACTGGAAAGCAGATTGTCATAGGTAGTTAGGTAAAAATATCAGAAATTCAACAAATTAACAGGGAAAACATTGACAACACAAGAATTTTCAATGGCAAATATGACCATTCATACATTGCAGTGAAAGAATTCCAGTTCTTATAAATTTACAAATATACGCCTTTCGTCAACTCAAAGTATTGCTGAGTAAACTCACCATGTTGTAACTTTGTATTCCTCGTCACGAAGGCATATTTTCCAACAGTGAGACTGCATCTGACACTACTCATTTTCTCGTATCACAACAAAATTGTAAAATTGTTACCTTCGTCTTCACTACTCTGAATCAAATCATTCGAAATCAAATGCTGAGAGTTGCAAGTACCAAAAATCCTTCAGAAGTCAAGGTTTGAATGTCATGACGCAATTAAAAACAATCAAAAAATATCTGTAAATTTGAAAGTGCAGTTCGGAGTGAAGTAATGGTAGTAAACCTAATTGAGTTTGAACTGAAATATGCTGTAATATTATTACTGAGTACTGAAATTTTGATGACTGAATTTGACAAAATGAAAAACCTTAGTTGGCCATTGGAAAAACAATATCGTCGATGAATTCGATGATCATACCCGTTGACATCGTTGACAGATAATGTCAGTAAAGTCAAAGTCACCGTTGACTCGTTCACAACAAAAACAAAACCCCTGTCAAAAAGTGACGTTGTACTTGATTGGTGATTAAAATGTACTAAATTTTACTGAATACCAGAATTTTGTCAAGCTCACTCATTTCAATGGGGAAGATGACCCAAAGCTTTTAGTAGGTGGCAGCACGACTGCATGTGCCTAACGAGTGATTTTGCAGGTTATGTTTCATTTTTATTTGAATGAATATTTTCAAAAGATACTTAAGAATCATAAGGATGTTTTCTCCAACCGATAGATATGGATGTTTGTCTGTACCAGAACTGAAAAGTTTGTTGAGGGAACGTGGTGGATCCCTCAAAGGAAAAAAAAGATCTGAGTGAAAGGTAAAAAATTCAAACTGATTACAGAGGTGTTTCGTTAAAAATCATCATAATAACCATCTACTAGCCCTGCTACGTTCTTTTGTAAGTGACTGGAGCATAATCTAGAATGTTCAGAAGCCTGAAAGCCCTTTCTTTTCAGGGCTACTTCCCACTGCTTTTCCAGTTTTGTTTCTTCTGGAAATGAATGTGTACCTACATTTTTACATCCGAATGCACTACATAAGACCATTTTATGTCGATTTAAAATCTTAATATTCTTAATTATTGCAAAGGAGGGACGTTCAATGTTTTGAATTTTTGTCATTTTACTTGAGAGGCTGTCAAAGGTACATGCAGTGGTGGCGCTTCTAGTGGTAGAGTTCTGCAGCCGTCCTCCCCATTAATATCGTGCGTGATCAAAGAGAATAAACTCTTTGGTGCATGAGCACACACACAGTATTCTTGAAGTTACTGAGATACATATTAAGAATGACTTGTTGACTGATGGAATTAACTCACCTGTGGAGTTCAGTCGTAGTTGTGGAAGGCGCCCTGTCCTTCGATATCCCTAGTCAAGGATCTTAAACATTTTTTCAGAGAATGGCCTGATTTGCCAAGTTTTTTATCCTATCAGTGTCGTCAACGCGATGCCTTATATATAACCAAAAAAATTTATTCTCTGAGTTGAAAAATGTTTTATTATTATTATAGTATAGAAATTCATTATATTATTATATTCGGACTAAACGATGAGATTTTGAATCTTTTCCTAGAGATCAATTACCCTGGTATTTTTGTACTCGACGCGCGTTTCGCTAACAAGGTGAGCTTCTTCAGGAGAAAAAAATTATAATGGGATTACACTGAGTTTCAAGTAAAAAGCACATAGATACCACGGATAATAGAGTATACGGTCGTTCAATGTCACGTCATTGACTTGTACATGTCACTCGGTAACCAATCAGAAAACATGATTGTCAGCCGGTGTCATTTTTGAACTTCAGCCCTGCTCAAATCATGTTTTCTGATTGGTTACCCAGTGACATGCACAAGTCAATGACGTGGCATTGAACGACCGTATACTCTATTATCCGTGCATAGATACAACATACCAATTTCACAAAGCAAAACGCATTAATGAAATGGCAATTGAAAAAACAAGACTAATATATACCCTCGTATATATCTATGTAATAATAATATGTATACATTCGTATTGCTGGCAGCAAATAACCAAAATTATGGTTACTTTCCGACCTAGACCTTATCCTAAAATTCAGTAATGGCCATAATATGCTTCTCCATTCCCAATGGAGGGTATAATTTGGACTTTTGGACATTTCGTAAACCCCACAATTCAGAAACTTGGGTTTTTCATTTTCTTGACATGTGACACAACGGGTATTTCCTCTTTCAGTTCTCAGAATCAACTGACTTTGTTCTGCTTTTTGTTCGCAAAGGACGGAACTGTCAATAAGGCATTTGGGGGGTTCTTGAAAATATAAAATTTTTCAGTTTCCATTTATTTCCCAGAGAGGTTAAACATGGCGTCAATCTTGAGAAAAATCGTAAGTATTGATAATTTTTTGTGGTTATTAGGTATCAGATAAAATTGTCACTTGATATTTGATGTATTCTATTGATTTTGTTAAACCGTGAACACTACCCACTGAAATGAATTATCTCAAAAATTTGTTGAAATTGAAAACCGATACAAGCTTAGCTTCGAAAATAATGGACATTTTCACTAGAAGCTCCGAAAATGTTGAGACTAAAAGCTCCAGAATAAGTGATTATGTAATGAAAATCAAAATATTTTTAGGTTATATCACATGCTATGATTTTTTATGTTTTTAGGCCTCGACGAATTCTTTAGGCAATAGGTTTTACAGTGGTGAATTGAAGAAATGCACGCTCATTCCTGGAGATGGCATTGGACCAGAGATATCAGCTGCTGTCCAAAAAATTTTTTCAGCTGCTGGTGTTCCCATTGAATGGGAGTCTGTGGATGTAACTCCTGTTAAGGTAAGGTTTTCTTTTTCGATTTCATGTGCGATTTCTTGCAATTCAAATGTTTAATTCTATATAATTATATGAGTGCACTGATTGCATTTCCATCTGATTCGAGTACAATCATAGTACATTCAAAATGTTGAATTTGTGCATTGAGAATAGTAAAGGCTCTGCAGTGGCATACGTTTGGGTTGGTTCAAGTGTAGATGTTTTTGTTTGTTACATACCAGAGATTCCTCCTTATCACTTTTATCAATTTCAAGAGCTCAGAAACTATGTACAGACAGTTGTAGATATGAGATAAATTGGAATTTTGCTGAAACAGTTCTATAGGAGGTATATCTTTCACTTCGCTTCACACTAAGTTACGATTAGTATTGTTTAAGTACTGATGGAGAATCAAATTGCATCCATTATACTATCAAAGCATAGTATAGTATTCATCTAGTAATTAATAGCTGAACAAAATATGTCCAGGACGTGCTAAAATGCTCATCAAATTTGTCATATTCCTAGATAAAAATCTATGCTTTATAGTAATTTTCTTTATTCAGGTACATTCTGATTTGAATTGTTTATGCCATTAATATTTTAAAATTTGCATAATATATTGAGATATATACAATATTTTGAACATTTCAATTGGTCCAATAGCATCTTCATAATTATAATAATATACTTTCATTTATATACCGTGTGTCACAGACTCATGGTACACCCCCGTTTTCTCCTTTGTTTTTCTAGCTATATTTTTGAGATTCGGAACATCGAATAAGCTCACTGAACAGCATTTCTCGACATATCTGAAAGAAAAAAACAACTTCCAATTTTTCCGGAAATGACATCAACTTTCGATTCTTGAATGGGACACCCTGTATATTGTTACATGATCGGCTAGGGATGATCATGAGGAATCTAACGATACCAGGTTTGATGATGTTATCTCCAATGACTGCGGATATATCGCCATTTATATTATCCATAAGCGCAACGAGTAGGAGAGAGAAACTTTACTGGCGGGTCAATCCAATTCTCTCTCCCACTCATTGAGCTTATGGATAATATAAATGGCGATATCTCCGCAGTCATTGGAGATAACATCATCAAACCTGGTATCGTTGGATTCCTCATGATCATCCCTAGCCGATCATGTAACAATATACAGGGTGTCCCATTCAAGAATCGAAAG
Organism: Zygogramma bicolorata; assembly: GCA_032362365.1. Lineage (NCBI taxonomy): Eukaryota > Metazoa > Arthropoda > Insecta > Coleoptera > Chrysomelidae > Zygogramma > Zygogramma bicolorata. Next base: position 155,589 of record JAVJAQ010003910.1, read on the forward strand.
TTGATGTCATTTCCGGAAAAATTGGAAGTTGTTTTTTTCTTTCAGATATGTCGAGAAATGCTGTTCAGTGAGCTTATTCGATGTTCCGAATCTCAAAAATATAGCTAGAAAAACAAAGGAGAAAACGGGGGTGTACCATGAGTCTGTGACACACGGTATATACCAAATTTTATATCATTTGCCCAATCAGGATATATGAATAATATGACGAAAGAAGAAAAAGAAAATGAATTTCAGGTCAGGACTCTGCTTATTGTTTCATTTGGTTTAATAGGGACCTGATGGAAAATTTGGAATTCCACAAGCTGCCATAGATTCTGTTAACAAAAACAAAATCGGTCTCAAGGGACCTCTCATGACACCAGTCGGGAAAGGACACAGATCTTTAAATCTCGCTCTAAGGAAAGAATTTAATCTTTATGCCAATGTTCGACCTTGTAGGAGTTTGGAAGGGTATATAATTGATATTATCGCTTCTGCAGTTAATTTTCATGACATTTCATTTCAGATATAAAACTTTGTATGATCATGTGGATGTTGTAACGATTCGTGAGAATACAGAGGGAGAATATTCTGGTATCGAACACGAAATCGTTGATGGTGTTGTTCAGAGTATCAAGTTGATCACTGAAGATGCTTCGCAAAGAGTTGCTGAGTTTGCTTTCCAATATGCGAAAGAAAACAACAGGAAGAAAGTTACTGCGGTTCACAAAGCCAATATTATGTGAGTTTTCAACAATAAACATGTCTATTATGGTGTTCAGTAAATTCTGAACTCTGTTAATACTCATTCAATATTACAAATTGGGTAAATAATAGCAGATTGTCTATTTATAGATCCACTCAACTTCACATTTTGAAATTTTCGTACTTTTCGAGTTTTATTGTTTATTGCATCTATTTGAAAAATCTCTGATTTTTTATTTTTTACATTTTTGCTTATACTCTCAAGTAATAATACTATCTAGCATGATGCTCAAGAGTTAATCACTTATTTTTGCCAGTGCATTCGTTATTTTAACTTTTTTTCTAGTATTATTATTCTCATGGAAAATTTTGTATATAAAAGTTTTACTTTTACATGAAATATTCCAATCATACCATTCAAAATAATTTATTTACCTAATGCCTACTGAAGGATAGAAAAACACTGGGGGTGCACTAGTTTTACAATGGAAATGACTAACACCAGATTTACACAGCAGTTTTAAATAATAAGGTATAAGAAGTTGTACCTTCACTTTTCAATGGGAACATTTATGCACTGGTCATAAGAAAATTGGATAATTTCCCTCTCTTTTTACTCAAAGCTTATTACTTGAAACTGCTGCATAATTCCAGTGTGTCTTTAGAAAACAAACGAAAGTTTCTCAGGGGCAGGTGGCGCCAAATTGATTCATTTGACAAGTAACTGGAGTGCCTAATTGGACAATCCATATCACGTGACAAAATATGGCGGTTGTTTGGTTGACTCTTTGAATTCTTTGAAAAAAAAATTATGGATTTCTCAATTAATACAAACCAAAATAGGTTTGGAACGGACCTATACCTGAATTTATGGAATGGATTGATAATGGAATGAAAAATCTGTTCTCTTACCGGTTACTTCAATGAAATCTCACTGATTTTTTTTTTATGATTGTCTTGCAATCGCATCTTGTTACAGGCGTATGTCGGACGGACTATTTCTGAGGTGTTGCAGAGAAATGGCAAAGAAATACCCGGAGGTAAAATTCGAGGAAAAATATTTAGATACAGTTTGCCTCAACATGGTGCAAGATCCCACCCAATACGATGTCTTGGTGATGCCAAACCTGTATGGTGATATTTTATCTGACATGTGCGCTGGTCTTGTTGGGGGTCTAGGTCTCACGCCTTCGGGAAATATTGGACTCAACGGAGCCTTATTCGAATCTGTAAGTTTTATTTTGCATCATATGTTCGTCATTTGTGAAGACACAGTTATTAGGAATGGGAAAACAATTTTTTTCACATCAAGACACTGTTTTCTTCTTTCATCCAAAACGTCGTTCTTCCCATCGGAATTCATGAAGTGTCTAGATCCCCGCTAACGTGTACACACCAGATAGATAGATATTTATTTCATCTCTTGTGGTTGGTTTACAACGTGAGATAACTCAGTACAGATTAGGAGAAAAAATCTCTTTCAGGTTATACAATACAATCATTTTAAAAACATCATCGACTGCATTTTGGAATCATACATCATACGCAATCCGCGATTTTGAAGTTTTTGTAACTGAGACACTTAATTTTGATTGAGTAAAAACAGTAAAGAGGCGCAATAGTCGAAATGAGTTTGGATAATGCTGTTGTACATTGTTATCTCAGCATATGTACTCAAGCAATTTGAAACTCGAGAAAAAAAATAGCTTTTTTGAATGTTCTTAATAATATACTCTGCATGTTTGTTTACTGTCAGAGAGCTGTCAATAAAGAAACCAAGATATTTCATAAATTTTTTCAATATTATTAAGCGAGTTGTTTTTATTCATGATAGCATTCTCAAGATTTTTATCGGGCTCAAACACTCAAGTGTCGTCAGCAAAGATATTCAAGGAATGTGATTCTAGTGTGTAGTGTATGTCATTTAAATATATGATAAATATAAGTGGCCCCAAAACATTTCCTTGGGGGACCTCCATTTCATTTACAATTTTTTAGGATTTGGTATTGTTTATTTTGGTCTGTCTTCTCTATAAACAATGTATACTAGATTATTGAACTTCCTCGAATCTATTAACTTCTTCCACCCAAATCAATACGGCTTTCGGAGATCTAGTGATACAGAATGTGCAGCATTGGATATGATTTCTAATATTCAATTGGAATTAGATGAAAAAAATAAATGTGAACTTCTATCGCTAGATCTCTGTAAAGCCTTCAACACTGTTGATCATGAAATCTTGTTGAATAAGTTATTTGATATAGGTATCAGAGGTAATACATTTTTATGGTTACAAAATTATTTAAATGATAGGAAACAATTTGTATCTTTGGAAAACTGTGAGAGCTCATTGGAAAACATTGTTTGTGGAGTCCCACAAGGATCCATACTAGGACCTCAACTGTTTCTAATATATATTAATTCAATTTCAGAATTGAACATCACTGGAAAGTTAGTATTATTTGCGGATGATACAACTTTAATATATTTCAATAAAGATTCGTAAGTGATCCAATGTCAAATGGAAAATGATTTGAAACAAATATTTATTTGGCTCAATGCTCATAAACTCACTTTGAATTTCGAAAAATCATCTTTCTTGTTCATTGATAACAAACCAATTTCATCACAATCGAAATTTCTATTGCTAGGACAACAAAAAATTAACAGGTCATGTAATATAAAATTTTTAGGTCTGAATATTGATGAAAATATTTCGTGGGATATTCATATTGATCTGATCCGGAAAAAAAAATATCACCAGTCATTGGAATTTTGTACAAGATAAGAAGCTATATATACCTTTGAAATATCTAAAATTAATTTATTTTTCACAAATTTATTCGAAATTACAATATTTAATCAGCATATGGGGTACTGCGTTCAATACCATTCTGAAACCACTGAAGTCTTCACAAAATAAAGCAATTGAATGCGTTTTTCATTGACCTCATTTGGAACCAACAAGGAATATTAATAAACCAAATCGTCTCCTCGACATCAATTCTATTTATAAACTGAAAATATGTACTATTTTGCATTCTATTGTGACTAATAAGAAACATTCTATTATGAAATTTTTTAAATCTAACAGTGTACATAACCACAAAACAAGGCAGTTCAATAATTTGTTAACAAAAAATCTCAAGACGGAATTTTCCAGAAAATCTATTTTCTATAAAGGTGTTATCACATATAATGGATTACCCACTGGAATAAAATGTTTTTCTCAAATGACCAAATTCAAATTTGCTATGAAGCGTTATTTGTTAGAATAATTTTTTTTGAAAAATTATTTATGTTTATTTTTGGGTAATAAACAATTCTGATTGAGCTTTTTAATAAATGTATTATATAAATATTCCCTATATATAAACTGTAGTTTCTTGGGAATAAATAACTGTTATTGTTAAAAAAATTAAAATCTAACAAATGAAAAATAATTTCAGAGTGAATTCGATAATTTTTTAATGAAACTCAACTTTATTTTGTTCTAATTTGCATTTGGTGTAATGACCCGAACTGAAAAGAATTCTCCATTGGATTTTCTTTTAAAATGCTCATCCTCATTTATGACATATCGGCTATTTTTTTCCAAAGGTTCATGGTACTGCACCAGACATTGCAGGCCAAGACAAGGCCAATCCCACGGCGCTTCTTTTATCGGCAGTCATGATGCTGAGATACATGGGATTGAACAGTCACGCCTCCAGAATAGAACAGGCCTGTTACGAAACCATCAAAGAGGCCAAATACCTCACGGGCGACCTGGGGGGAAAAGCCAAGTGCTCCGAATTCACAAACGAAATCTGCGACAAGGTCGTCAAGTTATAGACGGGATTTCGTGTTTGGTAGACTCGAAGAACTCAGTAATATAGCGTATGACAATTTCTTTTAGAGTCGACTGTATATACTTGAAATTTCGTGTGTGATGTTACCTATGAATTTTTTAAACTGGTAGATATGTAAATAAATATTCAACAGGTGTGATCGTTACAGTAGAAATTCAAATTTTATGATTTTACCGATAACTCCAAAGCTGTAGCAGTATTTTTATGTTTATTTTTATATTCGATCTTCCGCAAAGTTACCCAAGGATATTTTTTAAGTTAGCAAAGGTTGTCATAAATATTTATTATATTTAATTTATTCGTGTCGTCCAATTATTCAATTAAATTATGTATTTATTGAAGGAGTCGTTTTATTCATTTTTTCATAAAAATGGCTGAGGGGAAACAAATGCAACGACTGCATATTCATTTTGCTTTTTTTACACAAAAATGATTGTGGGAAAACTTGGATTTTGAAATCTCTCTCTCTACTGAAAAAACGTTTATAATCAGAAGTTTTCGATTATTTATCTTTTTACATTTATGTGACAATAGATAGCAAAAATAGCCATAGAAATGTTATTTAATGATGTGATATTTTAGATTCACTCCATCATCAGGTAGTTGAGTCTTCTTAGTTCTTTGGAAAAGAAAAAATTAAAACAAGTTAAAAACAATTATCCTTTAGGGAATTTTCGTGTTCAACTAAAAGTCTTAGCAAGTGTTACACATTGTAGCTTGCAATAGAAAATAATTGTTAAAGAATTACTTTTTCCTCAAATCAAATTTCGACACTCCATACAATTTCCTAAAGAAGAAGTCAAGATTTTCTTACAGTTGTTAGTGTTCTTGTGATAGTCCACAGTTTATATGCATATTTGTACTTTTCTCTCGATTCCTTTGGCAATAAATCTGATGAAGCAGTATTCACTGCCTCAACCAGCTCTGGAGGAGTCCCAGGAATAGAAATTTCATCATCACTCATCATTTCACTTTCGAGAGCCCAGCACTTGAATTTATAAACGTCAAATTTGGCAATTCGGTAGAATTCTGTTAATCGGGCTCCGCCTCGAAAATAAAAAAAAATTTGTGGAACTTACGTATTTTGGCCTCCTGAACAAAAATTTCATTTGACTCTTTTGTTCAGGAGGCCAAAATACGTAAGTTCCACCAAATATTTTTTATTTTCGAGGCGGAGCCCGATTAACAGAATTTTACTGACAATTCAACCTTAATACGTTTCCACAGTAATCCAAACTGATTTCGTTAGCAATTTCAAAGTACCATTCATTTTTTGATGAAATCATTTGCGATTTTTTCGAAATTAAATATTGTCTGTCGAATTCTAAACGATTTGCGGAAAAATGGAATTTTTACCTCGTAGGGAAAGCCACATTCCTGGACTATGTGTTGATAAGTCTCGGCTTGCGCTTCGACCTAGCAATCTTCACAGTGGTCCAGGAATGTAAGGCTTTTCCTACCTGGTAAACAATGTACTATTTCATGATATTTCTGTAAAGATTTAACTTATTTTGTAGTTCCTTTTTTCTCTTCAATGAAGATAAAGAATCCTGCACAGGATAGCTATAAAGTAGATGAGTAATTCTGCTTTCATTGAATTTATGGAGTAATTTTTTCTGGCACCCGACCATTTTAATTTCATCTGGGGGAAAAACCGTTCTGGAAAGCAGTTCGATTTTGGGATACTCAATATGAAAGAAACTGGTTTAAACATATTCTTGGTATCCCTGAAAGCAGGGCTAAGCCTGTCCCGCGCGGGACATTTAATTTTGATCTAAAAACCGGGATGTACCGCCAAAATCGGATCACCTGGCAACGCTGCAATCAAACTAGACTGAATTTATAAATCATGCAGACGTTGTGAGTCACCTACGACCTACTGTTGTTATTACAAGATGCATGAAGAGCTGGTGCCTTGAATTATATACCTAAAAAAATCGCAACCACAAATTATTGATATCCGCGTTATTTATTTCCAACAAATTCAATCGGAAGAACTACTTCAAGAGATTGCTAACAGAGGCGCTCTTCACTCTTCATGCACCTGGCAACGTCATATTTCCTACGCTCCCGACGACAACTTGTCGACTGAACGTAATGTTCCTAAATTTGTCACATCATTTCCGATAATTTGCAAATTATGTTACGTAAATTTCAATTTAGTGTTTGCCTGAATCCTAACTCAATCGTTCATTTTCATACCAAGAATACGGAACGTTCATGGACAATATTAAAGAAAATTTATTTTCAATTGATATGAATTATGGTCGTGGGATTTCTGAAATTCTCATCGATTTTGAAAATGTGCTGAAAAGATTGAATCAAATCATCCCTCGAACAATCTGTTCAGGCCAGTCTCAAATTACCTAATTGTACGTAATTTGAGACTGGCCTGAACAGATTGTTCGAAAGAAGATTTGATTTAACGCCAGTCTTCAAGTATGCCCACTGACTATGTCAAATGTTTTTACATTTTCCTCACAGGAGGAATGGGCGAATTCGGTTTGCTTTTGGTATACCTCGTCCATTGGTAGATGGCGCAATAACTTCGTTGTTCGCATCAGCTTTGGTCGGGGCTTGATACTCTGAATGATTTTGATTTTTAATTATGGGAAGTCATCGACTTTATGTTGATGATGGCACTGCCTTGCACTGACGAGTGGCCAAATAGCCCGAAACCGGTCTGCAAGTGTGTCCGTCCCTATAATTGAAAATCAATTCCTTCATTTGTATCGACGAAAGCAAATGCAGGATTTACTTCTGTGAAGAAACCTGCACTGGCACCTGGCCGTATATAATTCAATGCCCTTCGTGGTATTAGCAAGGGGAGTAGTTTTCTGACAGGTGCCAGCCGAAACCTACTGTGTAGGTAATTTGAGACTGGCTTGAACAGATTGTTCGAGGGATGATTTGCTAGATTTAATGTGCCAATTGGCAGATTTATTGTGTCAAGTTCCAGCTTTATTGTGCCAAGTGTCAGATTTATTGTGTCAATTTGCAGATTTATTGTGTCAACTGCCTTGTTTAATATGTTATTTGACATATTTATTGTGTCGAGTGCCAGATTTAATGGGTCAATTGGCAGATTTATTGTGTCAAGTATCAGATTTAATGTGTTAATTGACAGATTTATTGCGTCATGTTCCAGATTTATTTTGCCAAGTGCCAAGGTTTATTGTGTCAACTGCCAGGTTCAATATGTTAGTTGATTGTGTCGAGTGCCAGATCCATTGTGTCAATTGGCAGATTTATTGTGTCAAGTGCCAGATTTAATGTGTTAATTGACAGATTTATTGGGTCAAGTTCCAGATTTATTGTGCCAAGTGCCAGATTTATTGTGTCAACTGCCAGGTTTAATATGTTAGTTGATTGTGTCGAGTACTAGATTTATTGTGTCAATTGGCAGATGTATTGTGTCAATTCACCGGTTTATAGTGTCGAGTGCCAAATTAATTATGTCAATGAACAGATTTATTGTGTCAGGTACCAGATTCAATGTGTCAATTGACAGATGTAAACTGTTAATCGAGATATTTCTTATGCAGTCGTGAGATAGATCCTCTCAAGAGATAAATGAAAATTGAAAAATAGCATATTTTATCGCCTTCGAAAGCTGCCCATTCACGACAACAATCCGTCGTCTCGCTGAATCCGCTGATAGCGGCGAATGCATCACCTGTAACGCCGCCCCCACGTGTATTGGCGCCCCACCTCCCTTATTATTATCGCGTTCGCAACCCCTCACAACGCGCTCGCTTGTCAACGAGGGTGGAACACGTGGTTTGGTGGTTTTGAACAGTCGCTCAGACTTTATCCGCTCGACACGCGTCGGCCGGAAATAAATATACTAATTGGGTAGTTTTCATTACGTGAGTTTCGGGTCGATACTGTGTGTTGTTTTGATTTTGAGTAACTCAAGGGTGAGTAAGCGGCATTAGATATTACTTTATCGAAGTGTTGCAAATGTTGAAAAGTTACTGGTTCTGAAGTATAGATCCACAGTAGGAATTTAAAGATTTGTGAAAATATCCCCGTAGTTTCGGAGAAGTTTTTTCTCGAGTCGATCCAAGAAATTACTGAATTTCTAAGTACTGTCTGAATGAATTTTTTTTGTGGTGGATGGATCCTTTCTTCCAGTTTTTTGTGTTCTTTGCCTACCAGAATCTGAAAAAATAAGAATTAATATTGGAATCTATACAAGTGTAGAAGGGCATATTTTTAATCTACCCCGAAAAGTTGCTGCGTTTATCGAAAAACGTTTTCTTCTGAATGGAACACATCCTAGTTCCATTTAGTCCTTCGGACTCGGGCACTTTCGCCAAAATATGAAAATAAACTCCTGCAAGTTTTAGATACCACGCTTTCTTGCGGAATACCTAATTATTTAGGTATTTTGGTGAAGAGAATGAAATTGGATGATTTTTTTTCTTTTTATTCTTGATGAATAATTTTCTTCTTCTCCGAATCGAAAAATAGAAATTACAACCTCTATGAAAGAAGTAAAATAAAAAAAAAATACAAATACCCTCTGTTCATAGATACGTGTATATCATTCAAAGATGTTTCATTCACAAAAAGGAAAAAAAAGTCTAAATCAGCTCAATTTGTATACCAAGCATATTGGAATTGACTAACTTACCTGCGTAAACACCATTACTCAAGCCTTCCTCTTTGAAGAGTAACACTTTTTTACCCAGAGAAATAATGTCAATGATTTATGTTCTGGCTTTTTTCTCCTCCGAATAAAAAATAGAGATTTCAACTTCTATGACAGGAGTAAAACAAAAAATTAGCTCTTTATTTTGCAGGTATTCCTATAAACCACGAAATTGGAACCTTTGGTGTAAAAGTTGAAACTTTTTTTAGAGGTCAATTGCACTCGATACTTAATTGAGTATTCATTTTCTTCTCCTGAAGATATCAACCTTGTTAGCGAAACGCGCAATTTGGTGTTAGGGTAATTGACCTCTAGGAAAAGTTTCAACTTTTACACCAAACGTACCAATCTCATGAATAGAATTTATTTGACCAAGTTACACTTATGTTTTTTGGCAAGTAATAATAATAATAATATTTATTCAGCTCTGAGATCGTTACATTAACAACACAAAAAGTTTGTGAACATAAGACCTATTAGCCTTGTCAGGAGGATCAAATAATGTAAAACAGTAAAAGATGTATATAAGCAAGTGTACATATTGGTTTTTGTGTTGGGATACCAACACGGGTCATTCGCTGTTTTTGAAGAATTCATCGTATGTGTAGTACGCTTTCGCAGACAGATATGCATAAAGTTTGTTTTTGAATGTAGTTTCATTTTGATCGTTTCCGCATATCTTTGTGTATCTGTTGAAGCAATCAATTCCTCTGTATATATGGGAGTTCTGGCCAACTGATAGTCTTGAGAATGTCTGGTGGAGTGCAAATCGGTTTCTTGTGTTGTAGTTATGTATATTGCAGTTTGTTGAGAGATGGTTTTGTTTTTTAGTATAGATAATTAGCTGATATATGTATAAAGATGGGAGTGTGAGTATGTTATATTTAATAAAATAGTCTTTGCAGCTTGTTGACTGGGAAATTCCGGCCATACATCTAATAATTTTTTTCTGTGCACAAAAAGCGCGTTGGATGTGAGCTGAGCATCCCCAGAAGATAAGTCCATATGATAGAACCGACTCGGTGAGGCCAAAATATGTCATTTTTAGTACATTAAAATCTACCGTATTCTTGATTTGTCTAATTAAAAAGCATATGCTGCTTAATTTGGTCGATACTTGGTCAATGTGATTTTCCCAGGTTAATTTACTATCAATGACTAGCCCTAAAAACTTACTAGCAATGGTTTGACTCATGGATTGATGGTTTACTTTGATTAGGTAGCTAAAGTCGTTTTTTATGTTTTTTGGAAGAAATGTTGTGATTTGTGATTTGTTTATGTTGATAGACAGACCGTGGGTAGTGCAGTAGTTGTAGAATTCGTTAGCGGATTGATTTGCGTTCTTTACTAATTCTGTTGTGTTATTTGCTGAAGTTAAAAATGTTGTATCGTCGGCGTATAATATTCTGACATATGGAGTGGGACATGTCAGTACGATGTCGTTGATGAAAACTAAAAACAAAGTTGGTGTGAGAATTGAGCCTTGTGGTACCCCGGCGATGACATTTCTCGTGTTAGACTTGCCACTACCAGAAACAACAACCTGTTCACGGTTTTGTAGATATGTGTGAAGCCATCTGTTTGCTGTACCTCTAACACCAATTCGATAAAGTTTATCTATTAGTAACTGGTGGTCGATTGTATCGAATGCCCGTGTTAAATCAAAGTATAGCGCTATGTTGTATTCTTTATTGTTGAGACAGGTATAGATAAAGTTGCATAATTCTGCAATAGCGCTATTTGTCGATTTTTCTTTACGAAAGCCATGTTGAGATATATTTAACAATTTATTATTTTCCAAAAACATATTTAGTCTATTATTATATGCTAGTTCAAATATTTCAGCCAGTTGGTTTTGAATGCATATATTTCTGTAGTTGGAAACTTCGTTGAGTGGGCCTTTTCTTTTATATATTGGAATTGATTTTGATTTTTTAAAACAGCTGGGGAATTCGCCTTTTGTGAAAGATTCATTTATTAGGTGGGATAGAGGTTCGCAGATTAGATTTGCTGTGTATCGTAGGATGGTACCGCTTACTTCATCTATTCCGGCAGACTTTTTTAGAGTTGATTTTTTTATTATATCCACGATTTCTGAGGGCGTCGTTGGGGTAAGGAATAGAGTAGGGAAAGAGAAGTCTTGAAGTTTTGCCTCATTATAGTTGGGAATATTAAGATTCACATCGGTGAAGTGTTTGTTCAGGGCATTACATATATTATTTGGCCCAGTGAATTTCATACCGTTGTTATCTCTCATTTCATCAGGTAGGGTATTAGCACGGTTGCCTTTCATTTCGTTGACTATCTTCCAGCTCTCTTTAGTTTTATTTTTGGCATTGGTGATTCTTTCGTTATTGTAGGAATATCTTGTTTCCTTCAATTTTTTGTCATATGTTTTTTTTTTAAAGTTTATATCTATTTTTGATTATTTCGTTACCGGTGGTTTTATATGTGGTGTATGATCAATCGGGTAAAAAAGTAATTAAAATTACAATATACAAATTACATTACAATATACAGATAAAACATCACAAAGATAAGTATATTCAAAATTGACATGATTATGATTAATTTGTCGGAATAGTAGTCAAAACACATTATTGAAAACTGGGGGAGATCTCAAATATTCGTCGATAGAGTAAAAACAGTGGAATAGTATGTGTCGTTTCAGTTTAAATTTGAAACTATGGAAATTGAGCATCTGGAACTCTATTGGCAGGACATTATAGAGTCCAACATTGAGTGAATTCATCTTAGATTTATTGAATCTATTTCGGCAGGTCGTTCGCACCGTGAGTTTGATAATCGTGAAAATCGGAGTTAGTGCTAAAAGAATTTCCATTTCTGTGGATCTCAAGAAGGGTATTATAAATAAATAAGGAAGTGAGAGGCATGATAGACACACCTTTGAAGGTTTGTTGACAATGGTTCCTATAACCGGCACCAGCAATGATTCGTATCGCTCTTTTCTGTAATTTAAAGACTCTATGTGAGTGAACCGAATTTCCCCATAGCAATATACCATATTTTATATGTGAGTGAATGAAAGAGAAGTAACACGACCGTACAGTATTGTCGCAGAGTTGATTTTTCAAATTGCGCAGTAGATATATTGAACTGGACAATTTATTACATAATTGATATCTATATGGGATGACCATGAAAGTCTATCATCGATAAGTACTCCGAGAAGCTTGACACTCCTTTCACTGCCAGCAATGCCCTTATTGTAAGTCAGCTCTTGGGTTTTATTGTTGATTAATTTTAGGTTGTTTGCATTGAACCAATTCTGTGCCCTATTCAACGAATCAGCCATATTGTTTAAAAGCATATCTGCGTGAGAAGAAGAATGTATTAATGTCGTGTCATCGGCGTATGCAACGCATTTATTAGGGGACAAAAAGTGAAAGAGGTCGTTTACGTAGATAATTAAAAGTAACGGGCCAAGAACCGATCCCTGAGGTACCCCATGTGAAATAGTTCGAAAGTCAGAACATGTATCATTAATATGAACTGCTTGCTTTCTATTCCTCAGGTAGGAATCTAGCAAATCGAGAGAAACACCTCTGATGCCATAAAAACGCAGTTTCTCTACTAGAGTGAAGTGAGAGACACAGTCGAAGGCTTTTGATAACTTATCCCCTTTCTTGAATATAGGTAAAACTTTCGCAACCTTCAAAACATCAGGAAATTCTTCTTTTGAAATGCATGCATTGAAAATAGTAACAAGCGGATCGATGTGTAGGCAATTCTTCGAGAAATTTGTTTGGATCAATGTTTTCCTTATTAATTGTTTCTATCAGGTTCACTACAATATCACAAAAATATTCATTGAAGGTCTTCGTTGATATAACGGGATCAGGTGAACATTTTTTTTATTTATTCCTTTCGAAATTGACAAGTCTCCAAGCGTCACGAACCTTGTTGTCTGATTCGCAAATGAATTTATCATATGCTAGTTTCATATAATAAATTAATTTTGATTAATAGTGTCTTCCTCAGAATATAATAATCATTGCAGTATCTGGTAAAGTTGCAAATAGATTTTACTTCGTGTAAAGTGTCCCTTAGCGTCCTCAATTCATCGTTAAACTATTGGACAGGAGGTTTTGTAACAGTCGAAAATTCTTTTAATGGAAAATGTTCTTCAATCAAAGATGTATAAACATTGATTAGAAAATCTGCACTAAATGAGCAGCATGGTTTATAGGAATACCTGCACTAAGCAAAATAGAGAGCTATTTTTTTGTTTTACTCCTGTCATAGAAGTTGAAATCTCAATTTTTTTATTCGGAGGAGAAAAAAACCAGTAAATAATTCATTGAATTGCCATTATTTGTCTGGGTAAAAGAGTGTTACTCTTCAAAGACGAAGGCTTGAGTAATGGTGTTTACGCAGGTTAGTCGTGAAAAAAATCTTTTAAGTCGCTATCACTGTCCATTATATAGTCAAACTATAATTACTATGAACATATACATTATCGGTTGTAATTGCACGAGTGCATAAAAATTACCGAAAATTTTGCAAGAAAGCTTGATATTTAAAAATTGCAAGTTTATTTTCATATTTTGGCGAAAGTGCATGAGTCCGAAGGAGGAGGGCTCTTTTACAAAATATGAAAATAACCGATTGCAATTTGTATAAGATATCACGCTTGAATGCAAAATTATCTGGTCATTTTTATGCACGAATGTAATTCATTGGAATATTTCACGAATAAAGAAATTCTCAAGGAAATGTTATTTTTTGTTCATTTATACTTTCCTCTATAGATTGTATGGAGCACTCACCAAAACGCGAAATGTTTTTCTATTTTTAAAGCCTATCTGACATTTATTTGTGTTGTTTACTGACGTCTAGCGATACGGTTTCAAATGTGTTGTTATGGTGACTTGATACAATGCAATTACCGCTGTAAGTTTTCGATAATTGCATTGCTCTTATGGGACATTTTATATATGAGAGACCAACCAACCATTCCAAAACTTGCGATTTACTTTCACAGCTATTACCCATGGTCGGCTAAGGTGCACTGAAGGTGCATTATTACGAATATTTCCATCGTATGTTGAAAATCCCATATGGAGCGGGAAATTTTCGATCAATCACAGCGAATATGTCCATCGTATGTTAAAAATCCCATATGGAACGGGACATTTTCGATCAATTACAGCGATAAATTCCCGGCGGGACATTTTCGGGTTGGTAAATACCCGGTAGGTATCGAAAAATACCCGGTAGGTATCGAAAAATACCCGCTCGCTCCGTGTATCTATAGTAACGATTGTTAAAATGTACATTTGTCATCTTCACAGGCATAAATACTGAATTTGAAACGTCTTTGTTTTAACTCCGGAAATATTCTACCGAATTACACTTGTGCATCAAAATAAACCTGATAATTTTCCACTCAAGCATGTTGTCAGTAAAAAAGCTGCATTCGGTTATTTTCATATTCTGCTAAAAGAGCCCTCCTCCTTTCGGCTCTTTCGCCAAAATATGAAAATAAACTCTTGCAATTTTTAGATATCACGCTTTCTTGCAAAATTATCGGTTATTTTTATGCACTTGTGCAATTATAAACGATAATTTGCATATTCGTCGACCTCTTTATTCAAATATGACTCTTCAGCGAAGGTTACTATTTTTTACCTAATATTTAAAAAAAATGCATTCGTCCTAGTACCCCCTGCTCGAGCCATATTACTTCACATTCATAGATTATCTTTTCCACAGAAATTAAAAAAAAAAATCTGGGATGCTTCTGTAATTATGGGGGTTAAAATGTATCAAGAGATCAGCGGAATAACAGACATATACAGGATTCCCGCATTCGTGAACTATTTTTATCCTCTATAAATAAAACACAAATGTTACAAAAAAACTAACCCAAAATAAGTCTTCCGTAATATGTAGAAAACATGTCGACAAGAATCGGGTGAATAACTGAGGGGTGACTTATTAATGTGTAGCAACTGTCGGGAGTCGGAAGTCATATTGGACATTGCATGTGTTAAAAGAGGGTGGAAATGACCCGAAAGGTCAACTTTGCTTTAGGTACGCTGAGGTTGGGAGTTCGTGTTGTCTAGTTATCCCCATTACATAAAAGGTATTTGAATATTTGAATGAAGTTTTAGAACACTATTTTTTTCTTCCAATAGCCTGAATATTCTATTATTTTGTGCAAAAAAATGACTATTCCAGGATATTGCTTGGTTGCCATCGTTTTAGTACCTAAATGTGGAAAATTGGGCAAAGTACAAAAATAGTATATTATGCAACGATCGTGTAATGATGGTTATTAATATAATATGAGCATAAACCGGGATACGAAACGAGCCGAAGGTGTGTTTCGTATGGTTGATGCGAGTGTATTAATAACCATTACATGAGAGTTGCATACGCTTTTTTATCTACACCCAATAAATAATGAAGAACTAAAAATATTATATCATCAGGTATTTATATTGAACACAATAATAGTAGGTTACCAATCGTATTTCTTTGAAAAATTCTACAGAATTATTATTATTGGAATAACCACAGAAAATACAACAATGAGAAATGAAAAGAAAAAAAAATTAAAGAAAACTGCCGAGGTCATGAATTGAATCCGGACGTTTCTGATCACTGCCGGCGCCATTGACCACTCGGCCATGATATCTCATTTGATTTGGTCGAAAATAAAAACATAATGTGTGGAATTTGTCAAATGAAAAATATAATCCCTTCGATTGTATTTTTTTCTTGACTAAGACATCTGTTGAGGAGTCGCTGGTAATTCTTCTATATCACTGCTATAGGACATTTTCATTCGATTATAGAAAATTGAATAAATTCCTCAAGAATTCAATACCTACCGATTTTGACTTGACAAACGTCAAAATGCAAAGCTTGCACATCATGCTTGATTGAAAAATAATGGGTTTCTATTGGTTTAAAATCTGTATCGTAATGAAAAATCTGTATCGTCAAAGAAGATTTACGTATAACGAACAAGAAGCGCATCTCACAAATTCGACAAATACACCCTGAAAGCGCATCTCTACCAGCAATGTCAGCATTTGGCAGTCGGTCAGTAATAGAAACAAACAATTACTGGTGTTTCTTGTCAAATAGTTTACTGGCTTACTGTTTTTTGCTGGTAGTCTTGCGTAGTCGCAAGAAAAATAGTGTGGAGGTCATGAAATTCTGTAGTGGTGGGAACCACAGGAATAGCGGCTCTGTAGCGGCAAGTGTCACTTCTTGTTCGTTACACGTAAATCTTCTTTGGTATCGTAATGGATTTCATTATAAAACGGGTTGTGGGCATATAAGTGTATTATTAGAGTACGGGTGTAGATAATAGTATATTATGCAACGATCGTGTAATGATGGTTATTAATATAAGAGCATAAACCGGGATACGAAACGAGCCGAAGGTGAGTTTCGTATGGTTTATGCGAGTGTATTAATAACCATTACATGAGAGTTGGATACGCTATTTTATCTACACCCATCTAATACTAATTTAACGAATTTCTTTGAAAAATTCCACAGAATTTTAATTATTAGTATTACTTCGAGAAATAAAACGATAAGATATGAAAAGAAGATCAAAAATCAAAGAAAAAAAAGATTACTCGAGACCGGATTCGAACCAACGTCTCCTCCAGCTAGAAAAATCAATGTCAGCGCCATTAGGCATTCCAGATACTTGTCAAAAATGTCAAATGAATCGAAATGAACCAATCAGCGGCATCTGCCCCCCAGAAACTTTCGTTTGTTTTCTTTTTTATAAGTGTGTGATTGGTTAAAACTGGTATTTGCCCCCCAGACATAACCTGATCTGGAATGCCTAATAGACGGCTCGGCTACGGACAGCCCACAAGATCTGATGAAAAAATAAGTGATAAATCATGCATTTGTCAAATGAAATTTAATCATTCTAACTGTATTTCTGTCGGTGAAGGTGTCGAAGGCGATTCTCCCATATCGCTGGTATCAGACATTTTGTTATGATTATCGAAGTTTGGCTATATTCTTCAAAAGTTCAATACCTATACCGATTTTGACTTGACAAATGTCAAATAAAGAGCATGCACATCATGCTTGATTGAAAAATAATGGGTTTCTATTGGTTGAAAATCTGTATCGTAATGAAAATCTGTATCGTAATGGATTTCATTATAAAACGGGTGGTGGGCATATAAGTGTATTATTAGAGTACGGGTGTAGATAAATAATAATATAGGCAGCTCGTGTTAGTGTGAATGACATTTAATGAGCAGCCAATGAACCAGCTCTATCTGGCGTGGACATGTACAATCTTTGCCCAACCTATCTATGTTGAAAGCTACCCTATATACTGGATTTCAACAGATTCATTCAATACAGTTGCCGCCTTCGTTCCAACTTGATGGTCGCTGAGTTAACTAGTATTTTTTGAAAATATCAACATCTGTGTTGGATTAACAAGTGGGTTTTGATGTCTATACGTGAATATGTATCATTTGGATTCCAGTTTAGTCTGGTTATATTCAATGATTATATCATTCAAAATGATTTTATGGCATAGATCACACTTACCCCGATAAAAATAAATTCTAGGGTAAGTGTGACCGCTTGGGCTGGGGTAAGTGCGAACTCATCGCTTTTACTAATAAAATAAATATTCTTGGGAATGCTTGAAGACTGGCTTTAAATCAAATATTCAAAAAATGAACAATTTGTTCAGGCCAGCCTCAACTCACCTACACTGTAGGTTGACGGACTAACACCTATTAGAAAACAACTACTCCCCTGGCTAATACCACGAAGGGCATTGGATTACATCCAACAGGTGTTAGTGTGGGATTCTTCACAGAAGTTTTTACGTTCACACTCAAAATAACTTCTGGTTCCAGGTGCAAAATAGTTCGAAATTATCGCCAAAAACCCAGAGCCTCAAATTATTTTCAAACGGACCTCAACAGTGCAGTAGAATGAATAAAAAGAAATACGATGTGCATTGACCGAGCATATAATAAGCAGAACAATTCTGAAATATGGGAAAAATGAAATCCCATGGTCAGAAATCGAAGACTCAGATGTTTTAGTGGACCAAGACATTGATAAAGCTTTTTCTGAACCAATCATAGGCCGAAGAGTAAATTTTAATTTTCAACACATTTTGGTTGATTTTTATTTTTGATCTTAAAGTTTATAACTCTTTTACCAATAAAGATATTCGAATTTTTCAAAGTCGAAGGAATGTTGTATGTATATCTATTTATCACACTTGCTCCATTTCCATGGTGCAAGATAAATACCTTACAACGACAAAATCCATTTCACAATGGAACAAGAAACCCAAGGAACCATTTCTTTCCTGGATGTGCTAGTGAACAGACGTAAAAATGGGACACTAGGACATAAGGTATACAGAAAACCCACAGACACAGAAAGATATCTCAACAAGAACTCCAATCACCAACCACGCCAGAAGAGAGGGGTTATCAAAACATTGGTGGAGAGAGCCCGCCGCATCTGTGAACCACAATACTCCCCGAGGAACTTGACCACCTGAAACGAACGTTGAGAGGGGAACGGGTATAGCGAAGCCGAATTCGATCGGGCAATACGAGCCAAGAGAAATAACGCCAAAGAAACCGTAGATACGCCCCCCATTGGAAAAGCCTTCATGCCATGTATAAGAGGTGTGACAGGTCGGATAGGACGAACGCTGAAGAAACACCATGTAAAAGCAATTCTGAGGCTGATACGAACCGTCAGAGACAGTTTAAAGTCAGCTAAAGATCCAAGAGAGCCGTAGGTAACACCAGGTGTGTATTGGAATCCGTGTATCTGTGGATCGGTCTACTTTGGAACCACCAAACGAAGCATCCAGACACGGCTTTCCGAACATAAGAGAAATTGTCGCCTAGGACAGACCTATAATAATAATTCGGCAGTGGCAGAACACGCACTCGGAGAAGGCAATCACGAAATTTCTTTTAACCAAACCCAAGTGCTCGACAAGACTCTGAGCTACTTTACCATATTACACAGAGAGGCAATAGAGACACACATACATAAAGACAATCGAAAAGAAGAAGGCATAAACATCAATAAAGTCTGGTTACCTGCATTTAAGGATAGACGACCAAAACCAGTTAATAGAAAACAAGCCTCGCCCATCCCCAACACACGAAACGTTTGACGCGAAAGCAGATATAAGCCGGACCAAAATGTGACCGAAGTAGTTTGAACTGTGAGGACGTGAACATTACGTCCGTTACCTCATAGACTATGATAATGCCTACCACAGATGTAGTCAAAACGTCAGGAGTGAAAACCTGTGGACCTCGGCATACAAACCCGAAAAACACCCCAGAAACAGTGAAAGTTTACGTTCTTTGATCAATACCTTCATGAAATTATTTCTTGGCTCTTTTCCTCTCCGTATCCAAGAATATAAATTACAACTTATTCGAAAGAAATAAAATAATAATTCATCAAACATCATTCTCTACAAAAAAAATAACCAAGTCCCTAATTATCATTATAATGATGGCTGAATCTCGGTTATCAAATGAATGACTGTCACCGAATGGTCAATAGAAACCGATGACAGACTCGTTACGAATTGAATATTTCGGAATTGTGCGAAGATTTTAGTGAGAATTTTCAGTAATCTACCCTCTTTCTCTGACTGAAACGAGATTTTGTATGGGTTAAAATGAATTATTATCCTAGTGAGTAGGATTTTTTCTTCACACAGCTCTCTATTTTTGCTCTCTGACTAGTTTCTTATGTATGCCATCTATTTGATTCAATTTTCATATCCTTGGTATTGAGCAAGAAGTGATCGCACTACTATGTCACCAAGCATATTTGTTAGGTCTAAAGAAATACTGCTGATTCATGTCTATACAGTTATACGTGAGACACAACTTCAAACTGAAATTCTCATACATCTCGCAATGAAACGCATACAGGGTGTGCATTTTATATGAACTCCCTTTTCAGTGCCTGGTTTGTTTTACAGAATAATCCCAGCGTAACCAAGTCGTCCACGCCAATGACACATTTACCCCTGAAACCCAATTGATGACAGAAAATTTCAGATGATGAAAAGCTGGCGCGATTATCCGACAGTTTAATGGTTCATCGTTCGGCTTTTGCTTGGCGAAAATATTTCAGGCGAAGTTAAGCAGCTTAGCATTACCGCTTCAAAATTGCAATTCAGTCACAAGTGATTTCATTGTCTAATATCTTTGGAGACTATTTCATGCCGAACGCTTTGTTGAAACACCTGCAAGAAGTTGCGGAGTTGGGGTGGATGGAGTTAAACTTCATCTTTACGTTTAGTTGAAATTTAATTTCGGTAGTTTGGGAATGGGAATCTAGACAGACACTGAGAACTGAGAATCAACAATTCGAAAGAGATTTGGAAGAATAACAGGTTCAATGTGTACAATATTACAGTAAGAAAAGTAATACAGAAATTCCTCGAATTGTGAGCAAACATAAAAGAAGTATATGTTCTAAAAACGTTGTGGAACCAGAAAAATGTCTGTAGACTCATAATCATTCGGTAATGTTCTCATTTCTGACCCACTTTCAGCAGAAGGCGAGTTGGGGAAGAACTTTTTTCTTCAAACGTCAAATAATGATGACATTACTTATCTAACTTGATCCTGTCAAAGTTTGATGTCTCCGCCGGCAGCAGTTTTTTTTTCCCATTTCTTTACGGCGCGGCGGAGGGAAAAATGTTGTCATGGCAACAATATGAAACATGTCACAAAGCAACAATACAAATGTCATTAACAACAATTAAACATCATTTTTATTTATAGTAATATTAAAAGTACAATTAGTTAATGAAGCATTTTCAAAATTGAAACCGTGCAAAAATGTTCCCGACTCTTGATACGCATTGGTAATTGTTGATGATACTGATGGTCGAGCACAACTTTCAGCAATCATTCCCGATGTTGGCGAATCATGAGGTTTTAAAAATTTTTGAGCATTATCGTTCTTATTTCTTATTGAATCCTCTATATATCCATCGGCAACCGTGCTTGATTTCCAGCCCCCATGTCGTTTGAGGCATTCTAGATTTCCGCCTCCATCAATTAAAAGTGTTGCTGGAGTTCGTCGTAAACAGTGACCCGTGTATGCGCTTGCTTCGTTTAAATTTAAATAACTAGCTACTTTTTGGGCTACTGCGCTGATCGAATGTATTCCCATGACAATTCGGTAACACTTTCCATTTTGGTACTTTATAAAAAATCGGTTTTCTGTGAAATTTTCAGGCCGCAGTGATGCATACTTTTTATACAGTTTAATGTAGTTTTGACCAATTATCGTAAAAGATCTAATTTGTCGTGTTTTACTGTCTGGGATTTTGATAATTATTACATTTTCTTTATCCTCAATGTCCACAGTTTTCATTTTTACCAATTCGTCGCATCGACAGGCGCCGGTAACCCCAATTAACAAAACAATCTGAAATATTTTTATAATTTAGTAGAGTATACTACATGCTTTGCAATATAATTTTTTCTACCTTTAATCCTAAACACAACTTATCTGGCGCTTCAAACAAAAATTTATCGAACTCGTCTTTAGTGAAAACTTTAGACTTCTTTGAAGTATATCCTTCGCTTGTCTTTTTCAGAAAGGCACGTAACTTTAAAAATTTGCTTATATCCACATTTTTTCTAATAACTAACTCGGATTTTATCATAGAGTATCGTGACCACATTGTAGAAGATTTCCATTTATTTTCATTTTCCATTATAATAAAATATGCCAGTAAAACGTCTTCGGTAACTTGCCGTACTCCTCTTGTATCGCACCACTCTTGGAAGTGCTTGTACGCTAACCGATACTTTATTCCGGACTTGGAGGGGCCCCAAACGTGCTACTGCATTAGCCGCGGACTCAATTTCGTTTAGGTTTTCCTTTTGCGCACTAAATTTGCGCTTGCGGTTGCAACAACAATAAGCTGTCTTTAATGACATAAAATAACTGTCAAACAACTGTAACCAGGGAGACGCAAATCCCACCGACGACTTAATTTCTAACATCTAGACGACTTTGATAGTTGTCATAGTTAATTTCGAGTAAAAATAGCGTATGAATTGTACTATTTATGGTTGAAAATTGCTACGTTTGAAAAAAAAATAGTATACTTTATGACCTCTTTGGGCCCATTCAAACCTCTTTCTATTCTTTTATACTGAATAAAAGAAATTTTCATGGGGATGCTTGAAGACTGGCTTTAAATCAAATATTCAAAAAATGAACAATTTGTTCAGGCCAGCCTCAACTCACCTACACTGTAGGTTGACAGACTAACACCTATTAAAAAACATGTGTTTCTAATAGGTGTTAGTCCGTCAACCTACAGTGTAGGTGAGTTGAGGCTGGCCTGAACAAATTGTTCATTTTTTGAATATTTGATTTAAAGCCAGTCTTCAAGCATCCCCATGAATATTTCTTTTATTCGTATTTTCCTTGTACGAGGAATTGGGGCCATGCGGATATGCTCTTGGTTAGTACCTAGTCTACGGGCAGATGGCGCAGCAACGGCTATTTTGCTAGTTGTTTGTATCAGCCTAGGTCTAGGGAAGATACTCTACTCGAGTATGATTTTTAATTATGGGAAATCATCAACTTATGTTGATGATGGCACTGCCTTGCACTGACGAGAGGCCAAAAAGCCCGAAACCGGTCTGCAAGTGTGTCCCGTCCCAATAATTGAAAATCAATTCTGGTGGTTTATCGCCAAGAGTATATGTGGAATTTCTTCTGTGAAGAATCCCACACTAACACCTGTTGGATGTAATCCAATGCCCTTCGTGGTATTAGCCAGGGGAGTAGTTGTTTTCTAATAGGTGTTAGTCCGTCAACCTACAGTGTAGGTGAGTTGAGGCTGGCCTGAACAAATTGTTCATTTTTTGAATATTTTATACTGAACGTCATTCAACTCATTGCTGAATGTTAATTTGAAATACACGTGTATTGTGAACTAATGTTGGTCGCTTCCCGAAAGAAAAAAATTAAAAATGATGGGATATGTAACGTTTTTATTTTCAAAAAATGCGAAGTGGCAATATTGCTTTTCAATGATTATATGAATGATTAATTGTCAGAACTGACATTTTCTTATTAGTGTTGTTGATAACAAATAAACGCGTTTTCTTTCCGATTCGTCCATTTAAATGAATTATTCGGCATATTCTTGATTTTAACGCTTTTCTATAAAAACGTACTTCAAAAGCGGCTCATAATGAAACATACTGGCAGTTTCTACTAAATATTCGAGCTCACACCACAGATGTTGACTGAGTAGAGCCTGGAGAAAACTCCCGCATTTGCATCCAATGATATGCTTAGTTTAGGCGAGAAGGTGAACTAAAACAATGTTTATATTAGCAACCTTGAAGAACTTTCAAACTTATTGTGCTCTTTCTCGCTGTCCTGTTACTGATCACCAATATCATCATCAATATCAAAAACGTTAAAAAGCAAAAAGAGTGGAGTTCCTGGTGACAGTGAAAAATCGCAACAGTAACCATTTCTGTTAGCTTATTATACTAACATCGATCTTCAATTATACCTATACCAATATCGTTTGATTGCGCCCGCTCTATATCAGTGCTATCAACACCACAAGACCACAAGAACTTCTGATATGTTCTAAACCTCGCCACAGATTAATTAATCTATGACCTCGCCTAGTTCAAAAAGCTTCTATAACATTAGAGATTTCATCGATTCTGCAACAAGCACAACCCGATATCTCTAAAACACAGAAGTTTCTCTATATGGTCTGTATATATGTATTACATTGCAACCACAAACCTCAGATTGCAACCCAGGATACGCACATAAGCGACGTTGCCAAAATAACTATTTATTGCCTTAAAAAATTGTGCAGAAGAGCTTATTTGAAGATGTTCCGGAATGGTTTGGAAGCTGAAATTTTGAGAAAATGTTTCTTTTTCATTGACCTAAAACTGTGCAGAATCTCATGACCGGCAGCAGATGGCCCAGAAAAGCAAACCCTCCTTCGCAAAGAACTCGTCCTCAAACAACAAACAAATGCCCACTTTGTCAAGATATCTAAATCAACTCGTGCCAGGAGAACGACAAAACCTCGTCGCTTCGTCACCACCGAACACTAATCTCTCCAATACGGATATAATATCTCCTCCACTGGCAAGCGGACTCATCAAACTTAATAATCTTTTGTGGAGCGATCCTTTTGTACGATTTCGCGGATGCGCTGCGTTACCGTATTACCACGCTACGGAGCTCATTGTCGAGAGTTGGAAGTCTGGAAGAGCTTAACGAAATTGCAAAGAAATATTTTCAGCGAGCCGTATCAGTCGGCATCGCAGATTTGTTTGCTTATTTGATTTTCGAGTTCGTGAACGGCATCGCGAAAGTGGAGAATGATGGAATTTCCAGCATGTGTTTGCTGCAGGAATTTGGTGCTGTTGACGATCGCTTCTAGAAGAGTAATTCTGAGGAATAAACGATGAAAATTTAGGGAAACACTTCGTTAATCTTCGACTTTTCAAAAAGATGAGGAAAATGAAAAGTTTATAATAATCCCATATGAACCTCAATACACAAGAGGACTTCAACAGATATTTGACAAAGTGAATATGAAAGTTGCATATAAAACTTCTTACAAAGTACAACAGCTACTTGGTAACCCGAAAGATAAACTAGAAAACTCAGAGAAATCGGTAATTTACGAGATCCGTTGTCAAGATTGCAACAACAAGTACATCGACCAGAGCCGACGAGCTATTAAAACCCGTTTCAAGGAACATTTTGCACACATGAAATACGGAAAGGTAGAAAAAACCAGTGTCGCCCAACACGTTCTAGACAATGCCCACAAAATTGATGAAAGCAATCTTAAACTGATCAAGCATGTGCATGACACAAGAGTACTCGATGCATGTGAGAGTCTAGAAATAGCAAAATGTAAAAACAGCATGAATGGTGACAAGGGGCCTATCCCTTCCAGCCCGCTTTTCAATTTATTGTTGAGGAAGTAATCAGAATAATCAATAATAACAGATGACGGACCAACAAACTTTACAGATAGTGACTGCACTAGTACAATATCGAGAAATTAATTATAATAATTGGCAAAGCAAACAAAGTCCATATCTGACCAAAAAATAAAACTTTAGGTATATGAACAACTAACCCTAGCTTTAGATTTAGTAACAATTTTCTTATCGTGAAGATGCTAACCTTGTTAGCGATACGCGCGTCGAGTGAAAAAATATCAGTTTGCTGTTAGGGTGATTGATCTATAGGAAAAATTTGAATTTTGAGGAGACAATGAAGACTGAATTATTTTTCATCGGAATACCGAAAAATACAAAAACAAATTTTTGTGTACATATAATTTTTTAATTAATTCTGAGTTTCTATACCATTGATAACTGATTACTATAACATCGAGTTGAATTATTCCTTTAACAAAATCGACATCTTCATCATTTTCATCATTGGCTGACATTGCTTTTGATAAAGATTTATCACGGCAATGACCACAAACTCTTGAACATCTTAATCCAATCTTTTCATCCACATTTGCCGCCACAACCTTATGTATAATTACAAAATATTGTGTTCAGTAGATAATCGAGTCCTGTTTTTTCATATGGAGATTCACACGAAAGAGGAGCCCTGTAATGTTCAAAGAACACCGCGTGAATCAAGGAACAGGAGATACGAATTAACATCCACTTTGAATTTCTGAAGTTTGTAAGCCTCGGGAAAGACCTCTTTCAGCAATGAATTCCAAAGTTCAGCTATTCTAGTTTAAAAAGATTCCTAAAAAAGAGAGGTTCGCCAGGTCTCCAAGCTCACAACAAACGGGCGGAACGATCAATGACAATTCTGAAGAGCACCGGCCGGGAAAATATCTATAGAAGAGATACAAGTCTCCGATTCTTCTACGATGCTCCAACGAAGTGAGCGATTCTGTGAGCAAAGAATCACCAACAAGACGGATTGCCTTTCTCTGAATAGAATCGAAAAGCCTCAATGAATGTTTTGGTGGCGAACTCCACACATGAGAACTGTATTCCAAGACAGATCGTATCTGACCCTTGTAGATCATCAGAAGCCGACGAGAAGTGAAGTATTTCTTCGCAAGAAATAGAAAACCAAGCTTCTGGGAAGCACCTTTAGCGATCGATCCCAAATGGTTTTCCCATGAGAAATTATTACTGTTTGTAATTCAGAGCTCATCGAGATACTAGACTTCGTAGGAATGGTTACTCTTGACATCTTAATTCTAGATAATGATAGATCGGGTTTCTTCGAGAAGAGACATATCTGGGTTTTCCAAGCATTAAATTCCACCAAGTTGATGCTACTCCATTATATTATTATTGCCAAGTCATGTTAATTCTATTGACGTGAATTTTTCTCAGAATTTTGTGTCTTGTGCTGGTATGGCGACTCTGGAAAAGAAGATAGTATGAAGAGTACTATCGTCCGCAAAACTATGCGCTGAATAAATTGGGCGCCAGAACTGAACCCTGTGGAACACCTGCATTTATTGGAGAACATCAGACGATTCTCTATCAACAATCACATACAGAGACCTCTAGATATTTGATAAGCTTCAATTGATTGCTTTTTCCATGATTTTGGAAATGATAAAAAGCAATGCAATTGGTCTATAATTATAGGGCAAAGTTTTCTTTCCTCTTTTAGGTACTTGCTGAACTCTTGCTGTTCTTGTTCTCCAGTACTTAGGAAATTCCCCCCAAGTTATATGAAAGGTTGAATCATTCGCAATGTACTGCTGTTTATTCGGGGGCACACACTTTAAGAACAATTGCTGGGATTTCATCAGATCCGCAAGCCTTATTCGTCTTCAGATCCATTAAATATTTCTTATATTTTGTTGGTGAAAAACAATTTCAGGCATATGACTGTCGCAGGCGTGATATTCGGCAGTTCTTTTCCCGATGAGCCCAAAGTAGAATTTCCAGCAAATATTTTTACTTCTTGTTGGCAAGTGGTGGCTTGTGATCCATCCTCTTCAGTTATAAGGGGGAAATAAACTAAAAGTGAAATTTCCAGCAACAGCTTCAGCAAATGACCAAACTGAACGAGAACCGTTTGGACATTCAACGAATGAACGAATTCTATGCTTATGTGCTTCTGTATCAGTTTCAATTGTTCCACTACAATTAGATCTTGCGTTAACAAACTCAGATCTCGTTTCTGAACCTGGATTTTGGCTCCAGCGATTGAATGCCGCTTGTTTGGATGTGACAGCTTTAGAGCAGCTTTTATTGCACCATAGTCTCTCAGACTGTGGTGTCTTCTTACTACTTAGAGTAATTACTTCATCAAGGAGTGTGAAGAAGTATCGGCCAATTCTTGCAGTTATTTGAATACTCCTATGACAATAAACCATACGAAACAAAAGGATGGCATCACCTACTACGATTCCGTTGGATATCGATACGTTCTGTGTGGACATTGGGTCTTTTTTCAAAAACAGATTCGGTGCTCTTTACGGATCTTTTTCACCTGCAAAGTCATGAGTAGTGCGATGAACCGGAGAGCCGACAAACAACGCCAACTACGTCGTTCATAAACGACTGGAACACGCGTTCGTTTGTTAATATTTGCCGAAACCGCTTGATTTTCAGCAGGCGATTTCATTAGCCTATATTTGTTCAACAAAGGGGTCGTGTTTCCGTCGGTGCGGCTACCTATCCAGAGTTCATAGAGAATACAGAATAGCCACGTTAGTTGTGTCGGCGATACAGGTTTCTGTCCGATACCACAATAGTCGATTCAGTTCATTGTCGCTTTCTAAAAGGAAAAGCAGGGAGGGCGGAAAAGAGTGAGTTTTCAGGGAAACAAATAGTATATTTTGTTCAACGAGCAAAGTATGATAGTCATTTTCCTACGGCTCATGCTGCAGAACAAACGAGTGGGAAATTAACATTATATGCGTGTTACACACTATACTTTTTTCACGGCTATAAAAGATAATACGGAAATGATTCAACGAATAACAAGAATATTGAAAATAGTCCTTTCGGGTATTAACCCGTGTGCGAGTTGTTGAAATGAAATCAGTACCACACCTTGACGGGAAGGACGAAAAGCAGAGAGAAAGCTGATCAACAAATGTTTTTTGACCGATAAAATCGTGATTGATTTATCAACAGTCCGACCGAATCGTAAGAGGAATATTTTTAAATACCAGTTAGTCAAACGCAGGGCTTACTGTCGAAGATATTGTAGTTTTCCTGGTCTATCCGTATGGGGCTAGATCAGCTGAATTGCTGTATTTATGGAATAGTATATTTACATACCGAGGTGGGAAGTGATTCATTCCTGTCGTGAGATCAGTTAGTTAACCGAGACGCAAAGCGTCGTGGTTAGCTATGATCTCGAGACAGGTATGAAACTTCCGACCGAGGTTTGTATACTATTTTATTCACAACCATCATATTTCGATTAAAATTAATAAATCTCTGTTTCGTTCTGAACATATCTAAAATATTACATTTAACGACAGATTACAAAGAACGCTGTTTTCTCAGAATAATCAAGTAGATATATTGTTACCGTGACTACGGGATATACAATTGTACAATTGACACCAATATAAGATAATGACAGATAAAGTCTGAAATAGATAGAATGAGGGCAAGAAATGAGAACGGGAAGTTAGGGCGGGAAGTAGAGGTGTGTAATGTTACATTTCTCAACCTTCAATGACGTGAGTAATGACAGTATTACATATATGGTTGTAAATAAATATGTATTTAAATTCTTGATGAAGACAGTCTGAGAGTCGAAACGTCGAACTGTTCAACAACTCGCACACAGATCAATACCCGGAAAGACTATTTTCGATATTCCAGCGTCCGGGAAAACATTTTTCTTTAATACCACACCTTGACGGAAAGGAAGAAAAGCAGGTAGAAAGCTGATAAACCAATTTTTTTTGACCAATGAAATCGTAATTAATTTATCAACAGTCCGACCGAATCGTAAGAGGAATATTTTTAAATACCAGTTAGTCAAACGCAGGGCTTACTGTCGAAGATATTGTAGTTTTCCTGGTCTATCCGTATGGGGCTAGATCAGCTGAATTGCTGTATTGATGAAGATACCTATGTATCCAAGTTCTTGTTAGACTCCAGCACGAAAGTCGAAACATCGAGCATTTCAACAACTCGCACACAGATTAATACAGAAACGGACTAATTTCAATATCCCAGCGTCCGTGAAAACACTCCAGCGTCCGTGAAAATATTCATCTTCGAATAACATGAACTTCAAATTGAATATTATTCAAAATGTCCATATAAGTACAATTGAATACGTAAATACAGCTGTCATTGCTTGAAATTTGACATTTCATAAGAGACCTGATTTATCGTGTAATAATAACTACAACTGTAACACAATGAAGTCATTGTGTTATCAGGTGAGGGAATGGAATTGAAGAAGTACAATGTACCTCAGTGTTTAATCCACTGCCATAGGGGCGCCTGTCACTTCTTTGGCGCCCTTATGGGTTCTCCTCTCTCGCCAGTACTTGCAAACCTCTACATGGAAGATTTTGACTCTAGAGCAATTGATACATCTGCATTGAAGCCGAAGTGTTGGCTGCGTTATGTGGATGATGTCTTTGCTATCTGGCCTCATAGAACCGAAAGCCTTTACACCTTCCTCAATCACCTCAACAATTATTCACCCCGATATAAAATTCAGCATGGAAATGGAGACAAACAACGCTATTCCTTTCTTAGATGTCCACATCACAAAGTCCAACGATAATTTCACTCATACTGTTTACATCAAACTCACAGATGACCATAACAGACCCAGTGAGCTGAAAAACCTCACATCTACTCTTCTTCAAAATGATTATTCCTACCCCCAGATCCAGAGAACCATTCAACGCCAACACACTCGCTTCTCGAATCCCAAACCACCGGACGACGCGGCTGAACGCCCGAAAGCTTTCCTTCCTTTCATTCGGGGTGTCACTGATAAAGTGAGCCGAATTCTGACAAAATACGACATCAAGACAGTTTTCACAGCAAACAATCAAATATCCTCTTTCCTGCGCTCACCTAAAGAGACAATACCCAACAAATCACAAGGAATATATGAAATTCCTTGCCACGACTGCCCGAGAACATATATAGGACAGACGAACCGACGAGTACCAAACAGGTCCTACGAGCACGAACTAGCAGTAAGTAATTCGGACATGACCTCGACTCTCTTCAAACATCACCACGAAACCGAACACAAAATTGACTTCAACAACACGAAGACCATTGCCTCAGCAAAAACACTCCACTCCAGAATCATTCGCGAAGCAATAGAAATTAAAAAACGCCCTCAATGCCTCAACAAACGAGACGACTCACTGAGGCTTCCCAAATTCCTATTACTATCCCATCAACAGTTTCAACAACGTCGGATTCTCATATAGCTATAAATACCACCCCTCTATCCACAGAACCGCAATCTTCACTTCGCCAAGATGAGAGCTGAGGGTTAAGTGGAATTAGGCCTCGCCACCAAGTCAAGAAGAAATCTTGAGAATGGCTCCAAAGGACCACGTTTACAATTGGCCACCACCGATCACATTGATTGAAATTAATGAACTTGTTGAATTATTCCACTTTATCATTCATCGCGAAAAAATTATAGTACCGGTTGTGAATTCAGTTCCGAATGAAATCCATTTTTTGGGTTGTCCCCTGAAAATCAAAAAGTTTCAAATTCTTATAATATTTGTATAGGCCAGTGGTTCCCAAAGTTGTTTGGACTACGACCCATCTAAAAAAAAGTTACAAAACTTGGGACCCACCCCTAAGAAATTCAACCAACCGTTACCAATATGAATGAAGAAGTGTTTAAAATAAAAAACAAAGTTCAAATACAATTTTTAATACTCAATCGAATAACTACATCAAAAATTTATTTGATTGGGAAGGATGAAATTGTTTCCTGTTTCCCTACTACTGTTTTGACATCAACTTCACTTCGAATTACTTGATTTCAGTGAGTTTTATATGCCCACTAAAAATTCACTCGCGACCCGCCTGGTATAGGTAATACATTCAATACTACATGCTACAAGTTTTTGGAATATAGATCAATGTTGGAAGCCTCTTCTATAAAGAAGGAAGTACACTTGGTAGAATTATTGATGAGTTACTCGTGCCAGTGGCACATTTTGACGCAATTCCCAAAACTACAATCTCTAAATTCCAATATTTATCCACCTCCTCGAATAACTTTCGAAAAACATTTCCTAATCCATCATACTTACCTCAATAGGCTGATAACGGATTATTGTGACGAAGCATTTTCGCTACTCCACGCACGATACCTGATACCTGTGCACGGCACTGGTCGAAAGAGAACATAAAATCTAGTCTAGAGTGCTTTTACCTCAACAATGAAGGTGTGAACAATTGCCATCATGCGCTAGTTTGCTTCGGAGATGCAGTGCCAACAATGCCTGAAGACTATTCGTTGGAAATAGTTGGGAGTGACGTCGACGTCGAGGAAGATAGCGTGAGCGTTTCCATTGGAATATCAGGTGTATATTTCTAGGACACAGAAGACTGTTTTCTTGTTCGTCTGGATTGACAGAAAAGTGCAGTTCACTCACTGGTTGCTTGAGGTGAAAAAAGCTTTTTACTCTCAACTCTCCCGAGAAAAAGTGCCGTGTCTGTTTTTTTAAATGTATACAGAATCGCACGAGAAGGAAGCCCTGTAATGTTCAAAGAACACCGCGTGAATCAAGTGACAGGAGTTACGGATTAACATTCACTTTGAATATTTGAAGTTTGTAAGCCTCAGGAAAAATCTCTTTCGGCAAGGTGTTCCAAAGCCCAGTTGTTCTATTTGAAAAAGATCCCTGAGCAAGAGAGGTTCGACAGGTCTCGAAGTTCGCAACAAAGCTTTGGTTATTCTGTACTTTGATGACTGACGACAATTCAGAATGGATTCTACTACACTTTTTGAAATTTTCATTTTGTTAGCTATGGAGTTGTCGATTTAAGATTCAGTAAAATTGCTGGATTTACAACCCCTATGACGTTTTAAAAGATCTGCCCTTACATTAACTAAAATAGTCGCAGATGACCTTCAGAAACAGTGGCCAGTATATAATTCAGGGTTCGGTAATTGCAAAAATTTCGCTATCTCTTTCGCCACGGTGCCAAATTTATTCATCCCCACAGTCTGTTTCGTACATTTGCTATTTTTGTAATTAAAAAAAACGTTTTTCATTTGTGCTTGGTCGAAGCTTCACATATTTTTTGTAAATTTGTCAGAATTCTTCTGTGACTGTGAAATTACTAGAAACCTTGGTTTTAATATCGGATAATTTTATTAAAAGTGACGAATGAAGATCTTCCGTGTCATCAATTTTTAATTTTCGAAGTTCATCACAACGGCATGCCCCTGTAAGGCCATCAGCTAAGCAGCCTGATATCAAAACCAAACATTCATTAACATTCAAATAGTTGAATTTTTTCAGAAGTTAATGTTTTTGACTGTTTTGGAGCATAATTTTCAGATTTGCATTTCAAAATGCACGTAGTTTTTCGTATTTTGTTTTATCAACACAGTTTTTAATAATTAAGGTACTCCTCAGATCGAGTACTGAGACCATAATGTTGATGATTTCAATCTTCTTGAAAACTCTTCAAAATAAATTAACAAGGTCTTTTCGCAACAAGAATTTTCCTTGGCCTTCATTTTCCAGCCCATAAAGTTTCATATTTTTCTCTTGTGCTTGGTAGCAAATTATTGCAAACATCTATTGCTTTCTGAACAATTTCTGGAGGTGTATTTTCCAACTCTAAATCTTCGTATTCCATTATATTCAATATTTAATAAATATGAACTGTTTATACTATAACAATCAACAATTAAACTATTTTCGTTGGGTAAGTTGACAGCAATAATTATGCAGTGCTTCGGTTTTGTTGTTATGGAAACGCCAACAATGGGCTACTTGATATTGCACGCGAATCTTCGTCGTAGCGCTGTCAACATGGAGAACGTGTCATATCAATCTGACATGTAAGAATTCATGACTGACTTGGGTTATCGTTATAACAGTGAGAAATTATTCCTCAAATAGGGTAAACCTGAAATGAATAGAGATTTGGGGTTATATTTATAGAATATACGAACGAAATAGTAAGAAGCCCACTATCATGTAGGTACATCTTCGATCACTGTCCGATTGATTTTACTAATTCCAAGGCCATCATCCAGAACATGCTGGACAGCACTGAACTTTTCTGTCCTTCCGTACCTTATGTGAGCATGGTGTTCTCTAGAACAAGGTTTTATAGCTCGTCAACTTTGGCCAATGTTCTTTTCGTACTAATCTTGAAAACTGATTTTGTACATCCCCAACCTCTCTGTACTCATTCATGTTCGGATCATCTAGATCTAGATCATATTTACTTTGAGTCTTCTAGTGAGAGTAATGTGGGATCATTATCAACCTGTTACAACTCCTATCTTTTAAAAAGGAGAAGATTCACGAAGAGTTTTCCTGTAGTCACATTTTTAAATTAGGCTGTCTGCTATGTCTGGGTTGGAAATGATAATACAGGTAATAGAGAATTTTGCTTTGCAAAATTAGGCAGGAGTTATTTTATTGGATGGATAGTTGCAGTCTGACTTACTCAACCTAAAAACACAAAATACTTACAAAAATGGCGAACGGAAGTGCCGCCATTTTGTGAAAAACCGTTTGGGCCTGTATCTCCGTAACCGTGCACTTCAGGCGAACAATTATCAGGACCTTTTTTATAGATAATTGAATTTCCTATCTTTTTTATCCAATAATTTTCTTCGTAGCACTTACCGTTCACGAGTTATATTATTATTACTTTTTGTTTATTCACTATTTTACCGATATCTCTTTAAATAATTGTTTAAACAATAAATTGTTCGAAATAAAACTTTTAAATCGATTGATTCTCCACAACTTTTATTCAAAACTTTTTCCTCTAAAGTTAATATTTTTGAAGTTACAACGCGTTCAATGTCGTTCTACAGAGTACAAGGTTATTAAGAACGAAGTATGCATAGCGTAATGATGTAGCGAATCCGATACATAATACAAAAAAATTGATTTTAGAATTTTTTTGATTTAATAAATAAATAATAATTCAAGTTCTTACCTGCAAGAAATAGCGAATACCCATTAAAATTTTTTCTTTGTATTTTCTTTTATACAATTTAATATTACTATAATTAATTTAAAAACTACTACAATAATTACACACGCAAATAAAAAAATGGAATATTTATTGAAGAATATATGTGAAATTTATTTTTACAAATGTACATCAAAATAAATCATATTATGTATTCTCTGACTCTTTGGCGTTTCGAGGGTGGTGAATTTTCGATGTTGGTTACATTCTCCTCTTCCTCTTCGTTATCTTCGTCAGTGGCATATAATGATTGTAACGCCTCTATTAATTTGTCGTTAGAATCATCACCAATATCTTCATCGATGTCGCACAATTCTGTGTTGTTGACGATTACTTTCAGCTGATTAGTGCACGTTTTCTCTGTGCAGTTCTCACAGATTACCGTACAGTCCAATCCTGCTTTTTGGCACCCACGGGCTCTGCCACAGCCAGTTCTGCATTTGCATGAAATGCACTCTCCTGTTGATCTCCCACATACAAGACGATTGAAATTAACGCGTTGTAACTTCGAAAATATTAACTTTAGAGAAAAAAGTTTTGAATAAAAGTTGTAGATAATTCATCGATTCAAAAGTTTTATTAAAAACAATTTATTGTTTGAACATTTATTTAAAGAGATATCGGTAAAAAAGTGAATAAACAAAAAGTAATAATTACAAGTCGTGAACGGTAAGTGCTACAAAAAAAAATATTGAATAAAAAAGATAGGAAATTCAATTATCTATAAAAAAGGTCCCGACAGTTGTGGGCCTAAAGTGCACGGTTACGGAGATACAGGCACAAACGGTTTTTCACAAAATGGCGGCACTTCCGTTCGCCATTTTTGTAAGTATTTTGTGTTTTTAGGTTAAGTACGTCAGACTGCAACTATCCATGCAATAAAATAACTCCTGCCTAATTATGCATTATGGACACGAGTAGCTGGCTCCCTATTTCCTGTACTATGAGAAGATACAGAAGCAGTCATATTTCCAGTTATCATATAATGAATTAAATAAACCATATTCACTATTTATTTCGAATTTCGTCCATTAATCTCTTAGTGAAGTCCGGAATTTATCACAATTTCTAAGGGAATGATCTGGAATCGTTACCGTTTTGTAAATACAAGAAAAAAATACCTGAATAATTTTCAGAATATATAGAAATAATGAGATGTCATATCCGATGAGTATCAAAAAATTACTCATCTTCAAAATCCTATTGCTGTATAACGGTACAATTTTAAGAAAATATTCCAAGATGAGCAGACAATAATCTGAGATTTCAAAGTCTCTCCATTAATTAATTTCTATTCGACAATATTTCATTTTCTTATACATTACAAAGTTTACTGTTTAACGAAAAGGCAAGATGACAATCTGTCAATTTAAACTCCTTTCGTCAATAAAGGAAAAAGAAAAGGAGAATAGTCTCCAGGAGCGTGCCGGATTCATTTCCATAAGGCACTCAAATTCAAATAGAAAAATTTAACAGAATTTTGGTCAAGGGATGAACTCAAAATTAAATTGATCACCCGATGACGAATGTGGTTACCAGCGATCGAAACGTCGAGAGTACACTCAACTTAAAACTTGGTTTAAGATTTGTCCATACTGATTCATACTCCTTCATTTGGATTTTGTTTGATTTTACTATTTTGTGTTCAAAAGATTAATTTTTTGTCACAATATTAATTTTTCATTTCCATTGATTCATTTGATTCAGTTCTTTTTACTCATTTATCTGACGAGATTTGTTATGACAAAATGGTTAAGGCTTTCGCGGTCGAGGTTTTCAGTATTACTACTTTTCTTCGGGTTTGAAGCCCGTCGTTCTTTATAATTTATTCCTGACGTTTCGCTAGCGCGAGTGGCTAACTTCTTCAGAGGCCCACTCATCTTGACTATTATTCCGATGACTAATGTAAGAATGTAGGCTTTCACGGGCGGTGTTAATACATCTCTGGTTTTTCGGGCTTGAGGGCCGTGTAGTGGAATTTTGACTTCCAGAGCTTTCGGCTACATCTGCGGCAGCCATCTTCAGCGGCGTGGTCTTAGTTAAACTCCTCTATGCGAGTTTACTACGACTGGAAATCTGGAATTGACTCGTTATTATTTTTCGGTCCGCCAGCGTTCTGTTGGTCGTCCGATTCCCTGGTTCTATCTGGCTTCGTTTTAGCTGTTCTTAGAAGTGGATACCAAATTTTGTTCAAATTTAGTCCCTCTTCCTTTCCGTTGAAGTTATCTTTGTGCTTATGTATCTCAATCGCTTCCCGGTATAAGCGAGTGGAGTAATGCGTCGTCGTTGACAGAGTTGAAGTTTTGTCGAATTGTATATTATGGTTGTTCAGAAGGGCGTGCTCAGCTACAGCTGATTTGTCCGTTTGTCCATAGCAATAGATATAGTGAAAGCAATTGATGGGCTCAAATTAACAAACAGGAAATTTTCGGTTATAATTGCACGAGTGCATAAAAATTACCGATAATTTTGCAAGAAAACGTGATATTTAAAAATTGCAAGAGTTAATTTTCATATTTTGGCGAAAGTGCCCGAGTCCGAAGGACGAGGGCTCTTTTACAAAATATGAAAATAACCGAATGAATGCAAAATTATCTGCTCATTTATATGCTCGAATATAATTCATTGGAATATTTCACTAATCAAGAAATTCTCAAGGAAATGTTATTTTTTGTTCATTTATACTTTCCTCTATAGATTGTATGGAGTACTCACCTGAACGCGAAATGTTTTTCTATTTCTGAAGTCTCTCTGACATTTATTTGTGTTGTTTACTGACGTCTAGCGATACGGTTTCAAATGTGTTGTTATGGTGACTTGATACAATGCAATTACCGCTGTAAGTTTTCGATAATTTCATTGCTCTTATGGGACATTTTATATATGCGGGAAATATTCGTCATAACTGTTGCACAAAAACTATTTGAAGGGACACTCATAACATCCAAAAAATGTATCGTTACGATACACATACTCCAAATAACTAAGAAAGTATATCGAAATCCCAGGGTGAAAACCCCCCTTTACCGAATTTCCGCCCTTCAAATGTGAAGAAGAAACCGATTGAGTGGTGATGAGAGAAGTAACATATGCAAAACGGCTTTCTACTACCCTACCCTACACAAAAATACACTTTGTCGCTCCTTGTTCTAACATGATGAAAACCTTTTAAATCCAGAAGCTCACTTTAAAATAATTCCGCGAGAGAACATTTTCAATTTACATCGTTTCAGTTTCAGCATTTTCACATTGACGCGCTTTTGAAAATTCTTTGGGGATTCGATTTGTCGACGGCGCTCTTTTGTTTGATGACACAGGATGGTTGTCAGTGATTCAGAGTGAATTTTAGTGAAACTGAAACACAAATAATTATTGGTATAATTGTAATAATAATTGAAAATTCAGAGAAACAAGAGAGAAGAAGAAGATTTCTATCTAGTGGAGTACCGTAAGGCGTGAAAATTGTAAAATCTCGGGTCAATGAGTTTGCTTTGTTGAAAGCTCAAATGAAATAGTTGAAAAAACAAAAAAATTGAGAAGACAATTGATACTGGTATCAATTGTCTTCTCCTGAAGATGCTTACCTTGTTAGCGAAACTCGCGTCGAGTGCAAAAATATCAGTTTGGTGTTAGGGTAATTGATCTCTAGGGAAAGTTTCGGAATACGAGGTGTTTTGAGTTCAAAGAAAAAGTGGTAGAGAATATTAAAGTTGGTGGTAGAACGCATGCCACTGTTGAATTGTAGAATTCTCCTTGTATCGAAAAATGTGCACTACCTACTGAAGTAAGATCAAATTCAATTCGATACAAATTTTGAATTATATCTCTTCGGAATCAAATTTTCAACCAATATTTTGTGTTCAACGTACAAATTTCTTCGTTATTCACGCTGCCACTATTGAAAGAATACGTACATAACGCTCTCATGCCATATTCACAATGTCTGTGAAAAAGGGAATTTTTCCTGATCTCTGCAAACATAGTTTTATAACTCCAATTTTCAAATCAGGAAAAAAAGAGAATATTGAAAACTACAGAGGTATTTGTATTCAATCAGAAATTCCTAAAATGTTAGATTACTTCATAACCAAACATTTCTCATGGATGTGTAAGAACATTGTTATCAATCAACAGCATGGATTTACGCAGGGTAGGTCAACAGCTACTAATCTGTTGCTCTATCAAAACTACATTCTTTCCAACTTTGAAAAAAAGTATCAGGTTGACTCTGTCTATACAGACTTTTCAAAGGCTTTTGATAGAGTCAACCACGATATTTTGATTTCCAAATTGATATCACTCGGTTTCAATGGAAAATTGCTGAGCTGGTTCACTAGTTTCTTGAAAGACCGAACTCAATGCGTCAAGGTAGCAGGTTGTATCTCTCACCAGATAAAAGTCTTGTCTGGAGTTCCCCAAGGATCCCATTCAGGCCCACTCCTCTTCAACCTTTTCATTAACGACTTGACACTTTGTATCAGGAATTCCCAAGTTCTTCTCTTTGCTGATGACCTGAAGTTGTATCGCCCTGTTAACACGTTCCATGATGCTTTACTGTTGCAAGAAGACCTTGATAACTTGGTTCACTGGAGTCAAATTAACAAATTGAATTTGAATGTGAAGAAGTGTTTTACCATGTCTTTCGGGCGCGTCAAGAGCTTCATCAACTTTTCATATACGATTAACGATAATCAACTATCACGTGTTAATGAAATTAATGATCTGGGTGTAAAGTTCGATGCAAAACTAACTTTCGCCCAACACAAATGAAATTACTGCAAAAGCTTTCAAACGATTGGGTTTTACTTTCAGATTAGGCAAAGATTTCAGCTGTGAAACCCTGAAAATAATTTATTGTTCGCATGTGAGGTCCATTATTGAATACAATTCCATTGTTTGGTCTCCCCATTATCATTGCTATGTTAAACAAATTGATCGTATCTAAGAAAAATTTTTACGTTGTAGTGCTTTCAAAATGGGTATAGTTGGTGAACATTGTGAATATGAGGTCATTGAAAAAAAATTGAACATCAAAACACTTTCCCATAGGGGAACTGTATGTGGCTTAATATTCTTGCAAAAAATTTTATCAGCTACAATCAACTGCCCTGATTTACTCGCAATTATTACATTGAAAACTGCTGTTCGAAATACCCGCAGTACTGAAATATTTGACATTCCTTTTCATTCAACCAATTACTGCCGTCTCTCCCCACTCAACAGAATGAAAATAACCGGTAATAAGTTTTTCCAAACGCTTGATCTTTTCTGTATGAGCGCATCTAGGATCAGGAGGGTTTTGGGTGATGTAAGCCTTTGAAAAATCAGTCATTCGAAATTTTTGTTTCATTATTATTTCTTTTTTCATGTAGATATGATATCATTACCAATGTTTATACAATAAAAATATGTGCTTGTCTGTTTCATGTCAAATGTATGCTGTATTTTTAAAATATCCTTGCTATATGTCATAATATGTTGTTTCATGTCAAATGTATGTAAGTGATTTTTGAAAATAGTCTTGTTATAACCTTATTGTGAATTGGGCTAGCTCCGTAAATGAATGAATGAATGAATTTCTCTTAGTATCCAGGGTAACTTAAGCACAGCCTTATAACGAAGGCTGTGATGTCGTCTTGAAGTATGTGCGCCATATTTTACAAAGATAGCTGCTTCTCATCGTACAGGAGATGTGTAGCACTTGGCGGCGAGATAAATTTTTATTATTGAATGGTTTGTATCAAACAATTCACTTCCCCTTGGATGATTCTGATCACACTTTAATTTCAACAACTTGTTCGTGTTTGGCTCCAATGAATGGTAAGTTACCCGCACGTCGTGCCTGGCATTACAAGTCCGCAGACTGGGAC
Source organism: Zygogramma bicolorata (assembly GCA_032362365.1). NCBI lineage: Eukaryota > Metazoa > Arthropoda > Insecta > Coleoptera > Chrysomelidae > Zygogramma > Zygogramma bicolorata. The sequence goes on from JAVJAQ010003910.1 coordinate 195,917, forward strand.
GGTCTTCGAATGTTTTTCTCTGATTTTCCTTGGAGAAGGGTCTGTTTTCCATCTGGTGGTCCCACTCTATGTGCCAAGAAATCTCTGATACCATTATTCTGGGAATGGAAACATTCATTCCAAGTTGTACAAAGAGACGAAACTCTGAGAAACCATGGTTCAATAAAAGCTTCTCTAAGGTTGTCACACGAGCGGCATTCAATCGCTGACGCCAAGACCCCAATTTGGAGACGAGTATGTTAACGCAAGAAATAGGTAAAGTGCAACAATTGCAGCTGCTGAAAAAGCACATAATCATAAAATTTGTTCAAAACTTGTTGAACGTCCAAACGGTTTTCGTTCGTTTTGGTCATTTGCTAAAGCTGTCGCCAAATATTTCAGTTTTTGTTCATTTTCCCCTTTAACCAAAGAAGATTGATCACAAGCCACCACTGCCCAACAAAAAGCAAATATATTTGCAGATATGTTTACTGGAAATCTATTCTGGACTCATCGGCAAAAGATCCCCCGAATATCACGCCTGTTGACAGTCATATGACTGAGATAATATTTCACCAACAAAATATACGAAATATTTTAATGGACTCAGACGAATGAGGCTTGCGTATATGATGGAATCCCAGCAATTTTTCTGAAAGCATGTGCCCCCGAATTGACATCAGCACTTTGCGAATTATTCAACCTTTCATGTAACTAAGGCTTTTTTCCTGAACAGCAAGAGTTCAGCCAGTACCTTAAAAAAGGAAGAAAATTTTACTTGTAATTACAGACCAATTGCATTGCTTTCTATCGTTTCTAAAGTCGTGAAAAAAGCAATGAATTTGAAGCTTATCAAATATCTAGAGAGATCAGGAATATTTCATGATCGACAATACGGATTTCGCCATCAACGATCAACCAGTAACTTATTGGCTAATGTTTCTCATATTTGGCAGCATTGAATCAAAAAAATTTGGAGAAACGATAGCTGTTGCACTCGATATTTCAAAAGCGTTTGATCAAGTTTGGCATCGGGGTCTTCCTCCTCAACTGCTGTCTTATGGTTTGCCTCCATAGTTGTGTGCTTTGTTGAAGAGTTTCTTGTCTGATAGGTCTCTGTATGTGGTTGTTGATGGAGAATCATCCAACTTTGTTTCTGCTTCATATCAATGATTTGCTCAAGAATACATAGTACACAGTACATAGTTTTGCGGACGACAATACTCTTCATACAAATCATCTTTCGAACAATCTGTTCAGGCCAGTCTCAAATTACCTACACAGTAGGTTTCGGCTAGCACCTGTCAGAAAACAACTACTCCCCTGGCTAATACCACGAAGGGCACTGAATTATATCCGACCAGGTGCCAGTGCAGGTTTCTTCACAGAAGTAAATCCTGCATTTGCTTTCGTCGATACAAATGAAGGAATTGAGTTTCAATTATAGGGACGGACACACTTGCAGACCGGTTTCGGGCTATTTGGCCACTCGTCAGTGCAAGGCAGTGCCATCATCAACATAAAGTCGATGATTTCCCATAATTAAAAATCAAACTCCCACACGAGTATCAAGCCCCGGCCAAAGCTGATGCGAACAACGAAGTTATTACGCCATCTACCAAAGGACGAGGTATTCCAAAAGCAAACCGAATTCGCCCATTCCTCCTGCGAGGAAAATGTAAAAACACTTGACATAGTCAGTGGCTAAATAGCCCGAAACCGGTCTGCAAGTGCGTCCGTCCCTATAATTGAAACTCAATTCCTTCATTTGTATCGACGAAAGCAAATGCAGGATTTACTTCTGTGAAGAAACCTGCACTGGCACCTGGTCGGATATAATTCAATGCCCTTCGTGGTATTAGCCAGAGGAGTAGTTGTTTTCTGACAGGTGCTAGCCGAAACCTACTGTGTAGGTAATTTGAGACTGGCCTGAACAGATTGTTCGAAAGATGATTTGATTTAACGCCAGTCTTCAAGTATGCCCACTGACTATGTCAATTGTCTCTTCATACAAGTTTCTCTTTCAGAGTCCCCAAACCAGCTCTACAAACAAAAATGCAAAGAAACATTCACATCAATAAAATCAACGATGACTTGGTTATAATAATAACAAATGGTAACATGAATTTGGTGGAATTCAATGCTAGGAAAATCCAGGCATGTCTCTTCTCCAAGGAAAGCTGATCTATCATCATCTCGTATTCATATATCAGGCGTAACTATTCCTACGAAGTCAAGTATATCGATGCTAGGAATTACGATCAATAATAATCTCTTATGGGAAAACCATGTGAGATCGATCGCTGAAGGTGCTTCCCAGAAAGTTGGATTTCTATTTCGTGCGAAGAAATACTTCAATTCTCGTCAGCTCAGAAACGACCTGTCTTGGAATATAGTTCTCATGTGTGGAGTTCGGCACCAAAACATTCATTTAGGCTTGTCGATTCTATTCACAGAAAGGCAATTCGTCTTGATTATTTTTAGCTCACTCCGTTGGAACATCGTAGAAGGGTCGGAGACTTGTCTCTCTTCAATAGATATTTTCTCGGTCGGTGCTCTTCCAAATTGTTATCAATCGTTCCACCCTTGACAATATCTACACGGATGACTCGACGAGAACTGAATTCCCACCACTTTGTTGTGAATTTGGAGATCTGTCGAACCTCTCTTTCTCAGGGATCTTTTTTCAATAGAACAGCTGATCTTTGGAACTCCTTGCCAAAAGAGGTTTTTCCTGAGGCTTACAAACTTAAGAAATTCAAAGTGAATGTTAATTCGTATATTCTATCCCTTGATTTACGTGGTGTTCTTTGAACATTACAGGGCTTCCCTTTCGTGTGAATCTGCATATAAAAGAAATTTAGAAGTTGTTTTCTATTTAGAACATTTTCAGGTTTCTAAATTGATAAGTGTATGAATATATGTCAGATTTCAATATTCCGCAAATGTGTGCCAGTTTAAACATTCATCGATATAGAAACCTGGGAATTTTACATTGGTTCATTGGTTATCTGCATTTTGTGAAATAATCGGCAATGAATTGGTGTCACACATTCATCTTAAGACAAAGCAAAACATTCATCACCCACAATCATTAATCGCATCCCGCTCACTGTCCTGACACCCTGTCCAAGACAAGCTGTCATGCTTAGAGAATTTGTCGCCCGATAAAATGACAAATGTGGATGGAGACAAGTTTCTGGGATTTCCTTATGGAGTAAGTAAGACGTGAGGCGGTCTATTCAGGCGATTATACGAATATCAGAGATAATGGCAATAAGATAGCTCCGAATAAAGCCATTTGCAGATTGCCGAGACTAAGCAATTAAATCAACGGTGTTTGCTCGTGCGAGAGAAGCGGGTGCCTTATTTCCCAAGAAGGGGTTGAGATTGAGACAGGCGGTGGAAACCGGCATTGTTGGGATTCTGTGGGCGAAATATCATTCATAGATACTTTGCCGAGTCGGATGTTGTAGTATATATACAAGTATGAGTGGAAACGTTATGATAGTGTCAAATATGGAGAGTTGTCAGTAATTTATTCAAATCCATTCAAACAAATACATGAATTGAGAGATGTTTCAACCTCAACTTCATATTTCCTCATTTTTTATAATAAATTTTTAATTGAGTTTTCAAATGAGTTCTTTCATTATTTGCATGAATTACAATTGGGTGAAACAGCGAAAAATCCTCTCGTTATAAGGCAAGCGAGTTAGGTTAGGTTAGGTCAGAAGTGAGTGGGTCTGTTCGACCCTCCACTGCAACCAACAAGGGTTTATTGTGGCTCACACCTATTCAAACTCGACCAAATAAACCCAGCTTCTTAACAAAGCCGATTAGTTTGTATGGTGAGTGATCTATCAGGTCAGATGGTAAGAGTGAAGCCTTGCCAAACTCTGAAAAACCTGATTCGGTCCGCAGCGGGGCAGGCACAAATTATGTGCTCTGCTGTTTCATCATTTTCCAGACAGAGACGACACAGGCTGTCTTCTGACAGTCCGATTCTCTGCATATGATGATTCAAATGACAGTGACCTGTGAGAAGGCCAGTTAGACATCGTAGTTCGTCCCTACTGTAATCCAACAACTGTTTGGTTTCCGACTTCGAAGGGTGAATAAACGCCTTGGAATGAGCCAATCGTGGAAGATTTTGCCAGAAGTCCATAAATCTTCTTGCCATCCAGGTATTCAATGTTTGTTTGGCAAAGCCTAAAGCGATGCCAATGACAGGTTCTGGTCCGATGAAGCTGCTTGCAGCACCCTCCTTCGCAAGGGAGTCAGCAGCCTCATTGCCTTCCAGGACAGTATGGCCCAGAATCCAGACCAGAGACAATTTGTTAAATCTTCCTATTGAGGAGAGTCGTTTTTGGCAATTTGTTACCGGTATGGACGTTGATCGGTGAGAGCCAATGGCTTTCAGCGCCGCTTGACTGTCCGAGAATATTTTTATTGACTTGTGTGTGAGGTTGGATTCTGCCAATCTCTCCGCACACAGTTCAATAGCAAGCGAGTACTGAGTTGCAACATATGGCGGAGGCGCCGGGAAAGAAAACTTTGGCTCGGTATCTCTACACACATACTCTTTTCAAGGCAAATTGCACATAACTGTTATGAATTTGACATTGTTTTCTTCTTAGCGACACTTATTTGTTCATAAATATCGATAACTTTTATGTGAAATTAAGATCAGTATTTTTAAATATGAAGAGGGTGAATAACGAGTCTATACTGAAGCCTGGGTACGGTGGAATTACAACAAGCCACCAATCCTCAGATACAGACCACAGTGTGTTTCATATTTTGACCCACAACTAGTTTTCACAAAGAAAATATCAGTATCGACATGGTTCTTTCAGATATTGTGGCAACTACTTTTTTCATAATTAGAAAAGAAAAAAATTCACAAGTTTGCTGACATAATGGCAAGGGTATATTATGGTTACGATTTTTCTGGGTTCGTTTATCTAAATAATACTCCAAACAACACAAAACTACTTTTATTAACTTCACTTTGGAATACAACTACTGCACTGACTTATAGTTTGCTTACAAAACACTTCTTCACTCATTTACCTCCAATACTCATCTTCACTAAAAACTGCATAAAAATACGACTCTTTACTAATCTTCTGTACTGAGCTGCACTGAGTTCTCACTTCTTAATATTCCCACTAAAATATCTACTCTCTGTCGAGATTCTTAAATACCCTGTTCGAAAAGAAAAGATTAATTCAGACTCATCTATTCGCGCCTCGACTCGTTGGCAGGTAGACATTCTTTCGTTGTCCTCTATATTGCCAAACAAGAAGTCAAAATGAATTTCAGAGTCCCAGAAAATTCATCTTCGATAAAAAGCCCACCTGTCCCTCCGGTGTTCTTTCAAAAAAACGAAAGTTGTAGTTATTAGAAAGATATATATTCACAGTTCACTTACCTATTCAAATGGTGCCTGCTAGAAGATTGAAGTCAAAATTTGAACTCTGGAACATCTTTGAAACAACAATAGTTGATTTTGTGAGCTACTCATGATATACATTATGGTTTCTAGCATGAATTTTCTGATTTTATCAGATTGGAAACACAAGGAAATGAGGTAAAACTTTTTTCTACGGTTATAACAGGAAACTGCTCCATCTTAACAGTCCTTGATAGAACCATGGAGTATAGTATTTTTCACAGTTAATGGTATTGGCTTATTAACTGCAATAAACTACCCGATTTAATCCCATTGTGTAGAAACTCATCTGGTAAAAGATGCAAATGTGCTACAGAGTCGAACTTAAGAAATTTGAATTTTGCATAATGTAGGAGATATACAAGTAATTTATTCAAATGTTACAATTCTATTCTATATTTAGTTCAGTGTCGCTATCGCTATCCTCATCTAAATTAATTATAATTGATTTTACAGAAAGGTACGAGTTTTCAACATTTATAACATGACTAACAGAACTTTTCCAACTCTCGGTAGGAATGTCATTCATACAGTTCCTAATTGATTCTACCACACTACCACTTAAAGTCGGAGAAGTATTTTTTCCGCGCACGCTCGATTTAAGTTGGTGCCACATAAGCTCTATGGGATTGAACACGCAGTAGTAGGGAGGTAGTCGTAACACTGTATGTCCCAATTCTTCTGCAATTGTATCACAAACATACGTTTTTTTTAAAGAAAATGACTGCAGCACTTGTAAAAGTTTTTTTTTGTATAATTTTCCTCAAAATATATGTCATTTGCAGCCATGAAGTTTTGAATCTCCAATTTCGTATTCTTTGAGCCAGGAATTTTTTGCAATTGTCGACTATGATAGCTTGCGTTGTCCATTACCATAACGCTGTTTGGCGGAATGTTGGGTAACAGACAATTCCTAAACCAATCTTCAAAAAGCTCTGCTGTCGTATCTTCGTGATAATCAACACAAGAGTCCTTATTATTTTTGGCAGAAAGCCACATAGCATTTGGGATCCAACCATTTTCTGATCCTGCGTGTAATATTGTGATTCTCTTCCCTTTATATTTGATGGTGCTTTTGTTTTACACTTATCAGAGGAATCAGACCATCCTTTGGAAGGGGTGTCATGCGTGTTGAACCACGTCTCGTCGAGGTAGAGTATTGGCCGATTTTCAGACCGGTATTTTCTTATTGACGTTATATATTCAGAACGCCAGTTTATTAAACGTGTGAATTCCATTATTACTTGTCTCTTGTCAATTTTGCGATATTTAAAGCCCATTGCAGACAGAGCTCGCCAAAGAGTAGTGTGGCCACAGTTGATGTGAGTTTCGTCATTGATGAGCCGCTGTTTCAGACTTTTGATTGTAGGGACACGCTGCTCATCGTACATAGTGTAGATTTTTCGCCTTATCAAATCTTTTTCCCAGTCGTCTAGACTTTTTGTGACACCAGAATCTTTACGCTTTTCTCTTGATTCCATGGAATTTTCAACAATTCGTCTAACTGAACTAAGAGGCACCTTCGTCAAATTACTGGTTACTTTTGCTGCAGCACCCGCGTTATATCCTTGCTGGAGTAAGGAACTATACACATTTTTTATAATGATTTTCGCGTCACAAGATAAGTGATTCTTCTTTAACGAACCACTGGAAGAAGCACTATTACTTTTTATCCACGGACGCCACATACTGCCTATTCTGTACGTTGGGGTAAAAAATCTTTGCTATTAATGTCTGTAATAACAAATAAAGGTTATAAAATTATTGCACGCCGTAACAAAAGTGAACACTTCCAATGAAATACGAAGACTAAAATGAACAAGAAGTGTAAGCTGTAATCCTCTACAATCCCTCTCTGAGAAACAAAATCACCTGAATCCGGTCCTTTTACATTTATGATGTGCATCTCGGATTTTACAACTTAAGGGTCTAATTGGTTTTATTATAATCCTTCAGTCAATACCATTTATTGTGAAAAATACTATACATTGTATGTCTTCAATTTCATTTCCTCGACTGATAACACGAAAACTTCAATGTGTTACAGTTGTAGTGTGATTGAATTTAATTTCCTTACCTGATAAAACAATGACTCCATTGTGTTTCATTTATAGTCATTAGCACACAATAAATCAGGTCTCCCATGGAATGTTAAATTTCAAGCAATGACAGCTGTATTGACTTGATCGATTGTACCTGAATGGATATTTTGATTGACATTGAAATTGAAGTTCATGTCATTTGTTGAATCGTTCCGCTATTATATGTAATAGCCGGAGAAAAATTAAAGTGTACAACTCGCATGGAATGCGCTATTTCCACTCGTATGACTTGCAAACTTCATACTAGTGGGAAATGACTGTTATTCTATGCTTGTTCAACATATAAATTAACAACTTTCTGCACTTGTTCTCATAAGTATGTAGCATCATAGCATTATAATTTTACATTATGAAAATGAAGACCGAAAACAGAAAAAAAAATATATATATATATATATATATATATACCTCAGGAAGAAAAACATTATTTTCCCTCTAGGTATGTAAATAGCTATCACATAGCATATAGAATTTGTTGTAGGTTATACCAATGTCGAGCTGAACAAAGTTTCCGTTACCTAGATTTTTCGTAAACTGTCTTTTCCATTAAAAATAACTCCAGTTCCATCTTGATATATTCCGCAGCCCTCGGCTGAAAAATGATACAATCACTTTTTAATTATCTAGATTGAAAAATGCAGGACGAATTTAAAACCCTAATTGAGCGTAGACAAATTGGCATCTTCAATGCTACTCCCTCGCTCGAATTTCCATAAAAAGCAGCTAATTTATTCTGGAGCAACTTCTCCACTTTTCATTTGTCATTATTTTGAAATCTCTTGTGGAAACAATACTCTCATGCAAATGAATTTCGAGACGAGATCCAGTCGTATAATTTCTTTGAATAATTCGCAAGGAGAGAAAATCGATTGTTGCGTTTTTGACGGTTGAATATGAGCAAGATGCATAAAAATCCCGATATGTTGACTTGTTCTTGGAAAATCGTTAGCCCAAATTTTTTATATCCAGCGTTCTTGATGTTTAATGAATTTAATCTTAAGAACTACTTCGACAGATTACCAACAGAGGCGCACTTTATGAATGTGGCAACGTCACATTCCCTGCGCGTCTAACGCCAGTTTTTTGGGTTATAGGTTATGTTCATAAATTTGTCACATCATTTCCGAATATTTCCATCGTATGTTGAAAATTCCATATGAAGCGGGACATTATCGATCAATTACAGCGATAAATTCCCAGCGGGACATTTTTGAGCTGGTAAATACCCGGTAGGTATCGAAAAATACCCGCTCGGTCCGTGTATATATAGTAACGCTTGTTAAAATGTACATTTGTCATGTTGACAGGCATAAATACTGAATTTTAAACGTCGTTGTTTTAACTCCGGAAATATTCTACCGAATTACACTCGTGCATCAAAATAAACCTGATAATTTTCCATTCAAACATGTTGTCAGTAAAAAAACTGCATTCGGCTATTTTCATATTTTGCTAAAAGAGCCCTCCTTGGGAGTCGGGCTCTTTCGACAAAATATGAAAATAAACTCATGCAGTTTTTTGACAAGATGCTTTCATGGAAAATTATCGGTAATTTTGAAGCACTTGTGTAATTACTCCCGATAATTTTTAGTCTAAGGGGCCACGACCTTAAACCTGTAATGATAGGGCTCCCAAAAGTAATACATATAATTCGATATTTCATTCAAAGGAGAACACAAAATGGTCCTTCTGCCATATCTAGGACCGGTCAAGCCATAAAAAAATACAAAATAATTTTTTTTAGGTGTCTGTAATGATAAGTCTCCCGTATTGTGAATGTTCTTCCAAACAGAGGAGGGGTAGGATTATATAAAAAACAGTGCTGTCTTTTCCAAACAGTGGACAACATGGCGGCAGCAGCGTTTGAAAGTCGCCCAGCGCGCACCGATTTTGAGTTTCAATTCGGTTTTATCAGCAATCGCCCTTTTTTGTTTTCAATTTGTATTATTAAAATACGCCAGCCATTTCCACGAACAATGGATTTTACGTGTCGTTGATTGTTTAAACAGATGAAATCGCAAATGTTATGCGATGTTTTTCGATTTTTCAGCAATCTTAACTGTTGTTTCATACTCAATCAAAGACATGGAAAATCCATTGGTCGTGGTAGTGGCTGGAGTATTTCTATAATACAAATCGAAAAGAACCGACCGATTGCTGATAAAACCGAATTGGAACGCAAAATCGGTGGCGCGGAGGGCGACTTCTAAACGCCGCTGCCCCCATGCTGTCCACTGTTTGAAAAAGGCAAGACTGCTTTTTCATATGAACCTACTCCTCCTCTGTTTGGGGGGAAAATCACAATACGGGAGACTCATCATTACAGAAACCTAAAAAAAAATTCTTTGTCAATTTTTTTATAGCGTTGACATGGCAGCAATGTCATTTTGTGTTCTCATATAAATGAAATGACGAATTATATGTATGACTTCTGGGAGCCCTATCAATATAGGTTTAGTGTCATGGCCTCTTAAAATTCTGTTACTTAATTCTTCAATTCAGCGCTAGCTTGAATTCTAACAATTGTTTATTTCCATACTATGAATTTAGAATATTCATGAACAATATCAAAAAGAACTTATAATTAGTTGACATCTATTTTGCTCCTGAGATTTCTAGAACTATTTTTGATTCGGAAAATATGTGTTAAGAAGATATAGTATATTATTTGATTGCTAGGTCGAGGCGTAAACCGAGACTTGGCAACAGAGTCCAGGAATCTGGATATTCCTACGAGGTAAACATACTATTTTTCCGCAAGTCGTTTGAAATTGGACAGATATTTAGTATCGCTACTTTTGTTCGGGTTTGAAGGCCGTCGTTCTTTGGAATTTCTCCTTGACATTTCGCTGGCCCGAGAGGCTAGCTTCTTCAGAGGCTCATACATCTTGAGTTAGACTCCGATGACTCTCCAGTCATCGGAACGAACCAAAAGTAGCGATACTAAAAAACCTCGGCCGCGAAAGCATGTTCTCCTGTTCGACAGATATTAATCAATTTTGAAAAAAAAAACGCATGATTATATTCAGAAATCTTCTTAAGCAAAAACGCAGTAACCGACATTTTTCACATATAATTTGAGATACTGGCGTAAGCGAACTCACTGTATTTTGCTACGTATTTCTGTATTTGAAAAATTATAATCAGTTCATTAAGAGCGAAGTTATCACCTTGCCCTAACACAGTAACTTCCCGACTTCGATGGAGAACCTACAACAAAACACAGTATGTACAACTTCTCACGGAAAAACACAGTAAGTGCATGGCCTTTACTGTGTTTTTCGATGGGTTCGTGTGATTACTGTGCTCGTGAATTAAAATTATAAAGGTAATTTTCTGACCGGTTCACAAATTTTTTTCTACTCCTACTGGCATTTTCTCCAAGTACCTGAGTGACTCTCAAACAATAAAATGAGGCTATGAATTTATATCAAAAATGCATTTTTCTCAAGGTTTACTGGAATGCAACTATTACAGATGAGCGATATTTCACGAACTGTGGTTTTTTCACTGATATCTAAGAGTCACATATCACGATCGTTCCTCTTTTTGCAAATAAAGGGTGATACGTGAACATGATTTACCACACCCGCCGCTCTGATGACGTGATCAGTGATCACAGCCTGGCCACGCCTGGCTAGAGTCCGTTGTTATATTTGTGTTCGTTTGTTTGCAGAAAAATGAACGATCGTGATATGTGACTTTTTAGATATCACATAGCAAGAAATATCGCTACCGCGCAAATTTGTTATTATGCAGCATCGCAGAAATTGTTTGTTATTAGTCTTACTGATATTTTATTCATATTCGAGAACAGTATAGTTAGTTGATGTTGTTGTTAGGTGATTTGTTGTTCGTTATCATCACAAAGTAGTGTTATTTGATTCAAAACACTTTTTTTCCTGGTGATATATTAGTATATACTGATATATTTCTCTTACCCAATAACAGTGAACCAGTGAACTGTCTCATCCAACACCAAAGTAATCTCAAATCCCAAACGCGATGCGACCCCAAAACTGTGATCACATCATGTTTAAAAATCACTGATATTAAAAGTAACAGTAACAAATATCAGTGTGATTCAAAAATCACGATATCGCTCATCTCTAGCAACTATAGCCGGGCCGTTCGAAAGATGCCTGCATCTATATATAGTCTGCGCGGCGTAGCCACGTCTTCTAAACTGAAATAAATGAAGTATGAAGAACTGTTTACACTGTACTGTACCCATTTGTGCTTTGTATTTACGTGTGTTACGTTAATTAAATAATATGGATGGAAACACTCTTTCACCTCCAAGAAAAAGATCAAAAAAAAGACATTTAACTGTAGAGGAAAAAGGTGCAATAATGAACACTTATAAAAAAGCATTCCAAGATTTTATGGGAAGACAGGGAAATGCGACGTTTTTGTTGAGTGGTGTAAATCGGACTTATAACATTGGGGAGAAGAACATTCAAAGAGTGCGTGCCGTTCACGTGATCATTCTATCTTTTCAGCGGCTACACATAGTGTGTTCTTGCTTTGGACAGCCGAAATGAATGGGTCTTCTGAATTCGTAATAAAATTACTTGAGTTATTACGGAAACTGTTTTCAATCATTTATGTAGAACACTAACAACTATGAGGAAATATCATTTTCTATAGTTCTTAACTTTTTCTTTGAGAAATTTTGTCTGGACTGTCAAAATTTCCTAGCGATTTGCGGAAAATGTATTTTCTAATACTAAGAAATAATTTAACTGCGGCAGCTACTTTAGGCATTACTAGCTGACCCTTGCCCACTTCGTTGGGCGTTATATATTTTATAGTTGCAATTATATTGTGTTGTTTTTGGTACTGATCATCTCGCCCACTTTTCTCCGACTTGATTCACATGAGTACCATTATTTCCCACTGAATTGTTTGTTGAATCATAAAAATATATATCACTCCTGAATAGTGTAGCTTTCTATTAGTGGAAGTATTTTCATAATCGGATCAGTATTTCCGAAGATTTCCCCCTAAAAACAAACAAAGTCAGAAAGGAACCCCTTTCCCTATAATATCAGTATGGATATAGATGGATACAAGATTCTGTACTATCAAACACCACAAACAATGTCAAAATGCCTCGTCATAAAAGTAACTAGAGGTAAAAAATCCACTGAACGTGGAAGGGAAACAAAAGTTAATATAATCTTGAGTAGAGTTTATCGGAACTTCCAAACGGATTCAAATTTCAAATACTTCGAACTTGTCTCAAAGTTGTTCAGATAATTCGAGAATTTGATTATTTTGAAATGAATTCTGTCCATTTTCAGTGAATGCAATTCAATTTATTCTTGAAAGCGTAATTTGTTGATTGTTTTTCATGAAAAATGATTCGGTTCCACAATACACAATTTTTCAGTTTGAAAGTTGAAATTTGACAGCACTAGTTGAAAACCTACCTTTTTAACACGCTTTTATTAGCTTGGTATGGATCTGTGTTTGGAAAAGAAACTTTGAACGCGGTTTTGACCAACTAACTTTTAAACGTCGGATTAATTTGAATTTTTGCGTACTAGCAAGGACTGATGACAATGTAATAATATTAAAAATTTGTCCCGATATCCTTACTAGGACCTTCAGAATTACCGATTCATTTTTTTAACAAACTTGAATATAACGAATATTATGGCGAAGGAGCCAGTTTGTACTTCACCATCAATTGAACTCAAATATTCAATCCACAGAAAAATTTACAGTTTTTCATTACATCATATGAGTCTGTGAACTCCCTGCGACTTCAAGACGCTCTCAATTTATCAAAAAATCACGCTCGTAAAAAAATTAACTAAAAAGTAAAGAATAAGTTTTTTCAAAATTTGATTTAATTAAGAATAGTCCAATGAAAAAAATGTATTGCAATGTAAAAAAACGTCCGTATTTCATGTGTGCAAAATTATCCTTGAAACGGGTTTTAACAGCTCGTCGGCACTGGCCAATGTATTTGTTATCGCAATCTTACCAACTGATTTCCTAAATTCCGAGGAGCTGTAATTTATAAGAAGTTTTATATGAAACTTTCATATTTACTTTATCGACAATATATCTCCTTGCTTAACAACCAATCAGTCTATTTCAAATTTTGAAATTCAGCCAATAGAATCCGAATTACAGTGAAAATATAGCTTGTCGCTGTATTTTCACGGTGATAAACCTGCTTAGTTTTTGTTTTACTAGCTGTCAAGTGAAAATAATGATTTGAATTATAAACGTCAAATCTATGTGTTTTGATTAGTTATATTTCTTAATCAATATGAGCGATCGTTGGGGACAAATGGCGATTGGTATCATAGATGAAGCAGTGGAAAAGAGTATTCCCTTGAATACGGCCAGAAATAAAGAATCAATTACCAGGCAATTCAACAATTTTTGCTCAAACAGGGGTTATATTGTCGTCCTAAATATAATTCGTGGTATAATTAATAACCTATAATTTTTTGGAATATCAATTCATTGGCAATCCCAATGCAAGAAAATACAACTCGTCCTGCGGACTCGTTGTATTTTCAGCTTTGGGATTGCAATTCATTAATATTCCAAAAAATTATCGGTAATAATCACAACACTTATTATATTACCTGAATATATGTTGAAGTCCTGTAGTGTATTGAGGTCCATATGTGATTACTATAATCTTTGTATTACTCATAATCTTATCGTTTATTCTATCAAATACAGTTGAGATAGGGCAGTTTTGTGTTATAGTATCTTTTATAGAGATATAGTTAGTCAACCTTATGGAAATATCATTGGAAAGTCTTTTCTTTTGTTTTTCTTACCGACGTCGTAGCCTGATTCACACATTTTCTCTGTTACTTATACATAATACCAAAAGATGGCAATCAATTCATAAACAGAAGTGGCATTTTTTGTCAATGACGTAGAACATTCATGTATTGAAGATCATTTCAATGCCTAAACTTTCACTTCCTTCATAAATTTGTAACGTCAACTCTATTTCGAAGCTTCATTATGTTTTTTTCAACATTTCAGTCAAACTGATAGACAGAACTGTGCACCCATTTTGCCCTTCAGAGTAGGAAACTTTGTCATGTATTGTCAAGTAAACGGAAATATCAACATTGTACTGTAGATGGTGTAACAAAAACGCTTCTAATCAATTTTACACAGGCATTGACTAACTATATATCTATAAACAATGGTTATAGCTAAGGTGGCTATATACTGGTGTTTTCACTCCATATAAAAGATTGTCAGCAAATCAGACGACCGTCATTCTCGCAGTTGAGATGACAGTCATGTGCACGTCCTGTGTTGCCAAGTGGCTATATCGTTGCGAATTCTGGTCTATGTGCTGAAAAAAATTGTTGATTGTTGATATTTTCATTTGAGCAATATAATATTGTGATCTCGATTCAAATGCTTGGTTAAGAAGTAGTATCACAATTCAGCCGAATATTATTCACGTTAATGCGTGTGAGCGAATAGGAGTGAGAAGTGAGAAAATGGCATTTTTGTCGGTGAGTGAAATCATTATTATTTTTTATAATCTTCTGGGTTGAACTGAAAATATCTGAAACACATATCACTGCATTTATAGAATATTCAGAACGCGTGCACACTCTAGAATGTTGTTGCCAGCAAACTTCTCTTGTGTTTTTTATGATCACTACGAAATTTTCAAATGGTTATTGAATATGCTAGAACGTGAGATTATTCTTGGAGGTAGATCATTGAAGATGAATTTTGTTTTCATCAAACGTCAGTTTGATCTCGCGTTCTATTCTCTGTTCTAACCTAAAGTGATCTGTATTGGCAACAATGTGTTCCATAGATCGAGTGATCTCGAAAAATTTTAGGATTTTCAACCCCAAGCGCACCCTTAACGCGTAATTTTGAACAACTACACCCTGTCTACAGGTTTGTCTGAAACAATATCGCAACACTGAAAGCACCAGAATATAGCCATCTTAGTTATAGCCATAGAAAAATATACATTTCCCATGGAAAGTAACATCAGAATGGCTTGATATGACATCACATTCCGTGTGGCCATTAAAATTAATCCACAAATGAGAGATCGAAACAGATTCAAAACGCATAACAGAGATCTGAGAAAGCATTCCACATCTGCCTGAAGATAAACATAATAAACTCTTGGGCTGAATTATTTACCGAGCTCCACTGAAAACTTTGCTTTTCTCGGTGAAACTTATGAAAGATGACATTCTGTGTAAGCAAATGCGACTGTTAATTCCGCAGTTCTCTTTGAAATTAATGGTAACTTATTGAAATTTATAATGTGGAAGTTTCAAGTGGTTGTGCCACAATGTGTATTCTGAATATTAAAATTACTTCTTCCGTTGTATTCAATGCGCATCTTTTTTTTTGTGCGACCTTTTTCTGTTCACTTCCTTGACTCCTACCAAGATACATCTTGAGAGTAGAGTAATAATAATAAAAATAGTATCTATTGACCATAAAAAGCATACAAAATCCAAATTTTTATTGACACGTATCAAAAGTAGCTGAAACCAA
This sequence comes from Zygogramma bicolorata, assembly GCA_032362365.1. Taxonomy (NCBI): domain Eukaryota; kingdom Metazoa; phylum Arthropoda; class Insecta; order Coleoptera; family Chrysomelidae; genus Zygogramma; species Zygogramma bicolorata. The sequence goes on from JAVJAQ010003910.1 coordinate 211,988, forward strand.
GTCACAGTATCATTGGTAGATTATTTGGTTCAAAAAGGTTGATTTCAAAATTCTAGAATTATGTTGCAAGGAAGATGGAGTGTGGATTTTAGGAACGTGCTTCAATTCGATGGAAATTGTAATTTGGTTATCTACTTTCAATACGTACCAATCACAATTTTTATTTATCACACAGGATAATAGAAAAAAAATGTTTCGAGCTTTATGCTGAAACCTCATTATTGGGCAAAACTTCCATTTTTCAAACAACATTTCCTTATGAAATCTGAATTATATAAAAAAAAGTCGTGTTAGTTACACTATTTATAACTCAAGAACGGTTGAACCGATTTGGTTAAAAATTAGTGGGGAGGCAGCTTAGAACCAGGAGATGGGCATAATATTTTTATCCCGTTTCAGCGTGTTTTTTTTAATTCCATCCCCAAGGGAGTGAAGAACGGGCACAAAATTTTTAGTGGACAACGTGATGCCTTGGTCCAAATTCTGCATAAAAATTCTTTTACAGATGATAGAAGGCGTGTTTGGTATTTTATTGAAATTAATCATTTAATGGGGTTGAAAAGAGGTAGAAAGTTATTTTAGGGGTTAATCAACGCATAGCCTAAACCACTAATCGTATAGATCTGAAACTTGAAGGGTGTATTCTTTGTATGACGTAGGCATTCGAAAACAAATGGTTTTTCGCAATTCCACCCCCAAGGAAGGAAAACAGACTCAAAGTTTGTGTGGGAGAACGTGATTCCTAGGTTCAATCTACTTCAAATGTCGCATGAAAATTCTTTCAGAGAATTGATGGAAGACGTGTTTCATTGAAATTAACTCCTCACGGAGTTGAAAAAATGTAGAAAGTTATTTCCGGGGTTAACCGCTGATCGTAGAGATCTAAAACTTGGAGATGTTCTTTGTATGACATAGGCATCCGATGGGGAAGGGTTTACCGAAATTCCACACCTAAGGGGGTGAAAAACAGGATCAAAATTTATATGGGACAACATGATTCCTAGGTCCAATCTACTTCAGATTTTGCATAAAAATTCATTCAAGGAATTGATGGAAGACTTCAACAAATTTAATAGTTTTTGTCCTGCCCTGTATACCGTTTGGTCAGAAGCCAATCTAAATGCATGTTACTTGGTTATCAAAGATGCACCAACTTTTGACGGTAGTAGCTTCAGAAGGATGTTTCACAAGATCCCCCATTTCATTCAATTTTTTCCCAAATAACGCACAGCCGCCATCTTGAAATTTTTAGCTGACAATTTCGCTCCTGAATATATTATGCATGCATCAATTTCATTATTCCAACTTTAAATTTTTTGACTTGATCCGTTAAAAAAATTAAAGGGGGAAAGACATTAAACAAAGCCACCATGTTTAGTAATAATAATTTTTATGCTGTAACTCGATATTTGGCGAAATATGAATGAATCAGCATTTAATTTTCTATACAAATATTATTTATTGGGTATGAATCTTTTCTTTGAATTTTTATTCTTTGCCCTTCTCATTCTTCAGTAAATTGTTGTTAAAAATCATTGATATCAAGTTCGCACATTTTTTGTTTATTAACATTTTCATTTGAGCTCTCAACAAAACAGTCCAACAGCTTCTATGAAAATTGACCTGCCCTGGATTGCGAGGTGTTAATCTTACGGCGCTCCACTATATACACTTGTATAGATTCCAATATTAAGTCTCATTTTATCAGATTGTGTCAGGTTACCAACCCAATGAGCTGTATTGAATAAAATCACCTACCACCAAATAATGACTAACAAACATTATTCAAGTAGCACTCTTTCTTTTTTTCAGATGTCTTCCACCAACGACCATCTCCAACAGCCACCCAAATCTAGAATATCCCCATTAGAATTTCGCAACACGGACCTGGTATCACGGTTACTGGCAGCTACACCACCATACCTCTACAACATGTCCCTGCTGCCGAACACTTATTTCTTCAGTGAGATGCTGCGCTCTTTTGTCCACGCCAAAGCCGAAAGAACTGCGCAGATGCAACCACCAATCAGAAGATCCAGAAAAAGAAGCTGGGCCTCTTCAAGATCCGACGGCTTCGGTAAAACGAGTGTAGAACCTAAATCAGAAGGACCACAGGAAACGCCTGCAGATTGGATGATCAAAAGCAACAGAAGACCAGAGGAGAATCCGCTAGAACTCACTATCGATAAAGCAGATAACTGTGAAGTCACGTATCAAAATAACACGAAAACTGAACCCACCATAACAGATCAATTATTCCCGAACGTACACCCTAACATAGCCCAGGATGGAAATGTTCAAAACCTGGTGTTACCCCCACCGCCGCCTATGTGGTACCCCCCTCTGTATCCTACCCCCCCTTATGGAATCGACCCTTTACATTTCTTTATTGATCTTAGAGTGTCAGGGCACATCTATGACAGGAAAGAGCACAAGGATAGTGTATCTCCTATAGATAATTTTCCACCTGGGAACTCAAAAGAAAAATTACCCCATACAGAAGTATCGGATGTGAAAAGTGAAGCAGAAGCTAAAACTAACCTATTCAAGCAGCCTAGGCACTGTTCTGCTTTCTCGGTTCCGGTTCCGAATGGGAATAAAAATAGTCCCGTCAATCTCGTTGATAAAGAGAGCAGATCAACAAAGTTTGATGTAAAGTCGATGGGTTTTGATAAAGGCACGAATAAAACCGGCACAACATACGTGATGAATAATCTGACGAGTATCTATAAACAAATGAGTGCGACAAAGGAATGCAGTGATAGAAGTGTAGTACAAGAAAATTCTGACGAAACTGAAGAAGAAAGGGAGAAAAGGGTGAAGGATTTACGGGCTTTGATTGGCTTAGAGCTGGTTGTGGACTATATGAAGCACAAACCATCGAAAAGTGATCACGAATCTTTCAGTTCCACTGACGTTGAATCGATTGGCAGCCCTGCCCTTGAGGTTGTTGCTTTACATGATGAAAACTGAAATTCATTCGTTTCTGAGCGAATAACCAAACTCATTTTATGTTTGTTGGTGTCATATTCGTACGAATATGATTTTGGAAAATAGGATGCATAAAACCCTGATGCATTGATTAATATGTTTTGTTTAGTCAATTCTTCTCGTTCTGAGAAACCGAAGCGAGAGCTCATTTTTTTTGACGGTAGATGCTGATACAGATGCGATTTTCAAAGCTGCAATTCCAATCAAGCGACAGCTCACGAGAAAATTTCTATACCGATAGTCTCATTCGTTATACTCTGGCGGGATATTTCGTTCACCAATAGTACATAAAATTGTGTAGACAGGCCACCTTATAGAGAGCCAACCCCTTACAGACAAGTTTGACAGTTTGATACCTCGATTTGAAATTCAAATGCGTTTGGAAGTTCCGATTTAATCAATACTGATTTCTTTTCCAATTATTAGTTTTGTTCGTTTCATTTCACGTTGCACTTTCCATGTTTTTATCGTTACTCTTGCTACTGTTGAGTGAATTTTTCACCTCTAGTTACTTCAATAATCACAAAGTGCGTGCCTCTATTGGCAATATCTCGAAGGATTTCTTCAGTTAAAATTGTTCAGAATCAAGAATGCGAGATATCGAGAAGTTGGACTTGCGATTTTTCTGGTATAAGTCTACGCACCAGGTTTTTTATGCATCTTGGGTGTCACTCTCGTGGAAATGTTCAAGTGCTGGAATAAAAACAGGCATCTTCAAATCATGAACTGGACTACTAGGTACATCATACAATCACGTTCATGAACCGTATTGAGTGTGTTGAAACCATATTTATTTAGACTTCTATTTATGGAATGTACTGAATCAATCTAAAAGGAAACATCTGTTTATTAAAATTGCTTTGATTTTTGTAACATTTCCATCGATCTGTTGATCATCAGCTACTGTCTTGAATATACTTATTTTCTCACAGGGTGTTTTGAAGATAGAAAGTAGGCACCTCTGTAAAGGTATTTACTATATTTTTTCCGAAAATAATGTGTCTTCATTGACGAGGTCACTCATAATTTACATGAACTGAAAATATTTTGTTGATTTTGTATAATCTATGGTTATTTCACTCAGCGTATCCAGTCTGCGTTTCAGATGGTTCTCGATCATACACTGTTCAAAATTGAATTGGTTATGTTTTCAGCATGATTCGTTATGATAATTTTTTTTGTGTTTCTCACAGAGAATCCATACTTATTTTCATTTGTATTTGCCATCAATGATTCAATATAAAAGCCTTCAAATCACATTCGTTGAAAGTGATAGAAAATGGCTTCATTTGTATGCATTCATGAATTGTTTTCAACTTGAACGAAAATCCAAAGTTATATCGAGGTGGAAATATATACCTTGAATTTCATCAGTGAAGGATTGGAAACGAAGTGATCCGTATTTTGAACCATTGAACCAAGACACTGTGTCTATGATTTTCAGTATAATAGCATATTTTTGCAAAAAAAGGAAACTTTGTCATTCATTTCCAAGTGAACGGATAAAGTATATTTGCTCCGGATTAAAGTTTAGTAACACCCCGTTTCGACGATGCAATTTGTCGCTGCAATTTCTCGCGGCGACTTGTCGCTGCGAGATATGTCATCTATCTGTCAGTTTGCATTGCCAATATTAAAAAATAGCACTGAATGTTACCAAGATGAACGTCTACATTAATACAACTGATATTTCATTTCATTCATTTCTAATAATTGATATAGTGATTAAATCACCTTGTTACTCAACTTGATTCCTCAAGTCTCGAATAATAATTGAAATATTCAAAATCAATATTCTTCACAATGATGCCACCACATATTTGTGGTTTGCGGCAATAAATTCACCATAGAAATAACTAAGTCGCTGCAACTTTTCGCACCAAAAAATATTCTTGCAACTTGAAAAACTGGCCTGAACACATGCAATTTTCTGGAGTTGCAGCAACAACTTGCATCGTCGAAACAGGCTATATTACAAACGGAATTAAAAACATTAAAAAGTAGCAGTTGACAGTGACAGGTTGTTAACGGTACATTTCCACGTTATATACGCATTTTCTGAAATGCATTCGATTGACCGTCACGGCTGTCAAAATCTCACCAGCTAAATAATAAACAGTACTGCAAAATTCGCTTGCACATTTCTGTCTAGTGGAAATCAAGCTTCATATTAAACATGACGGAACGCCATCTATAATAGCGATATGAAGTTTTTATTATCTCAGAAATCAAGCAATCAGTTTTCGCCAAGTTTATCCCAAAATTATACAGGTATAAGTCGATACACCACGGTTTCTATACATCTTATTCACCCTGCGATTGTTATCATGGAAACGGTGAGATCTAAAAGGTTGGTGGGATAATACAAAAATTATATATTTAGGGAAATGTTAAAACACTTTCTCAGATCGCAAAATTCACTGACCGTATACGAGATATTCCAAAAATACTAAATTTTTGTTTCTTCTGTTTTATGGCTCTACCACCTACATTCCAAGTTATATTTGAATAAGTCCAACAAACATTTTGAACTGTTTCATCTTTGTTTTGATTCGGTATGAATCAATTTTGAAAACCAGATTTCACAGACTCGTGGGCGATTCCCGAAATTTCATACCAGAACTATCTGAAACTATAGTTATTTGTATACTGATAAAGAAAAGAAAAATGGTGGCGTCGATATCAAAGTGTTTCTATGGAAATGAAATATTTAGCAATACAAAAGTTCAGTTTACTGGCAGTTACTCTGGGCAATGGCCGTGAAAAATCTTGCCGGTCGTCACCCTAGGAAACGACATTTTGCATTTTGCGGCTTCTGTTGCGGCTGCAAAATGCTTATTTCTCGCCCGGTTGTATGAAAAAATATATAACGTTATATGTAAATAAATCACCTATAGTTCAATTGAATTAAGTTATTTTTTTTTTAATGGAGGACTGATAAAAAAATTAAATAAATGATGGGTCCGGCACCAAATTCGAAGCGGAAGGGAGAGAAGTTTTGAAAAAATATATTCAAAGATGATTCAAAAATCATTTCCATGTTAGTTATCAGGGCAGCCTGTACAGAAAAAAGGTCACATGAACTCTTCAGTTTCGACCCCAGAAAATAATTACCGTAGAAATGTTATTGTTATATAATAAATGTTGATCCTGTAAATATAGATGATTATTTGTGAAAAAAAAATGTAATGTAATTTCTAGTCATTGAACCCAAATATACATATATCTCCATATTTCTTGTTTTTTTTTCAAATAGCTACTCCATTCCAAGTAGTTCCACATATAAAACGAGTTTTCTATCCTTTGGCACCGAAACCGATGAATGCTGATACTAATGAAGAAAATACCAGTTTTATTGTACACCCAATAATCTCTACTTTTATGGTAGGTATTGGTTCCGGCTTCCATTGTATTAAATTATTTAGTCAACTCTATTGAGAAAAAAAAAGATGAATCAAATAAGGCATTCATATCCAAACAAGAAAATTGAAACGGACTTTGTCCAAAGGATTAAATTGATGAACAGAATCCATTTCGATTTTATTTCGTGGATTTGCCTTATTTTATTCAGTTTTTTTCGACAATTCTTTGACGAGTTTTATTCGATAGTTACACAGAGTGTTCCAACGGCACTTAGCTTTTTTTCGTTATTAGGAATTTGGAACAAAAAGGCTCTGATACATAAAGTTTGCTTTCGAAGGGTACAAAATTATCTTTCCAATGACACCCTATTTATTGAAATTTACCCAAACATTCAATGCAAAATCGGCGTTAAGAACATCAAGCCGAAAATTTTGGTATTGATAAAAAATACAAATAAGTTTTAGGATTCAATAAGTGAAAGAAAATTCCGAATTACTTCAATTTAAAGAATGCAAGATTTCAAAGTTGGAAGTTTTCATTGCAATCAAATAACTCATTCATCGTTCTTTTTTGGAAATAAATATTGCTAGCAAGAAATAATACCAACCCTTTTTTATAATCGAATTGGCGTTGAAGAAAAAATATTGTCTTCAGCTGGTACAAATAAAACCGTTTTAGAGTTTATTGTAAGATTGCTGCAACTCTAACTTATCCCAAAAACATGCATTTTTTGTACTAGTTCAGCAAATAACTACTCTCAAAATATAGTTCCATTGTTACTCGTCAACAGAAATGAAATGTTGTTCCTGTCAGAAAAAAATAATTTTGTGAATAAAATTACGTCAAAATTATTTTTTGTCCGATTGACAGCAAATGTTAAATTTGCAGACATGTATCACACAGCAAAGTATTACCTTTTCTGCCTAGGCAGCAAAAGTTATACTTTGCTGATTGATATGTGTCTGGAGGAGAAAGTATTTCTAGTTCGCTATCACTGTCCATAATGTTGTCACTCTATAATTACTATAAACATATACATTACCATAGCAACCAACCATTTCAACACATGTGATTTCTATCAAATTTTGTTTCAATTTATCACTACAGGAAAAATAAAAAGATTGTGAGAATTGTAATAATTTGCGAATACAATATCCCACATATAAAATCATGAATAATCGGAGAAAAAATTATCTGTTCAATTGGGCAGCAAAGTAGATTGACTGCCTTAGCTGAAGACCTTGTCGCGGTAGTCAATCTATTACCTTGCTGTCAAGTAAAGCAAATAACTATTACCTATTGAATCATATCAGCAGTATTTAGTGGAGCTGATTCAAGTTAAAACCGGTCTTCAATTCGTGGAAGTGGATTTCCTCTGATCCATCCTGCCCATCAGCTATGGAAGTAAAAACAATTCATACAGGATTCGGCAGAATTTTAATAAGATTATAATGGAAACGGCGAAGCTGCAGGCCATCACTTTGTAACCACATGCAAATTAATGTTGGGATAGGTTACACGTTTGGTAGATCGCTTTTCATACCGTCAGTTATGTAAAATGTGCAAATTTTGTGGATACTCTCACATACTGCACGTCGCTTCAACTTTTATGAATATTCATAGAAAGCAAATATTAACGGGGAAAATTTTATTTAAACCATCACCCTTTGTTCCATCATCCTCTGCGCTTCGGTCGAATGAAGGGTTTTTGAGAGCTGGATTAAAAACAGTGTTCAGAAGGGTTATACGTTTCATGTCAAGCAAAGATGGCAAATATTGGGATATGGACCCATAGCTATTTGCTTCTTTCCATCGGAATTCATTTCTTTTAGGAGAAGCCATTCACTGTTCCATTTTAATAAGATAAGATACCTTTGATAGTATATTATAAAAAGAACATGTAATGATGATTATTAATATAAAAGCATTATCTGGGACAGGAAACGAGCCGAAGGTGAGTTTCGTATAGTTTATACGAGTGTATTCAACATGGAAGTGGCATACGCTAGTTTTTCTATAGCCGATAAATGATGAAGAACTATAAATATCATATATATATTTGTATTGAATACAATAATGGTAATTAATCGTATTTATTGAAAAATTTTACTTAATTGTAATGAAATAATACAACAATAAGAAATTAGGATGTCCGAGACTGGTTTCGAACCTTCGTCTAATATTGCGATATAAGTCTGGTTCACAAGATCCATTTTAGTGAACTTCTATCCAAGGACACCGAAAATTATGACCCAGCCCAGCAAACACAAATACACCGCCACGATATCGCGACGATGTCACGGTGTGACTTGGCGATGTCACATTTCATGTCGCAAGGATATCGCAGTTACATCGCAGCGATGGAATTTTGTCACACTCAAGTTACAAGTTTTTCGATGTCTCTGCGATATGCTAATACTATATATCTGCGATGTGGTTTCAACCAAGTATTTGCGATGTGTTTTCTTTTTGATCTCTGCGACATGATTTTTGCGATGTATATGCAGAATGTTTGGTTTAATGTTGCTATGATGTGATTACTTCAATGTTGCTACGATGTGATTGTTTCAATGTTGCATCAATGTGATCGTTTCAATATCGATATGATATGTTTGTCTCAATGTCGCTAAGATGTTTCTTCCATTATCAGTATACGATAATTAGGGAATATTCCGTATTCTAAAGTGAGTGTCGAGAATACGACTCTTAAAAAAAAAATAGGGTTTGGAACATTAAAACACTTAATGAAGACGAATTTTCATTTTATTGCCGTGAGAGGTATTTTACCTACATATAATTTACCAATTTGGGGTCAATAAAAGTATTTAATTAAAAGAAAATATGAATATCTCAATAACTAAAATAAATCACAACTGGAAATTAAAATATGTACTCTAATAAAAACTTAAAACTTTTTTACACAGCCACAATATAAATCCGACGCTTTCTTCGGCTTGCTTGCCCTGTAAAATGTTACCTTCATATCATCGGCTCGTAATCACATCAAAATTGCATTTTTTCAATACTATGAAGAAAAAAGTACTTACCTATTTTCGGTTCCTCAGAAAGTAGAAAGATAAGATATCAATACTTTCCAGTTTCACTCACAACTATTGTTTCTGAAGATTTAAAATCACAATCACTGAGTTTTTGATTTATTTTTCATTAAATTGAAAGCAAAAGGAATACCTAATAATCAGTCAAAATGTGATGACTACACTACATAATTTCTAGCATTTCGGGGGAAAGCAAGAAACTGCATGCGAAAAATGAGATCATGAAATAAACAATTTACAAATTATCGAACGGCCGTCGAGCAGACGGATATCATGGCATCACAGAATAAATTAAAATCACGTGAGGTGCGCCTCTGCTGGCACACTCTCGAAGGCATCTCTTCAGTTGAAATTGATCAAAATCAAGATAGCGAAAAGTCGAGAAAATTTGCTTAAAATCTATTAGGTATAAGTCAACACACCAGGGTTTTTGTTCATCTTGGGTAGATTAAAAACCCAGAAAACTACGAAGAATCCTGATACACTTCCTTTTTCGTCACTGTTATAACATTACAACCTTCTCTATCACTCTCTAGGGAAGGCTGCTAACGTAAGTAATATATAAAAGATATGCGACACGGATTTCGAATTTAATAAGATGATATCGTGACGTTACATACTCTATGTCTCACTGACATTTGAAAATATGTGCCTATTGGACATCGCAATAGTAACATCTACGTACGACATCGAATAGATATCCTAGCTATGTATTATGTCGATATCACAATTGTGCACGAATAAAACATTTTCGCGATGTCATAAAGTTGATAAATCTGAGACATCTTAACTAATATATCCAATTTATATCTAAATAGTTACGTATCATCATTACATGTAGTAGATATCGCCGCGATGTAACAAAATTATATCGCAGCTGTGACCTCATTATGATATATCGGAGATGTCAATGTCACAGATGTGTTTGCTGGGAGGGCTCATTCGATTCGGAAAGATCTCTAGAAACTTTTTGAGAAATTTCAAGAGGGGCTCGAAACAATTGCAAAAGTTATAAACAATTTAGTAAAAAAAGGGGTTTGGTTTCTGGTTTGGTTTATTAATGATATCCAAAAATTGAAAAGAGATCCTCAAAGAGAAAAAAAATTCATAACAAGAACCTCCACCTCCTGGACCTCTATCACCAAGATTTATAATTTAAATTTGATATCCGATATGGACTTTTGAACAATGAAAATAATTTAAACCCATTAAATATCATTGTTGAAGAAAAATTCACATATCTTCTAGATTCTAGACACTTCAATGAACGAAGTTTCAAATTTACGTGATAATCCTGATAATTTTAAACTAAAAACCACAAATTTTTTTCACTTCTTGGAGCTTGTCTTGGAAGGCTTTAGAAGCGATCTCCGTTGGGAAAATAAGAAAAATTGATTTTCCACTTTTTTATCAATAATCGAAGACGCTAAAAAATGAAATTATTGATAACAAAATGGAAAATCAAAATTTTTTAATTCTTCCAACAGGGATCGCTACTGAAGTCTTCCAAGAAAAGCTCTAACAAGTGAAAAAAAAATGCGTATTTTAGTTCAACAATTATAAGGGTTATTATATGAATTTGAAACTTTTTAAAATTAGTTAATTAACAGAGGTATGTCTAATAAAATAATTACGGATTTTTTTTCCATCGACTTTCGTTTATTGAAGTGTCTAGAGGGTATGTGAATTTTTTTTCTGAATAATGATATCTAATGGGTGGAAATTATTTTCATTGTTCAAAGGTATATATCGGTCAGGGCATGATGCAGGTCGCGCGGCACCCGCTTTTAGCGCAATTTCCGCCTCCAAATTTAAATCATAAAAAATGGGTGATAGAGTTCTGGTAGTGGAACTTGTTTTTAGCAAATTTCCTCCTCTTCGAGGATTTTTTTCTCAGATTTTGGATATCTTCAATAATTTCTGTGATATTTGTAAAAAACCAACCTCCTTTTTTTAAATAAATTGTTTATAACTTTTGCAATTTTTTCAAGCCCTCTTGAAAAATTTCAATAAGATTCTAGAGGTCATTCTGGAATATAGTTTTCGGTGCCCTTGGATAGAATTTCATTAAAATGGATCTTGTGAACCAGACTATCTAGTTCGATTCAAGCGCCACCTTACCGAGTTTTATCGAAAATGAAGAAATACCGTTGATATAGTTTTTCGTACACTTCCTTAGATTTTTGGCGTGAAATATTCTGTACTACATTTTATCCCGTACTCTAACTATACACTTATATACCCACAACCCGTTTTATAATGAAATCCATTACGATACAGATTTTTCATTAAGATACAGATTTTCAACCAATATAGAAACACATTATTTTTCAATCAAGCATGATGTGCATGCTCTGCATTTGACGTTTGTCGAGTCAAAATCGGTATAGGTATTTAATTTTTGAAGAATATAGCCAAACTTCGATAATAATAACAAAATGTGTGATACCAGCGATACGGGAGAATCACCTTCGACACCTACACCGGCAGAAATACAGTTAGAATGGTTACTTTTTTCATTTGACAAATGCATGATTTATTTCTTTATTTTTTTACGCAAGTCTTCCGAGCTCTCCGTAGACGAGCGGTCTAAGGCGCTGAGATTGTATCAGCTGGTTGGACTAGTAACCTTTTTTTTTTTATTTTTGATCCTTTCATTTCTCATCGTTTAATTTCTCGAGGTAATACCATTAATCACAATTCTGCAGAATTTTTCAAAGAAATGCGTTTAATTAGAATTATTGTGTGCAATACAAATATAAATATAATATTTGTAGTTCACTATTTATCGGGTGTAGATAAAATAGCGTATGCAACTCTCATGTGATGGTTATTACATGATCGTTGCATAATAAACTATTTTATTATATAAAGGCAAAAAACTCTTGAACAAAGCGCACAATTGAGGTGTTAAACCACAATACTATTCATGTCCGATAAAAATTTACAAACATAGTGAAGAAAAATAATCTATCTGCTATAATAAATGGTTTCCACGAACATCTCTTTGTCGCTAGAGAGCAAACCGCAGCATCACAAATATCAATAATAGAACTGCGAAATATCATCCATGTGTGGTTGAATTGAATACATTCTGTTGCGTTGATTGGCACCGTCAAGGGACGTGAATGGGGGATGGAACAAGGGGAAGGTTAATTTTCAGTGCGATCTCGTTACATATTTGTGGGAATCCGGGGTCGACGCAGACCTTAGTAACGTGTTAAAAAGGGCACGCCGGCATATGAACGCAAATAATGACGTACGATGGGGAAGAGTGGGATATTTCTGTGTGCATGAATGCCAGTCGGGTTAGAGAGTTCGGTTTGGAAAATAGTTCATTTCTACAACTGTCTAGAAATTGAAATTTTGTTGTTATTATGGATGCGTAAAACACGCCTTTTTTCACGATGAAGAAATCCTTTTTCTTCGTTTGAGAGCAAATATCAATCTTGCAGACACATAGCAATCAGCGGAGTAATAATTTTCTTGCCAAGGCAGCAGATTATGGACGTTCCTGCATAGACAGCAAAAGTAATACTTTACTGATTGATATGTGCATGGAGGAGTTAGTAACTTATAAGTCGCTATCACTGTCCATAATGTTGTCAAACTATAATTATTATGAGCATATACATTTCCTTCAAACTTGTGACTGAAATAGTTGAGGGTCTTGATCTAAATAGACATACTTCACTCGCTCTATGTGACTTAAAAAAGCTTTCGACTGCATATCGCATGACATACTTATCAAAAAATTAAGCCACTATGGAATAAGAGGTGTCACCTTAAGTCTTCTTCGCTCTTACCTCTCAAATAGATTTCAATGTGTTAAGTTGAACAATATAAAGTCTGATTACAAAAAAAAATTATCGTGGGGTACCACATGGGTCAGTCCTCGGACCTTTCTTATTTATCGTTTACATCAATGATTCGTGACAATACATTGGACCCACTAAATGTGTCTTATTTGCTGACGATACAACGCTCATAAGCTCTGCAAAATCATACACTAGCCTTATCGAATATAAATCTGAGAGCCTATTTTCAGCCAAAAAATGGTTTACTCAAAACAAGCTCAAATTGAATGAAAATAAAACCCAGCATACGATAGTTTCTTCCAACAAAAATTATCAAGAAGGAAAAAACGTCACGTTTCAAATCAAATTTTTGGTCAATAATGAAAGTAGGGGTTGCTTTATCAAAGAAAATACTGTTGTTTCAAAAATCGAGATATCGAATATGAAATATGAGTCGAATAATTTAAATAACTAATTAAATGAAATAATATTGTGACGAGAAATCAAGCAATCATTCCAACACTTGCGATTTCTCTCAATTTTTTTTTTGAATTATTACTAATGTGAAAATAGAAAGATTGTAAGAATTGTAATTATTTGCAAATACAATTTTTCACATATAACATTACAAACAATCATCGGAGAAAATATATATGTTCAACTCGACAGCAAAGTAGTTGACTGCCTTAGCTGAATTCTTCTATGAACTATCAGCCGTGGCAGCCAATCTTTCTTCGCCTTTGCTGCCTAGTAAAACAAAGAACTATTTTCATAGTTTTTTCTCTGCTATGAAAATATAAACGCAAATCAATTTGCCCTTTGTATTCAAAGTGCTTTCGAGCATATGTAGGGGGCTTAAACACCTTGGATTTCTCCTCTAAGTAATGTAGCAGAGCATTTTTTGTCACGGTTTTTACCTTCTTCGTACAACACCATTCTCTAAAGTGAGTGTACACTTTTTCGTTCACAAGTTTCGATTTGCTTGGCAAAAGATTTGCAAATGCGGCGTTCGCTACATCTTTCATTTCGAATAATCACTTGTCAAAAATCTGCTGGAGCCAGACACTGTGGATGACTGACTCCAATTAGAATAGAATAGAATAGAATATTTATTTCAACCAGTAGATCATTACAATGACATAGGTCCTGTCAAAACAACGTTAAAATTATAAACAAACTTGTTTTACACAAATGAAATCAAAATTATATGTATATCTATATATAAATGTATATAAAATATTCAATGGTATATAACACATATAGGTACTTACACATACACATATACACAGACACAATGTACGAACATATATGAGTATAAATAAAAATTCACCTATGGAGTCTTGATTTTTTTTAACATAGTCGAAAAATTCATCCCCTGAATAAAAACCTTCAGTGGATATAAACTTTTTAACATTATTTTTGAAAGAATCTAAGTTTGAAATTAATTTCAACTCAGCGGGCAGGCAATTGTAGAATTTAGATCCTACATAGATTGGAGACCTTTCAAAAAGTTTGGTTTTATGTATTTCAGTTTTCAGCAAATTTCCTTTTCTTGTTGGATACCTATGCGTCTGAGCATTGGTTTCCAAAATCATTTCATTTTTTTTATATAAATTATAAGGGCGTAAATGTAGATACTCGGCACAGTTAAAATATTATATTTTTTGAAGAAAGGTTTGCAGGAATCTGTTCTTTTCAGATTGAACAGAAGGCGAACTATCCTTTTCTGGGCAATGAACACTCTTTTGATGTCACTACTGCTACCCCATAAAATTATATTATACATTAATATTGAATGGACCATTGCATAATATACTTCCAATAGCGATTTTTCATCTAGAATATTTTTGAGTTGAAGTATAGCATAAAAACTACTATTCAACCTATTGCAAACGTAACTAATTTGTTTGTCCCATTACAAGTCAGGGTCAATAAATATACCAAGAAATTTAGTACCTTCAGAGGGTTCAATAGTTTCACTATTTACGATAACTTTTAATGGCATATATTTTGTTTTTTGTCCAAAGAACGGAATCAATACTGTTTTGTCTGCATTGACAATTAATTTATTTTGTTCACACCATGTAGTGAACCCATTCGAAATATTGTTCAATTTTTCTTGCAATTCCTCTATGCTCTTGGCTTCTTCCGCAATAGAAGTATCGTCCGCGAAGAGTACCATACATTCAGATTTTACATGAAAGGGCAGGTCATTTATAAATAATAGGAATATTAGTGGACCCAATACCGAGCCTTGTGGAACTCCCAGGTCAACATCATATATATCTGAGTTGGCTTCTGGCATACTAACAATTATTTTCCGGGATGTGAGATATGATATAATCCATGAAAGAATATTTCCTCTTATGCCTATTGCATACAGTTTGTCGTATACAATAGTAAGATCTATTGAATCAAACGCCTTCGACAAATCGAAGAAAAGTGCTGCAACATACTTTCCAGAGTCCATGTGTTTGTAAATGTACTCCATGAAGTTCGTCGCCGCGGTCTCTGTCGATCTGCCTGGATGAAAGCCGTTTTGGCAGGTGGTTATCACTTTATATTTCGTCAAAAATGGAAATAATTTATTATATATGCATTTTTCTATAACTTTGCTCATAACACACGGAATAGTAATTGGCCTATAGTTCAATACAGAGAAGTGGTCTTTATTTTTGGGAATTGGCATTACCTTTCCTATTTTGAGATTATCTGGATAAATATGTGTCTTTATTGAAAGATTTGTCTTTCAAATGATTTTATTCACGACCAATAACTAATGTAAGTATTATACTTCGGATTTCTTGTAGTCCTATCACAAAATTTCTCGAATTGAATATTACCATGGAAACAATATGACTGAACTCCAAAGTGTCAATGTCAAACGCGTAGGTAGTGTTTATGTATTTGTACCGAGATGAATAAAATTGAAGAATCATTCATTTATGACAAATAAATAAGTCGTAAAAAAGTAGAGTATACTACTCACAATAATGACTTTTATTATTGATTCGTGGTATAATCTACTATCAATTGAAATTTCCCGTTAATCAGATAATAAAATTGATTTGATTTGAGAATTGATATTTTGTTAGATGATTACAGTCATCTGAGAATATTTCACTGAATTTTTCGTTGAAAAATGGAAATTCATCTATAAAATTTTGTTTTTGTGTGCTATTATTTCAGAAAATCGTTGATTCTTCTAACTCAGATTGAAATCCATACGAAAGTTTTCGTACTAAAGGGTCGCTTAATCTTGCCCTCATCTTCCCTACACGAGATGTCAGTGGGATTTGGAGGGCGAACTCCTGAAACACTTGCGACCGATTTATATCATATTATTACTCATTCTCGTGGCAAATGTTGAAGGCGTGAATAATGTACTTATAAGAAGAGCGTTATTAGCACTTGATTTGATATGTTATAACAAAACAGAGGTGTACTGGCCACGATGAATTTTTATGAGCTGTAGAGGAGTTTACGAAATAAGTAACAAGTAAGAAAAAAATCAGGAAAAAATATCTTATGAATAATTATGAACTCTTGAAAGTGATACTAACTGCAACAAATCACACCAATAGGGATCTAACGTGAAACCAATGGTAAATATGGATATTGGATATGAAAATATAAATTTCGAATAGTTTTTTGCATTTTGATGATTTCAATTATAAGCATTCAACTGAAGTAATGGTGGTGGAAAATTGCATTGCATTCATCTTTTGGATTACCAAGGAGCTTTTGTAACTTATAAGAAGTTTCATGCAAGTTGCATTTTCACTTCATCGAATATTTGTTCAAGTCCTCTGGTGTATCGAGGTTCATGAGGGATTACTATAAACTTTTTACACTACTCATCTTTTTTCAAAGGAAAAGTTATCAATTTATGATCAAGAAATTGAAGTGCTGTCATTTAATGTTGTGGACAATTATTCCAGACGTTGAGAATGTACGTGAACGTGTTTTTGTCTTTCCTATAAATGTCATATTCTATTTAATTTTGTTCTTTCCTTATGACCAATACATCTAAAAATGGCAACTGTTGTTCTTTTTCGACTTCGTACGTGAATTTCATATTTTTAAACCCGCTGTTTGGTGCTGAAAGGACTTTGTCACTGTCGGTTATCCTTTCATCCACCACAGCGAATATGTCATCAACATATCTGATCAAGACCCTAGGGAAGTATCTGAATTTCTCAGCATCCGTCTCAAACCCCCATGAACAGGTTCGCTACAAATTGAGACAATGGGTTACCCCAAGGCTGTTCTTTCTCGCTATGCATTATAGGATTTCAGAAGATCCTTAAAAAATCTGGATCTTGTCTTCAATGCTTCCAAGTCTAATCTGTTAACATTCCGCTGTGAGCTGTCTGCCCTGAGTTTAGGCCCAAATAACAATGAAAATGTTTCCTGCACCAGATTTCTAGGATTCATTATTGATAATAAATTGAAATTTAACGACCATGTCACCAAATTGTGCAAAAAATTGTCATCTGGATGCTACGCCATTAGGATAATATCAAATAAATTGGGTTTTACAGCTGCGAAAACAGCTCATTTTGCTCTCATTGAGACCCACCTAGTTTATGGCATAGCCTTCTGGGGAGTGTGCAACAAACAACTCTTACATATGGTGCAAGTTCTACAAAGAAGAGCTATGAGGGCTCTCTGTTAAGTAAAAACGCGGGATTCTTGCAGAGACCTTTTCAAAAAGAATAGAATCCTCACAGTAATTTCAATCTTTATCTTGGAAACCACTTGCTTAATACACCAGAATCGTGACAAATATATCACAGCGCCCTCTTACCATAACACGCGATCATCGCAAAAGTTGAGATTACCTCTACCTCTTCCAAAAAACAATCTTGTGAAGGAATCTCACATATATAATGGACTGAAAATTTACAATTGCTTACCACTGAGCTTAAGGAAAATTGATTCATTAGGAGTGTTCAAAAAACATCTTAAAGAACTGTTACTCACTCATCCCTTCTACAATTTGGAGGAAATTTTTAGTAGTGAACCCTTTTGTTGCCATTGAAATAAGCTTGTCTCTTTATTAGGATTTATTTAAATATGTTTTCATTATGTGGCTATACCTACTTATTCATATTACTAGCTACCACTCGGCTTGTATATTTTATCTATACACATTTTATTATTATTGAGTCAGTTTCAGTACCATTTTATTGTTTTGAATGTTTTAATTTGTATTAACTTTACTAGCCTGTACATTTCATCTATACACATTTTACCATTATTAACTCAGTATCATTACCATTTTATTGTTTTGACTGTTTTAACTTGAAATACCTATATACAATGACTTTGTCGATAAGAACTGTTTCTTCTGACAATAAAGCATATTTGATTGATTGATTGATTGTGGTATGGGGACGCTTGTAAATGAATTACATCGAATGATACTAATACTTCGCTTACGTCTAACGTATTATCTTTCATTTTTTCTATGGATTCTTGAGCATGTGCATGACACGACCAAAAAATTATTCAGTTAGTGGCTGCACTACCTCCAAATTGTCATCGTTAATTTTATTGACGTGAATGTTTCTTTGAATTTTTGTTTCTCGAGCTGATATGGGGACTCTGGAAGAGAAGCTAATATAACGAGTACTGTCGTCTGCAAAGCTGTGTACTGAACATGATGTTTTCTCGAGCAAATCATTGATATGAAGCAGAAACAAAGTGGGCGCCAGAACTGAACCCTGTGGAACACCTGCATTTATTGGGAGAATATCAGATGATACTCCACCAACAACCACGTACAAAGACTTATCAGACAAGGAATATAGTTTTCAACGTGAACTGATCATGTCAGAGGCTAAAATAAGTGCCCAATCCTGGAAAATGGCAGGAACCTGCCACTTATGGTCACACTGCCTGCAGGACGAATTTTGAGGAATGTGACTGATTTTCAACTTTTAATCGAAGGATTACTTGCAATGATTGATATCTGGAAATATTCATCCCCTCAAACCAATTGACTCACGAAAGATGAAAGCAAGCACACCGCGAGTATTCAGTTTCGTATTATAACTAAGCCCGCATAAATCTTCCTTTTATTACTCGGCTCACCCGTTCCGACAATGCCCCAGTGTTTACTTCAAATATTAGCTTATAAATAAATTTTGCAAAAACGAATGCCTGCCTTTCTGTGCTGTCGCCGACGACATTGTTGTAATGATATTATTTCCTCTAAGACGCGTGATTTATAGGGGATGCCATAAATTGAAAAACTTTTCTCGGGGGTTGGTGATAGGGGCGATCTTTATTCGCCCGTTCAGAAAGTACAAACTTGGAAGGATATCTGGTGAATTAAAAATTGTCTGTTTGTCTATCACTTCTATTATTATTTGTAGTACCTAGATGACCGAGCTTTGCTCGGTATGTTTTTTTGGTAAATCTTGTTCTTTGGAAATTAAACTCAGATAGGAAATGAATATTGATGAAATATGAATATTTTCTCGCCTCCCTCGATCCAAAGTATACATTTCCTAACCTCATTATGGGGATGGAAGTCGTACTTTTCCTTCCTAGGGAGGAAAAGTAAAAGTGACGTTTGATACGTCATCAATGAATTAACTTATACGGCATTGACGACCTGAACTATATTCTAATGTATGAGTAAAAATTCTACCGTTTATTTATAGAACACCCTGTATTTTGTAAAATGGTAGAAATCACTAAAGAAGGTAAGATATTTTCAAGAAGTGAATATATAGAAAAAATAAAAGTTAAACCGCTACGCTTCGGGCAGTAAACTTAATCCTTGGGAGGAAAAGTAGCGCTTTGCTCCCTTGTTATACAAATACTTAGTTATTTATTATACAAGGGAAAAAAGTATTAGATTTTAGCTTGAGGTTGTGTTGTCTCCCGAACCGAGAGCTAAAATCTAATATTTTTCCCGTGTATGGTACACAATTTTTTTCTGTGACGGAAAAAACGACGATTTAATATAAAAAAATACAATTTCAAGAAAAGAAAATTAATAAGAAATCGCTTACAGAAACTTTTTGGACCGGAAAATGAAAGCAAAGGTAAACTCTTGTTGCGAAAATACCTTGTTAGTTTATTTTGAAGAGTTGTCAAGAAGATTTAATTCAACATTATGGTCTCAGTACTCGATGCTGAGGAGTACCTTAATTATTAAAAACTGTGTTGATGCGTAAAACTACTTGCATTTTTGAAATGCAAATCTGAAAAATATGCTCCAAAACAGTCAAAATTTTTAACGTCTGAAGAAATTCAACAATTTTTAAAAGATGCACCTGATGAAAAGTATTTGCTGATAAAGGTATAAATTGAAAACTTTTAAATTGTTATCGGAAAATGAATGTTTGGTTTTGATTTCAGGCTGCTTTAGCTATTGGCCTTACAGGGAAATGCCGTTGTGATGAACTTAGAAAGTTGAAAATTGATGACATGGAAGATCTTAATTCGTCTCTTTCAATAAAATCACTCCATACTGAAACCAAGGTTCCTAGTAATTTCCTAGTCACAGGAGAATTCTACCATTTCAAAAAATATGTGAAGCTTGAAGCTTCGACCATTCCCAAATGAAACACGTTTTTTTACCGAACCCTGAATTATATACTGGCCACTGTTTCTGAGGGTCATCTGCGACTATTTCAGTTAATGCAGGAGAAGATCTCTTAACTTTAAAACGCCATAGGGGTTGGAAATCCAGCAATGTTGCTGAATCTTATAATGACAACTCCATAGCTAACAAAATGAAAATTTCAAATAGTATAGTAGAATCCATTCAGCCTCCAGCACCATGAGAACCTGAACACAACGCTGCTGTGAAAGCTCAGTACGTTTCCCCATCAACTTCAACTTCGACCGCAGCTAATATTTCAATTACCGAAAACATGTTGAAACAGAACAACCTACCAGAAGTTACTTTACAAAATTGTTCAAATATAACTGTCAATTACCAATTTTAATAAAATATAAAAATGAGTTAATGACGTAAAAGTATTATTATATATGCATTTTAATTTTAAATACTTGAAAACCACGCAACCGCAGAAAAAGTACAGTGTACAATGCGTGAGAAAATGACATATTTCTTACTCGCTTGATTTACAAACTCACTTGTTGTACAATATACTATAACTCTTCAAAAAATAATCAACAAATCTTATTATTGATGACATAATTTCAAATATTTTTGGGAAACGGAAGCCAAACTCCTGCTCTACCATTCATCCATTCTCATGCCAATGAATTAGTGTCAAAAACTCCACATACATTTCACAGTATTCGTGAATAATTGATGTGTAATTCCATCGAACAGCAGAACTATAACTCATCTACAGCAAATCGGTTTTTGTAAATGCAGCAAATTTTGCGTCGTTTTATCAAATATCAATTAAATAAAATCAATCCTCTCTCCGCATACACAGGCATACAATCCAATTATTTTGGAAATTCGCGCTCTCAGTGCGTTTATTGTTATCAATGTGGCCTATTTGATTGGAAATAAACGTTTTTGATGTCCGAATCTCCGAGGCAGTTTTGCAATGGTAATAGTGTTGAAAAACAAGTTGGAAATGGACGATCATTATCGGGTTTGATTCATTTCACACTACTGAACTGGTCCATTTTCCTACGTGTGTACAGCGATTTTAACAGTCAACAATTTGATAACCACTTACATTCAAACGAAAGTGATTAGAGAATGAAATGAAATTTGCTTTTCTGCAAAAAAAGCTCAAAAGGAGTATTGATATTTCATCTTGATTAGTAACTTAAGTATTTTTATGAAAAAGAATTGAGTTTGATGAATTATTCTCTGGCTTTTTTATTCTCCAAATCAAAAAATAGAAATAACAACTTCTATGAAAGAAGTAAAATAAAAAAAATCGAAATATTTTAAATCGAACTGAGACAGAGATGATTTTGTAGAGAATTTTGCGGGATTTCAAAAAAGTATCACATGAATATGTTAGAAGTGGAAAACAATTTCGATTTATTTTCGAAAAATCGAAATATCTCAGAACAAACTGAGACATAAATAATTATGTAGGAAATTTTGCGAGGATTGCGAAAAAGTATCACATGAATATGTTGGAAGCGGGAAACCGAAAACAATTTCGATTCATTTTCGAAAAATCGAAATATTTTAAAACAAACTGAGACAGAGATAATCTCGTAGAGAATATTGCGAGGATTTCAAAAAAGTATCACATGAATATGTTTAGAGGAACGGTTGTGGAGCTGGAAGCGGTAAATCGAAAACAAATTTGATTTGTTTTCGAGAAATCTACAATTTGATTTTCTTTATATGTAGATTCACACTGTGAATCAAGGGACAGGACATATGAACTAACATTCAGTTTGAATTTTTGAAGATTGTAAGCCTCGGGAAAAACCTCTTTCGGCAAGGAGTTCCAAAGCTCAGCTGTTCTATTGAAGAAAGATCCCTGAGCAAGAGAGGTTCGACAGGTGTCCGAATTCACAACGAAGGGGTGGGAATTCTGTACTCGTCGGGTCATCCGTGTAGATATTGCCAAGGGTGGAACGAT
Source organism: Zygogramma bicolorata (assembly GCA_032362365.1). Classification (NCBI taxonomy): domain Eukaryota; kingdom Metazoa; phylum Arthropoda; class Insecta; order Coleoptera; family Chrysomelidae; genus Zygogramma; species Zygogramma bicolorata. The sequence goes on from JAVJAQ010003910.1 coordinate 234,749, forward strand.
TGATAACAATCAAGTGAGTGAGTCTGTGAGCGAAGCATCACCAACAAGACGGATTGCCTTTCTCTGAATAGAATCGAGAAGCCTTAATGAATGTTTTGGTGCCGAACTCCACATATTCAAAGACAGGTCGTATCTGAGCCTTGTAGATCATTAGAAGCTGACGAGAAGTTAAGTATTTCTTCGCACGAAATAGGAATTCAAGTATCTATAGGAAGCACTTTCAGCAATCGATCTCACATGGTTTTCCTATGAGAGATTATCACTCATCGTAATTCCTAGCATCGAGATACTTGACTTTGTAGGAAAAGTTACTACTGACATCTGAATACTAGATGATGATAGATCTGCTTTCCTTGAGGAGAGACATGCCTGGGTTTTCCTAGCATCAAATTCCGCCAAGTTCATGTTACCCCATTCTATTATTTTTACCAAGTCGTCGTTAATTTTATCGACGTGAATCTTTCTTTGAATTTTCGTTTCTCGGTCAAACGCTTTTGAAATATCGAGTGCATCAGCTATCGTTTCTCCGGATTTCTCGATTGAATGCTGCCAAATATGAGAAACATAAGCCAATAAGACACTGGTGGATCGTTGATTGGACCAAGATAGACTCTCTTAGTTAGTTAGTGTCTACGCCCTCGAGAGAAAGCGTTTAAAACTCTGTCAGAATTGCATTCTCAGTAATTAACGGGTCTGTAGAATAATCGGAGAAAAACTGCTCTTCAAAAGTCATTCCTTTTTCCATTCGGAGTCTACACCCCAGAGCCCCTAACACGCAAACATAGCCCCGGCTCGGTTTGATTTCAATGTGGCCGCATCAACCCCTTCGGCATGATTTTTCCACCCGCCCCGACCGCCCCCAACCCCCCACTGACGAGCACAATAAGGATTTGTCAATTGTGCTTCATCGCCGGGCTCTATTTGCCTGCACACGATGTTCCAGCGCTTGCTGCGATCCATCGCGCGTATCTAGGAAATGAAAAATGTATGTTTGCCATTAAAGTCTCATTTCAAAGTATTAATAGGATCGGTTCGGTCGGTTTCAGAGGCTTTTTACTCGGCTTGGTAATGAGTCTATATGCTCTTTGGTTCGCTGCTTTTCCATTTTCAAAGCCGGGATTTTTTTTGCGTTAGTGCATTTTTGTACGTTTGGACAGTTCGATTCTTTTTGAGGTACGGTGTGTGCCACATCGAAGTTTATTTGGAACTTTCGGGTGGGGATGTGGCATCATTGAACCATATTTCGTATGAAATATGAAAGGATATACAGTGGCTTTCTTCAATGTCCTTGACCCCCTTTTTTGAACGGGTCAACTGAAAAAAATGAAACTTGGGATAATGAAATTGATATATGAATACGATATTTTGGAGTAAAATTGACAGGTGGAAATTCCGAAATGAATGGAAAGGGGGGTCTTGTGATACATCATTTTAAATCTGCCGACGAATACTTTACAACCCTAGAATTGAAATCAATATCTCAACCAACTACAAAATGGAGGAACATTTGATAATCACTTGAATACAAACACATTAACATCGATATTCTCTTTTTTTTTCTCTCCCATAAGGAAATCCCTAAAACCCGATAAGATTTGATACGTTATTTTTTGTCCATAAAAAGACAAAAATGTCAGTACGACAACAAAGATCATTGTTCAGTTCAACTATTCTCATTTAGTTTTCGGTTATACAAGTTGCTAGGTTCCACGTGAACTATCTCCAAAATGGACAATTGAACAGAATTTAACAGGGGAACTGTATTTGAATATGATGGAAACTACTGTTGATCCTCTAATCATCGAAATCGTCGAAGTGAATCCTAATAAATTCGATATGGATATTATTATTCCAAAAAGATGGAGCACCACTAAATCACTCCAGTTGATATGAAACTATTTGGATAGAAGTCTCCATGGTCGTTGAATTGGCCTTCTAGCTCCAACGGATTAGCCAGCCCGCTTGACAGATTTGATACCTTCAGACTTTGTGTGGGGAACAATTTGAAGCAAAGGTGTACGAAAATGACCTGCTTCAATGTTGGATGTACGACAGAGAATAATAAATATTTGTAGAAAAATAGACGTTACTGTGTTCGAAAATGTTCTGCGTCTGCGTGAAATATCGGAAAGGCTGTTCTTATGTCAAGACTTTCGAAGCGACCATTTCAAGCATTTTCTGAACTGAACTGAGCTTATTTCCTCAAAGTATGCGGTTAAACTGCGATGTCCCATACAGCACCCGATATCCTATGGACGTCCAATTCATGTCCAGTTCATGTCGGAATAGCCTTGGACCAATTTTGGATATCCATAGGATATCCAAAGTATTCCCAGTAAAAAATATCCATACGATGTACAAAATGGATATCCTTTCGGATATCCACGATGGATATCCATGAAGGATATCTTATGGACATCCATTTCGTACATTTATTGTACAAATAATTAATGTTTCTTCCGCCGTGGCACCCTACGAATTGGCAACGTGATTGGGCCTTTTACATGGACATTCCAGCAAAAAAGTTAATATATTTAACTTTTTATCCTTTTAAATAATATTTAAATATAGCGTCACCTCAGAAGACGTGACGCGAAATGCAAAAGCGCTGCATTGTGAACTCATCTTGACTCGGTTTCCTGACGTGCAACCGTCTATGGCGTCTGTCAAATGTCGTAATTTTGAGAGTCGTTGAGTGTTGGGTCGGTTTGAAAAAATTATGTTGAACTGAGTTGAAGCGTTGTGGTGTGCACTGTGCAATAATTGTGTTTATAAAGAAACGAAAAATAGTGGTGTGTTAGTTAATAATTGTAAACTGTGATCATTAGCATTCACCGTGAACGTGAACTTTTGGAAGGAAGCAAGTGAATTGTGAATTTGTGAATTCATATGTTATTCAAAAAGAGAACTATTTAAATTCATCAATAACTTTTCTGTTGAGAACTCTTGGCAAACTATTTTTCAAATTTAAACTATATCAAGTATTTTTGAGAAGTAATGAAAAAATTAAAAATTATTATTAACGACATAAGTTTTTTGATTGTACGTCTACCACTCTCCAGTTTACCTTAGTTTGTCTAAATTTTTTGAATACAGCGAAACCAATCTAGCAGAACATTTTAAATTGAACATACGGTCACGTTGAGTGCCTTATCACAGGATATATTACTGACTATAATCCGTTGTTCAAGAAGTGTGTAGCACTTTTTCACATCTCAAGCTAGGTTGGTTTCTCTGTAACGAATTGCACAAATAATTATGTAGAATTATGAACGATATCTTATGGACGTTCTTGATGGATATCTCGTGGATGTCCATAAAGTATATCTTGTAGATATCCATGATGGATATCTTATGGGTATCCATGAAGGAAATATTATGGATGTCAATAATGGATATCTCATGGATGGTCATGAAGGATATTTTATGGACGTACAGGTTGGTGGCCTAAGAATGTCCATTGGACGTCCATTGAATATCCTTTGGATAAAAACTGTACGTCCATCGTACGTATCGATTAGATATCCAATGGATGTCCATGTGTTGTGTGGGGTATTGAGGCCTCGCCGGGCCACCGTGCTAGGTAATCGCACGTTAAAAGGTAAGGCCTCGTTGATCCATTGCTCGCACAAGTTTCGACTTCTGAGGATTGACGTTCGTCAGCTGGTTAACGGAACGAACAATTTCAGAACAACAACAATTATTAAATGTTCCGCCATTTTGTAGTAGGTGAAGATATTGACGTCATATTCCAGGGTTGTGAAAAGACCCCCTTTCAATTCATTTTTTCTTTCAGATGGCGCCCTGTCGCCATCTTGAAATTTCCATCTGTCAATTTGACTCCAAAATATAGTATTCATGCATCAATTCCATTATCCAAAGTTTAAATTTTTTGAGACGACCAGGGGGGAACATCAAACAAAAGCACTGTATAATAGAATATTCATCACAGACCTTTCTGCAGCGATAACAACGAATAGACGGTATCTGCCGTCGATGGGAAATATTCCCAATGTCGAATAAAATTTTGGGCCTCATCATAGGCAAAGTTAAAAACAATGCATTGAATAATCAATCAATGTGTCGAAAGGTTTAACAAACCAATTGATCGTGGTTTTTAGGCAAAGGTGAAGCCAAACAGAGATTCGATAGGAAACAACTCACTATTTATAAAGTCTGGAAATCCTTTATATTGTAATATGACTCCTTCAGTAAAATACTCTTCAATTTTCTCTTGAATACGATTAGATGTGTATCTCTCGAATCCATTGACAGTCTTATTCTCAGGTGAAACCTTGATTTCCACCAAGTGTCGAATAATCATTCAGCTTTTCCTTAAAATACACCAAATTTGTATAGACTACTGCCGATGGCATTGGCAAGATACCTTCAACAAACCATGGCTTAGCATCTTCAGGAGAAGAAAATTGAGAGTAAATCTAAAGACTAGGTTCAGTTATATATTTTACAATCTGAGGTAGAACTAGGTTGTTCTTGGTCCCATATAAACTGTCAATCATCAATTATTATTATTCCCATTGATTTCTCAACAACAAACTTGATAGAGAATTTGCTTTCTCAGGAACACACTGTATATTTCCAAAGAGTACGCCCCAGTATTTTTGTCTATCTCACAATGATACTAGTTGATGTTATGCAGGGTGTTATTCAAGTACGTAGCCAAACTCAAAGGGGCGATTCTTTGAGCAATTCTTAGACAAAAAGTCCAAATAAACATAAGTCTAGTAAGGCTCCGTTTTCAAGATACAGGGTGAATATCCCTCATCCGATTTTGTTGGTATATGTTTTTTGGTATTTTCTTTTTAGAAATAATAACTTTATTGGAAGCCTTTGGGACAACATAATGAAATTGGATAACATTCTAGAGCTAGCCATGAAAAAATTGTAGTTTTAGTTGCTCAATGCGAAAAAAAACACAAAATCAGTGGTGCACATTTGTTTTTTTGGTAAAAAGTATTGGACAAGGACGCCACTGGACATGGTAAATTAGATATAGATACTATAGTCGGGCTGTTTAAAAGATAGAATTCAAGGACGCGTGAACAGTGAATGCCTGCATAGCCACGCCTTCTGAACTGAAATAAATGAAGAACTGTTTACACTGTACTGTACTCATTTGTGCTCTGTATTTACGTGTGTTACGTTAATTAAATAATATGGATGGAAACACTCTTTCACCTCCAAGAAAAATATTTAAAAAAAGACATTCAACTGTAGAGGAAAAAGGTGTAATAATGAACACTTATAAAAAAGCTTCCCAAGAGTTGGGAGAACGACGCGGCGACGATTTTGTTGAGTGGTGTAAATCGGACTTGTATCATTGAGGAGAGGAACATTCAAAGAGTGCGTGCCGTTCACGTGATCATTCTATCTTTTCAGCGGCTACACTATAATAAACGAATAACACTTCCAAATTTCAACAAAATAATCTCAAGGATTATTGGATATTTGGGAAATAATTATTTCTTTCACAAATGTTCGCAACCTGTATCTTAAAAACGGAGCATTACCGAACCTACATTTACATAAACTTTTCGTCTTAGAATTAGTCAAAGAACCAGCCCTGCGAGTTCGTCCTTGTACTTAAATAAGACCTTGTATAGGGTGTACTGTGAAAAGATAGTACACATTACAATTTTTCGCATCCATCCAAATTATTGTTCAATGTAACGAACCTAAAATATTATAAATAATATATGAAAAAAACAAAATAAAATTTTGGTTGAACTCTTGGTGAAAATCTATTTCAAAATACTGAAGGATTACTATTTCATGCGAGGGCAGATTGGTATATTAATCTCACTGTTCAAAAAATTCTTTACTTAATTTGCTGGTATTAATATTCACTAAACTTTTATATTTAAGTTTTTGATAATTAATAGGAAACGACGATATAACAGTAAACATTGTTAAAGCAGTTAGATCGGAATTATCACCACTTTTGAGTAAACTAATAAATATAACTTTCGAATCAGGTATATTCCCCACCAATTGTAAAATTGCTAAAGTAAAACCTATTTTCAAAAATGGTAAAAAATCTATCATAAATATTATAGACCGATTTCAGTTCTACCAGTTTTATCAAAAATTTTAGAAAAAGTCATGAAAATAAGATTATTAGATTATTTTGAAAAAAATATTTTTTTTCACAAGGAGCAGTTTGGTTTCCGTAAATCCAGTGATACAGAGTCTGCAGCTTTGGATCTAATAACCAATATCCAACTTCGATTAGATAATGACCAGAAATGTGGACTTTTGTCACTGGATTTATGTAAAGCATTTGATTCTGTGAATCATTCAATTCTTTTAAAAATTATGTATAGCATTGAAATTAGAGGTAACGCTCATAAATGGTTTGAAAATTATTTATGCAATAGAAAACAGTTTGTGTATATAGGAGATAGAGTGAGCACGGAAAAAGAGATAATTTCTGGAGTACCACAAGGTTCAGTCATCGGACCATATCTAGTCTGAATCTAAATGGTGAAATTAAATTATACGCAGATGATACTACTCTTGTATATTTTTTAGAAAGTATTGATGAAATTAAATCAAAAGTTGAAGATGACCTTAAAAAAAATTCAGTTTGGTTGGAGGCTCATAAATTATTAATGCTCAATTTTCATAAATGCTCATTCATGTTTATTGACGAAAGATTGATATTAACTGAGCAACTAACAAAAATAATGTTTGGAAATAATATAATAAATTATGTTAAATCTATCAATTTCTTGGGGTTAAGTATTGATCCAGTTCTCTCATGGGCCACTCACATAACACAGTTGAGGAAACAAATTTCACCAATTATTGGAATTCTATATAGGATACGGAACCATGTACCCAGAAAATATATTAGAATCATTTACTTTAGTTTAATATTTTCAAAATTGCAATATTTAATTTCCGTTTGGGGAACAGCAACCAATTCTCTGTTGAGAACTCTGAAAACACTACAAAACAGATCAATAAAATGTATTTTCAGGTTAGAGTATTCAGAACCCACTATAAATTTATACAAGTCGAGAAACCTATTGAATTTGGATTGCATTCATCAGTTAAAAATTTGCACGTTTATACATTTTGCCTCTACAAACAATAGACACTCTGTATTGAATTTTATTCAAAATTCTAGTATTCATGATCATAGGACAAGACAATCACAATATTTTGATAAAGTGAAGATAAAAAGTAACTTCGGCAAAAAATCAATTCTTCATAATGGAATACATATTTACAATAATTTACCAGAAAAGTTGAAAAATTCAAAAAATATGTTGAAATTTAAACGTGACTTGAAACAATATTTTATGAACAAATAAATATTTCCCAGTTTTTTGTTTTGTTATCTCAGTTGTAATTTCGATCTATCTGTTATTTATATCTGTATCTGTTCTTTTTTATATATTTTGTATTTTTATAATCACATCCCTTTATAAGCACATGTGCTTCTTGGGATTTAAATAAATAATAATAATCAAATAATTCATAATCGATAATGCATTACCAATATTGATATCTCAGGTCAAAAATGATTCGTTATCACTGTTGAAATTGTAACAGTCATAGTTTCTGATTCGAAAATTCCTATTTTAGTGTGAAAACAATATGCAATAGAATTGGCATATCTATATTGCAATATTTTGCCACCTAAATTGATTTCAATATTGTAATATACTCTTTCAAACAATATTGGACACATATTGAAATTCCAATACTGAAAATTGAGTTGAAAAATGATATGCGAACAATCAAATCAATGTTCAAACCCATATATTACCAATATTGAATCAAAATTTATATTGAAATATCGTTTTCTCGATATTAATCCATATTAATTCGCACTCTATGTGAGCTTTCCACAATATTCAAAGTTCTGGAAGCTGTATTAGCAGCGAGATATTGATTATAGGCGCTCATCTTCTTCTCAAATTAGTACTCGAGATAAATTTCATTCAAATGCTTCTGGGAGAAGTGAAAAGATGATTCATGCCTTCGAATAAAAATTCACTTTTTAAATTGGAGATACGACAACTTGAGGGAAACGAGAAAATAAGATTTGCTCAAAGTGAAAAGATTTTGCATCGCATCGAAGGGAGGAGGAAATTAGGACATATTATAATATTTCGTTTTTTAAAAGAGAATTTCCCTGTGCGATCGCGATTGTCCAAGGAAATACAATTTTTTTCACGCTCTCTTTCAGAAGTGTTCTTGATGATATAGAAGAGAGCAGACAGTTGAAAGATAAATGGTTTGAAAAGTTTTTTGATATATTGGCCGACGAGTTATATTTCATAAATAGGAGATGTCTCGACCCCTCAAGTCGTAAAAACAGGGTATCGAATTTGCCCAATAATATTTTTTTTGCAAATCACTGGGAAATTTTGACATTCCAGACTTTATATACATCAAGGAAATTATATTTCCTTACAGTTGTTTTACATAAATGATTGAAACAGTTTCCATAGTGACAAGTAATTTTATTACTAATTTCAAAGCATCATTTATTTGTCGAATTTTAAACAATTTGCAGAAAAATAGTATGTTTGCATCGAAGGAAAAGCCATATTCCTGGACTCTATGTTGCTAGCAATCTTCACAGTCGTCCAGGAATGATATGCTTTTCCTACTTTGTAAACAATATACTATTGTTTCCTTGATTTCAAGCATCTGCCATAGTTTCTTCAACCTATTTGACAACTAGGCATTCCAAATAAGGTGATGTCTGGGGGCCAAACAATTAACATACCTATTTGTTTTCGTCTTCCATTATTCAAATGTTTAATGAAGGATAGGAAAACATTGAGGGCGCACAAGTTTTACTATTGAGAGTCTTCTGAAAAAACAATGGAAAGTTTCTGGGTGGCAGATGCCGCCATATTGGTTCATTTAACAAGTATCTGAAATGTTTACTAACTTATAAATTCTACAAATGACTTTAAAAAAATCGACATAGACGATGGACATACTTGAAGACTGGCGTTAAATCAAATCATCTCTCGAACAATTCGTTCAGGCCAGTCTCAAATCTACCTACACAGTAGGTTTAGGCTGGCACCTGTCAGAAAACAACTACTCCCCAGGCTAATACCACGAAGGGCACTGAATTATATCCGACCAGGTGCCAGTGCAGGCACCGGTCAGATATAATTCACCCCTTTGTTGTGAATTTGAAAACCTTTCGAACCTCTCTTGCTCAGGGATCTTTTTTCAATAGAACAGTTGAGCTTTGGAACTCCTTGCCAAAAAAGGTTTTTCCTGAGGCTTACAAACTTCGGAAATTCAAAGTGAATGTTAATTTTTATCTCCTGTCCCTTGATTCACGCGGTGTTCTTTGAACATTTCAGGGCTTCCCTTTCGTGTGAATCTGCATATAAAAAAAAATTTTTTTCAACCCAACCGTGAGAGAGTGTCTACAAGTATAATCGTAAAACAGAAATCTATAAGGGCAATCAAACAGATGTGTGTAGTTAGTAAGATTGTCAGTCCGAATTTCGTCTGAATTTGATTTTCAATCTTTTCCTGAAATTCTGTAGACTGGACGATTTATATTCATTCGGTAATTCTCACAATGCCGCCAGGCATTGTGAGAAAAACTGCACATATAAATGGAACTGCGATGCCTTGGGATTATTATCGAGATGTTTTTATGTCGGGCTCGACAGTTTGGAATGCTTGGAAACAACTTCAATCTCTCACAAAGATAAGCTGGTTTTCGTGTCAAAAGGGTTTTGTGAGTTAACTGTAAGGATATGTAGTTTTCTCATGTTCTGCATTCAAAGCCAACCTGATTCTTTCATTTTGTGTCTAATATATGTGGTCAAATTTGCGACACCCGTATGAGTACCTTATAGCAAGCATTTGATATTCTCTGCAGACCACAAGAATTGCTGTTCCGCCATTTTGTTGTAGTTGAAGATATTGACTCGATATTCTAGGGTTGTACAATATTCGTCAGCAGCTTCAGAAAGACGTGTCACAAGACCCCCTTTCCATTAATTTTTTTTTCAGATGTCGTACAGTCGACATCTTGAAATTTTCATCTGTCAATTTCACTCCCAAATATAGTATTCATACATAAATTTTATCACCCCAACTTTCAATTTTTTGGGTTGACCCGTTATATTAAAGGAAACCGCGTATATAGTTCATATATATTATGTTATGTTATATAATATTATATTATATTATATTATATTATATTATATTATATTATATTATATTATATTATATTATATTATATTATATTATATTATATTATATTATATTATATTATATTATATTATATTATATTATATTATATTATATTATATTATATTATATTATATTATATTATATTATATTATATTATATTATATTATATTATATTATATTATATTATATTATATTATTAATATTACTATGCAAATATTATTCATTAAATATAAATCGCTACCTCAATTTTTTTAGTAAATTGTTGAAATTTGTTGGAGTCAAGATCGCACATATTTTGTTCTTTAACTTTTTCATTTGAACAATGCAATCCAACAGTTTTTATGAAGATTCATTGACCTGCCCTGGATTCCGAGATTTTACAATTTTTTCGCCTTACGGCACTCCACTATAAATGAAACACGTTCATTCCCAAACACACATACATATTCAAAAAAATTCATTAGATACAGATAGATAGAATACCCATTAATACTTGTAGCAACTTTGCGGGTTATCCTTCCTCCTCTTTCAGATTTGCTCACACTCGACTTTTTTCTCCCAACTCCCCCGATGATCCCGGGTGTTTTTGTTCTTGAAAAGTGCTTGTTTCCTGATGGATGCCTTATGAACATTACTCCGCTCTCCACTTTTCTACTCTGATCCGAAGTCTGAACTCTCTTCCTATTGTTTGGGAGATGCAACATAATATGCGAGGATGAAAATCGCGTTTCCGTTATTGGACTGTTGCTCAAAATCTGGTAGGGTTGAATTTGTGAATTAATATGCAAGATAATCGGCATGGGCACAATTTTATAATTTATAGATTATATTGTATATTGAGAAATATTAGGAATGGAGTTATTTGTGATTTGTTGGTCAACCATAATTATAATAATTATAATTTTCCTTTTTGAGTATTGTACGAAGCAAATGGCATTAAATCATTTATTGACAGAAAAATGTCGAGTGTGAGTCTCAAAAAATAGGAAGGATAACCAACAAATTTGCTACAAGTATTGTAGATGTAGAGACAGGAATATTTCCGGAAAAAATGAAAATTGCAAAGGTAGTTCCTATATTCAAGACTGGCAAGAAATGTGATCCTAATAATTATAGTCCAATTTCTGTTTTACCAATACTTTCGAAAATTATTGAAAAAATTATGAAAACTCGATTATTTGAATATTTGAAAAAAACTATTTATTATATGAACGACAGTACCTATGGCTTCCGCAAAAACAGAGATACAGAGACGGCAGTCTTAGACATGTTAGCTAATATTCAGTTGGAAGTAGATGCAAATAGAAAATGTAGTCTCTTGTCTCTGGATTTGCGAAAAGCGTTTGATACCGTTGATCACGCCTTACTACTTCAAAAGTTATATCTTATTGGAATCAGAGGAAAAGTAATATATAGTTGAAAAATGATTTATGCAATAGACTACAATTTTCACACTGTAATGATGAAAATAGTTCCCTGAAGAATATAAATTGTAGGGTTCCCCAAAGATCCATTCTCGGTCCAGCTTTGTTCCTAATTTATATCAATTCCATATCTGAATTAAAACTTATTGGTAGACTGAAATTTTTTGCAGATGATACAACAAGTTTATTTTCCTAATAATTCAACCCAACTAGAGAATTCTATGAAAAATAATTCAGGAAAAATGTCATTATGGCTTCAACAGCACAAATTATCATTGAATTATAGAAGATCCTCTTTTATGTATATTTCCATACGAGACCTGACAAATAATAATATTCCTCTGATTTACGAAAATGAAACCATCAATTACAAAATCGTTATAAAAATGTCAGGATTACTCATAGATGAGAATTTGTCATAGGATAAGCACGTTGAAAAATTGAGAAAGAAAGTTTCTCCCTTGATACCACATAAATATTTAATTGATATTTATCATTGTTTGATCAATTCGAATTTACATTATTTGATATCTGCCTGGGAAACAGCTGAAAAATCAGTATTGAAACCATTGAAAAAATTACAAAATAAAACAATGAAATGCATTTACAGAATCAAATATCAGGAATCTACGAAAAAATTATGTTAACTCAACCGTTTACTATAATATATTGAATCTCTTCATAAATTAAAACTTTGTATATTCACTCACTTCGCAAGAAATCAAATCAAATTTTCAAATTTGAAATTTTTGGAGGTAAATGATATTCATATATACAATACTCGCCAAATTCATTCATTGCGGCCTTTGTATGTGAGAACTACCTTTGGCCAAAAATCAATATTACATAGTGGTGTCAACATCTATAATTCACTTCCACAAGTTCTCAAGAACATCAAACAAGAATCATTATTCAAGAAACACTTAAAAAAATATTTTTTAGGTTATTGAAGTTCACATTAGGAATTGTATTTTTCCATATTTTCTTAGATCTACCATAAACTGTAAAAGTGTCTTGGGATGAATAAATAGATATAGAATCAGCGAGCGGTCAACCCTTGGAAAGACTAATGAATATAAAACTTCTTCCCCTAGAAGTACCCGTTTTATAAAAACCTATGGTAACAGATTATTCCTTCAATTGCCTAAGGGAAGCTTAAAAAACCCTTTTTTTAACCAAATGATCACTGTTTTATCATTAACAGAAAAATTGTAAAATCAGAACAACGTCATATAATTGAATGAACAACAATTTGGATGAATAATTAAATAGGTTTGTAAAAGGCGCTCCTTTTTGTAAGGTGAATTTGTTTTTTTATGCGTCTTTTTAGGGATGAATTGACATGAGTATTCCGGGCTAGTTGCATACTATACTTTTTCTAAACTATTGATATACCAGGGTGACGAACGCATTTTCTTGAAATATTAGGTGCAGATAGATATTTTTATACCTATATATATGTGACTATAAAATAGTGACTGGAGGGTCATATTCGGATAAAGAGGTTGCCGAAAAAAAAAATTATTTCAGTAATAATGCTCGCAATGAACATACTGTCAACAGCGTTATTCCTTATTTAGTGGAAACAAAAATGTGAATTAAGAAGCTACGTTTAATCAGTAAGGAACAAGGAATCTGATTGGCAAATATCCGTAGCAACAAAACCCACATAGTTAAGATAAAGCCAATAGCGGTAGTACTGGAAAAATTCCATATAAATATCGGCTATTAATGATATTTATATATTAATAAATGAAAAAAAAATAAGGTGTACATAGAAGACCAAAAATATAACAAAGGAATGAATAACTTAAAATGAAAGTTAAAAAAGTGTGAATTCAAGTGCTTTCCTGTTCACTCTTAGAATTTTTCGTGTTTTTTTACTTTTTATGTGAACTTTAACCCTGAATTGTGCTTGATAAACATTAATAGTAATTTCAATCATATTCAAAAATTTCAAAATAATATTGCAGTATTTTAACATTGTTGGAAACTTTTCACCAAAGGGTGCATTGCTTATCTTGAAATCCCAATACATTTAAAGCAAATTTCAGTTGAAATCGATAATGATTAATGTGAATCATCCAGTTTCAAAGAACAGTGATTTTTATAAACAGCTACGAAAAGAATAAATTGATCTGTGGTATCGGCGGTATCGGTGTCAGACCTTCACGTCACGTTAACAGTTTGACAAGTGACACAATGTCATCAACATTACTTGTGACGTGACAGGTGACAGGTGCCAGAGCCAGAGATATTTTCTCTGACATGTGTTCTCTCTGAATTTCTATATTTGACGTTCATAATTACAAAAATTATCAATATCATTAATATCTAGAAAAAATTGAAGGGGATAGAGAGATTTATTGATAATATTGATATTGATTGACTACCGATTAGGAGAATATTCTACTTCGGTATTAATTTATCAGGTACAGACCTCAACTCATTCATCTGAATCTATAAATAATTTCAAATTCAAAGGATTACTTCCAAAATTTGAAGAAATCATCTCCCATGGAGGGAATATCAGTTCCATCGCGTTATTCAGTTCTGAATATTGAAGGCGAAGAATCTAAGTCGGTTTCCAATAAATCTAATTACAAAAAGAAGCAGGACAATACCAAACAGTCCAAGAAAAGCAATGGTATTTCTAACACCAAGAAACCTCTGAAACAGGTATATCACCACATATGAAAACCATATACAAGACAATTTTTTATGAGTAATTTTCAGAATCAGTCCTCGAGTACCTCAAAAAAAAAGACTAAACCCAAAAATGAAGAGAAGCAATGGGAAGAATGGAAAAAGAAAGATAGTGAATATGTCGATGATAACTTTGAACAAGATCTTCAGAGTGCTTTATTACAATCTAAATTGGATTATGAACATCAAAAGAAAAATCCACCTGTTATAATAACCACTCAGGAAAAAAAGAAGGGAAAGAACAAACCAGTGGGTTTGAAAGCTTTTCTAAACAATAGTGATGAAAATTCAAATTCAAAGGGTAAATTTCAAATCCTCATTATGCACATACAACAATCACAAATTAATTTTGCTCTTTATTTGATGTTAGGATTTGTATTTAAAATTTGATATCCAAAAGAACAAGCAGTTTTATTTTTTTAATTACCTAGCTCTGACGATGAACCATTGATTGGTTAACAAAAATATATATGTTCTCAAAAATATATTACAGTTTCCTGTATGATTTTCACTCACAATGGGTTTACAAAACCGCGACACGTGTTTCGCTATTACAATAGCTTCTTCAAGCAAGATAAATAAATCACTATTCTATAATACGCTATTTATATACCAGTAGGTCGAACGTCTCTTACAATAAAGGTCCGACTTAGGTCCGATATTCGACCCATAATTTGTCCAAATACTAATTAGTTACCTACGAAGATTATTCCTAGAAATAGAATTATTGGCCGGGAACATATTCAACAATGGGGAGTTATTTAATTCAACCTGATCATTCAATAAATATTCTGAATTTTTCCCTCTATTGATTTCCAAGCTTTCTAGAAGGTTAAGTTTCCAACCTTTCTGCTCAAAATGCCTTATTTTGAACTCGTGGTTGAACTCATGACCTTCCAGAATGAGGTGACTTGCATAAGTAGAATTTGTTTTTCCATTCAAAAAACTAGCTCTGTGTTCTCCTAGGCGAGTGTTGAAAGATCTTCCCGTTTGGCCTACGTAGTACATCGGACATGACCCACATGTTAATTCATAAACTCCTGATCTTTGTGACGATTCATTTTTGTCTTTATTATTTTTGATATATATCCCCAATTTATTATTAGTACGAAAAGCTGTATTAATATCATTATTTTTCAAGAATCTAGAAATATTTACGCTTGGTTGGCCTAAATAAGTTATGGTTCTGTAAGTATCCGGCTCGGTATTGACTACTGGATACACCAACTTGAGGGCTTGACTATGTAATTTCTTCCTCACAAGTGAGTCTATTAACTGACCCTCATATCCATTGTTAATCGCAATCTGTTTTATTATATTAAGTTCATTAACATAATTCACATCAGATAAAGGGACATGTGTGATGTGAATTATGTTAATGAACTTAATATAATAAAACAGATTGCGATTAACAATGGATATGAGGGTCAGTTAATAGACTCACTTGTGAGGAAGAAATTACATAGTCAAGCCCTCAAGTTGGTGTATCCAGTAGTCAATACAGAGCCGGATACTTACAGAACCATAACTTATTTAGGCCAACCAAGCGTAAATATTTCTAGATTCTTGAAAAATAATGATATTAATACAGCTTTTCGTACTAATAATAAATTGGGGATATATATCAAAAATAATAAAGACAAAAATGAATCGTCACAAAGATCAGGAGTTTATGAATTAACATGTGGGTCATGTCCGATGTACTACGTAGGCCAAACGGGAAGATCTTTCAACACTCGCCTAGGAGAACACAGAGCTAGTTTTTTGAATGGAAAAACAAATTCTACTTATGCAAGTCACCTCATTCTGGAAGGTCATGAGTTCAACCACGAGTTCAAAATAAGGCATTTTGAGCAGAAAGGTTGGAAACTTAACCTTCTAGAAAGCTTGGAAATCAATAGAGGGAAAAATTCAGAATATTTATTGAATGATCAGGTTGAATTGAATAACTCCCCATTGTTGAATATGTTCCCGGCCAATAATTCTATTTCTAGGAATAATCTTCGTAGGTAACTAATTAGTATTTGGACAAATTATGGGTCGAATATCGGACCTAAGTCGGACCTTTATTGTAAGAGACGTTCGACCTACTGGTATATAAATAGCGTATTATAGAATAGTGATTTATTTATCTTGCTTGAAGAAGCTATTGTAATAGCGAAACACGTGTCGCGGTTTTGTAAACCCATTGTGAGTGAAAATCATACAGGAAACTGTAATATATTTTTGTTAATATGGATTTTCATCAAGTATCGGCCATTTCAATTCAATATATATGTTCTTGTTTTTGTTAAATTTTTGTCAATCATACAAGTGTTTAGATTGTTTTTTGGATTATATTTGAGTATTCAGATCTATTGTATTGGAATAATTTATATTATTCAATTCTTGTACAATATCAGTCAACAATAGCTTCCTTTTTATTCATAAGAGATGATGAGAAGTCTCGTGAGAAGTACTTAATGTTAAAAATCCACAATAAATATCAACATTTGGTTATATATCTGATGTATATAGATATATATCTGTTATTTTAATATTCAAATAAATATGACATTTTCAAACCCTCTGTAAATGAGGTAATTTAGCTATTTTAACTTGAACTATTTTATGTGTTTGATACAATAACTATTGAATTTGGGTATATTCGAGATTACTTTGTCAATAAGATTCACCATCTTTGGGCATTGAGAATATTCTAATTCTGAAATTGATTGGAAGGTGTTATCAGGTATAATACCTTCCAGAAATTTCACATCATTCCAAATAAAATTGGTTAACATCCTATTTTTTGCACAAGATGTACCAAGAATTAGAATTATACCATAGAAGTGTAAAATATGCATACAGTTTCAGTGTTTGAGTAATGTTACTGTATTTCATAATGGTTTTGATTCAAATACATGTATTCTGGCATTGAAACAATGATGTGAATGATATGATTTGGAATGTATTCAAGACGATTCAAAATTCAAGGTGGATTTATGTAATAATAATTTCCACGTTAACAAATTGCACTTCCACCTCAAAGAATATGATTTTCTGGAGTGAAAGTTATTATGTTCAGATCTCACCCTAAAGTATCTGGTGTCAATATCTGGTGTCAATATTTACAATTCACTCCCCAAAAACTTAAACCAATCTTTAATTTTTTTTTAACCATTTCAGAATATTTAGGATAGATAGGTTCTGTTGGAAATTCCTCCACGTTCTCGTCCTGATATTTTATCTATTTTATTAAATTCTATTTCAGGAAAAGAAGATGAACCTATTGATGAAAGCAACTTTTTTGAAAAAATAGTGAATTCAACAAAAGACGAAATCAGACGGGAACAAGTTGAAGAAAAAAGACGAGAAAGGACCAATAACATTGAGGAAGTGATATCACTGGCACATTGTCAGGTAAATAGTTTTTTGAAACAAGCAGTTGAGGTCATGGTGGAAGGCATTTTATCTTCGAAGTATTATAATCGAAGAGAGGAATTCAAGATGGACATAAATAAATTAAATTTCGCACATTCTGAAATACATAATGAATATAATAATAATAAAGTTTATTCAAAATTCATAAAAAAGAGCATATACATCAATTTGTAAAAAGGTGAATAAACACTTCAATTTTATATGATTTGGAATCAAATCATAGTAGAATGGCAATAAATATTTAAAATTTTTCTGAGACATTGTTGTTTTAACTCTATTTTTCAATGTGATATTATTTTTATTCCTTGTATTATAAATATGATTATTGAAATTTATATTCAATTTGTGTTTATGGATATAAATCATGATGTTATATCCGAATAATTGTCTTATGTCCATTTTATGTGTTTCTATGTACAGATTTTCACTTGGATACAAATAAGACTTATTATATATTATTTTCAAAAACCGTTTCTGAAGAACTTCAAGATTTCTAATGTGGGATTTCATGACCCCTCCCCAAGCCAGAATCCCATAATTCAATTGGGACTGTATTAATGAAAAATAAAGAATGTTAAGGGTTTTTACGCTCATAAATGTTTTGAGATACTTGAATTTTGATAATAAACTTCGTAATTTCTTCAAAAGGAACGCTATGTGTTTGTCCCATTTCAGATGTTTATCAATTATAACTCCTAAGTACTTGATACTATCAGTTTTTTCAATGCTAGTATTATCATGAAGTATTAGTGGTCCTAAGTCCGGTAGGGAAATATTATAAAATGAGAATGGGACATATTTTGTTTTCTCAAAATTTACTGTGAGTAGGTTATAATCAAACCAATTTTTAATCTTTTCAAAATCTAATGTAGTTTTGGTTTGTAATTCATTCCAGTTTTTTCCCCATATAATATGACAGTATCATCTGCGAAACTATGAATTTCACCTACAGTGTCAATATTAAAAAGGTCGTTGAGATAAATATTAAATAAAAGTGGCCCTAAAACGGTTCCCTGCGGTACACCGAATTGAAATATTTTCTTTTCACTTCTAGTTTCATCAATTTCAACATATTGAATTCTATTTTCTAAATAATTTATGGTTATCCATATTAGATATTAACTAAATTGAACAGAAAAATGATGTCCCCTATTTTCACATCTGTATAAACCATAAATCTGAAAAATTTCGTTGAGTTATCAAACTGCCAATTCCATCCTATTTCAAGGAGAAGCTGCAAAAGGAAAGGGAGCTCAATGAGAAACTCAAGAAGGAACTACAACAAGTTAAGGAGGAACTGGAAGAATCCAGGAAGCAAATCTCATCGGCTAAGAAACGAAATCAAACCTTATGCCAAATACTGGGACAGGGCGAGAGTGAGTGTTTTACGTTTTTTAATGGTATTCTATCAGTACCTAGAAAAAAAAATATATATATATATGTATATACATATGCACCGTATAAGGGTCTGAGACTTATCTCTCTATCTATATATATTTTAAAGAAAGTCGTGTTAGTTACACTATTTACATTTCAAGAAAAACTGAACCTATTTGGCTAAAAATTGGTGGGGTGGTAGCTTAGAACCAGGAGACGGACATAGGACACTTTTTATCCCGTTTTACCGTGTTTTCGGAAATTCCACCCCTAAGGAGATGAAAAACGGGCGCCAAATTTGAATGGGACAATATGATGCCTTGTTCAGATCTACTTAAAATTTTGCTTGACAATTCTTTCACAGGGGATAGAAAGTTATTTTAGGGGTTAATCAACGCTCAGCCTAAATCACTGATTGTAGAGATCTGAAACTTGGAGGCTATGTTCTTTGTTTGATGTAGACATTAGATAAGAGAGGGGTTTTCCAAAATTCCACTCCTAAGGGGGTGAAAAACGAATCTACTTGTAGAAATATTCTTCAACAGAATTGATGGGACGTCAAGAAAATGCGAGAATTGGACTCGTTGCCGAGCTTTTTCCTGAGGCTTTCTACAAACTCAAAAAATTCAGAGGAAGTGAGTTCATCAAAGTGGTGTTCTCCTGAACATTATCCAGGGCTGAAACCGAATTTTCGTTTCAATAAAAACTATATATAAAAAATTCCAATCACGGAGACGGTGGTTTCACTGTGGAATCACAACATAAAACTCATCAAACCTCAAACAGTATGCAAATGACGTATTTTCCATGTTCACCGATTTTATTATACTACAATAAACGAAAATAATTCGTTAGTTATATTCCCTCAATGCACAAGTGCACAACATAATTACATAAATTCTTTTCAATAAAGCGTGGATTTGAGGATGAGTATAGCTGCCGTGTGACAGGTGGCGCCCGATTATTGACGTGGTTATAAATGAAAACCACTGCGAATTGAAATACAGAACTTTGATTCGATGTTTTCGCGATGAAACCACTATGCTCAAAGGCTCCGCTATTCCCGATATCGTGGTTTCTTCTTATTGTGTGTGTTTCTTGTGTTCGCACATTCCCACTTCCAATGTTCTTCTGGTTTCTCCTATGTAGGATTTGACGCACTCGCATCAGGTAAACGCAGTTGTCGGTGTTGGTGTTTTTACTCTGTGGTCGAGTCTTCGTGAGCTGACTGGGTATTGTTATCTCTGATATTATATTTTGTATCAAGTGGTTGCACCTAAGCGTCACAGTAGATTGTCCTTTTTCACACGGCCAAACTCTACTTCTACGTACTTTCATGGAGTGGGAATAGATCTTTTATTATACTCATATAGTTAGATATATATGAATCCAAAAAATAATATTTTACAGTGAAAGATAAGGCCGATGTGTTACTAGAACTAGAAAGGCTAACATCAGTCAAAGAGGAGTTGACTGAAGAAGTAACTAGGCTGCATAAATTATTGGAGCAAGAGAGATCTTCCACTAAAGCTAGTTCAAATTCGGTATCTGAATCTCATAACACAAAGCAAAAGGTAATGTACAGGTACAATTATTGTGCATGAATAATTATTTTGATTTTGTTTGTGGCAGCACAATCAGCAGTACTGTAGTAGTCTTGTTTTTGTTAACAGATGATCGTTTGAATGATGTCATGGAAATGTCACAGGGGTCACAATTGTTTTTGATAATAAGTGCAATTTTGAAATGACTCTTGACTCTTTTCAGTTATAAGTTGAAAATTAGTTAATCTGAATCGAAGGAAAAATTCTAGGATCGTGGAAAAGATGCTATAACTATCACGAATGTTGAACACTATCGATTCCAGACAATACTTGGAGCCGAAGTATTTTGATGTTCTGTGAGATTTTTAACATTGAACGTGAGTTCATTTGTTAAAAAAATATTCTTCTGTTGTTTCATAGAATGAAATGACAGTAATTGTCAATGAAGATAAACAGACTGCTGGAGTGGGTGAGCTGAAGTTATTTAGTTCTAATGAGAAAGTTCACTAATTCAAATGGAAGTCAGTGAAATGGTTGATTTATGAAATAAAGTTATCCAGTGTATGGTAAAATCAATAAACAACATTCCCAATATTCAAGTCGAAATAACTTGAAAGTATTGTTTTTATTGTGGTCTTTTTCAACTTCCAAATGTGATGGTGTAAAAGAAGCGGAATCACCCTAATCCATAAACTAGCTAGCAAAATAGTCGGAGCTGTGTTGGGAACAATCAACTAGAAGCACAAATTATAAACACTCTGTACATTTCCATAGATTGATACATTGAATAATAAACTACCAGTACTGTTTGAATGTCATTATTTTTTGCTGGATGATATTTTTCTTCATGGATTTTTGGTTTGTTAACCTATCACATAATGAAAAAAATAAAGAATTGATATTGGAATCTATACAAGTAGAGAACGGCAGACTTCTAATTGACCCCGAAAAAATTCTGCATTAATTGAATACATTTCCGTCCTATTAGTCAAAACATATTCTCATATAACTCAAATTTTCCTACCAAAATATACAAGAACTAATATTTATCAAAATGTGTATCGTTGTTAACGTTTCGGAAACAAATTCACCTCCTTTTCCAAAATTCATTCACAAACATTTATCTTTCATGTTAGTTGAAGTAGGTAAAATAATAATAATAAATGATTTTATTGCTTCACCAGAACATTAGCTCAATATACATATGTCGACCTTGGTTGGCAAAAGGCAGCATTCTCTTTTCTTCGATACAGGAGAGAGGAAATAGCGCTCTTCCAAGCAAATCCCAAATCTACGACAGATTTTCAAAAATGAAATTAGCCTACCAAAATATACAAGAACTAATAAATATGTATCGTTGTTAACGTTTCGGAAACAAATTCACCTCCTTTTCCAAAATTTATTCACAAACATTTGTCTTCCATGTTAGTTGAAGTAGGTCAATTAATAATAATTAATAAATGATTTTATTGCTTTATGCTATATATATATATATATATATATATATATATATATATATATATATATATATATATATATATATATATATATATATATATATATATATATATATATATATGCCGATCTTGGCAAAAGGCAGCATTCTCTTTTCTTCGATACAGGAGAGGGAAATAGCGCTCTTCCAAGCAAATCCGAAATCTACGACAGATTTTCAAAAATGAAATTAGAATTTTTTGTGAATAAGTTTCGAAAACAGAAGCGGATTTGGTTTCCTAAAGTATTTTCATAGACATTTGTTCTTGTTTTTCTTTGACATTTTGACTAGTCAAATTTGAGTTATACGGAAGTTGCCGACTAAAAGAACTTGTTTTACTTCGAAGGAACTGTTTTTAATAAACGCGCCAACTTTTTGGGGTTGATTAGATGTCTGCCCTTCTAAACTTGAATAAATTTCAAAATTTATTTTTTTACATTGTGTTAAGTTGAGAATTCAAAAAACTATGAATGAAAAACGTTCCGAGTTGTGCATTTTTGTGTGGGTACTTTTTTGAAATTAAACAATAAGTATTTCCGAACAACAACAAATTTATTGGGGGGCCTCTAAAAATAAAAAAAGCTTTGTGTATGATTCACTATTAAGATACAACGACTTAGTAGTAACAACTATACTTTCTCTTCTGGTAAAGGTAAAATAGAAGTTAAGACAAAAATACAGGAGGGGACCCTCAAAAATAGTTTAACTTTGCTTTTTTTTGAAATCTCGTTGAAAACTCAATGTTTGGGAATGTTTATTGTCATACTTTGATTGTTTTAATTTTTGTTTCACGTTTATTTTCAGATAAAAAAGAAGAAAAACTAGTAGCGTTTGCACGTATTTTCTTTTCTGGTTGATTTCATTAAAAGACTGTCTTGAGTAGATTTTGAACGTTTTAAAAGTTTTATTTTGTATTAGAAAGCTGATTTGTGTTAATTTTTCAGAGCAAGAAGTGAAATGCGGCTAGCGCTAAGTGATATTATTAATAACATTTGTATTTTCATATCATTTGTAATAGTTAGGGAGCAAGGTGTTCCACGATCATAGGAAAAAACTCATTGTAATGAATACATATTTTACTCCTGACCTCGTGTTTGATTTTTATGGATGGTTCCCAATTTGTAAACTTGAACAAATATGTG
This sequence comes from Zygogramma bicolorata, assembly GCA_032362365.1. Lineage (NCBI taxonomy): Eukaryota > Metazoa > Arthropoda > Insecta > Coleoptera > Chrysomelidae > Zygogramma > Zygogramma bicolorata. Next base: position 258,072 of record JAVJAQ010003910.1, read on the forward strand.
AAAATCACCACCTTCTCAACATTTTTATATCCGTCAATATTTAATATACATTCATCTAGAAATTGATGATGGTCCTTTGAAAGCATGTGTTTCAAAAAAATATGATATGCCACTTGGAGAATTTCCTCCTTTTTGTATAAAAAAATCACACATTTTTTCTAGAACGATCGTTTTTTCACCATCATACAAACTGAAAACTTCGGTAAGCCTTACCTATTTTATCATCTATTGAAAAAACAACAAGTACTGGATTCGTTTTACGATAAACATTTTATGATTTCTTTGCAGACTTTTTATTGCAACATTCTGGTGACCATTGAATAGTAAGCAATGTTGAGTAGTACCTTCATTTGGTCGAAATTTATAGTAAAGGCTGAAATACATATAACTGTTAGATTTAGTGATAACACGCATTTTTGCTAAATTTGAGCGAGATTGACCTTTTCGTTACCGAGATAATGAATTCAACATTTGCATAGGCTCTTAAGGGAAATCGGAAAATTTGACGCAAAATTGCGTTTTTAGTAAAGAACGAATTTATAGACATGCGCAAAAAACCCATTGTATTAAACTATAGCAAGATTGAAAATTTCGTGCGAAGTTTGAATGCATTTCACCTTCTAGTTATTGAATTATGAGACAGAGAAGTTTACATTATCGCACTCGCCGCAGTACTGAGCCGGACTATGTTGCAACGTCGCACGAGTTGCTCTGTCGAAATGGTTGTCAAGTACTCGGCGCAACCATGGTACAATTATACAAGGTATGTTCCATGGACGGACGAGTTTAGGCTCGTTCTGCGCATTCCACCCGTCGCCGCCATATTTACTTTTTCCCGCTTGTAAATTCGAATGTACTTTGAATTGAATTGGTTGAGTTCTGCTCAATCGCTACAAAGATTGACTAAAAAATATTATGTAATGATAGAATTATACTTTTTAGTGGAAAAACGATACGTTTCCACTTAACATACAGACATTTTTTGCATTTGCAATAACTTATGCACTTAACCTGGCTCATAGGCATTTGACAGATGTCAACAGACGTGGACAGATGTAAACATAAACAGCTAATATGGCGGGCTCGGGTGGAAAGAGCGAGAGAGAAAACTGTATGTGAGAGAGAGAGAGAGAGAGTACTCTCCCTGATTCTCCCACCATACCCCTACCTGCGCAAGAACATACCTTGTATAATTGTACCATGGGCGCAACTAACTAAAGTCCCGTCTCACGCGCAGATGCCAAAACTTTTTTCGTTATAATTTGGTATTTTATTGGAAATGGAAGGAAAATTATAAAATACTTTTGGATACTATGAAAAAATATCGTAAATTATAAGAAATCACGATAATAAAAGAATAAATAAAAGAAATTGTAAAGAATCACGAGAAACTTATAAATGATGGGGCATAATGAATTTATGACATTGATGAATGAATTAGAAGAATGGCGAACTTTGGGCGTAGTGATAAAAACAAATTATGTAAACATATGCGGACGCACTGGGATGTAAACTCAAGGTAATATTTCTACAACGAAATTGATTGAAAGCGATAGGAATTGCAAGAGTCCAATTAAATGGAATTATACCGCTGAAAAAAGTATTTTTGCAGTAATGTAGAAAAATAATTCAACTTTTTTATTCAACGATTTGCAATACAAAAATGTTTGGTACTTGAATTTAGTTGCACATGGCTTCTACAAATACAAATGTTTTTGGTGTGCACATGACTTCTTACAAATACAAATATTTTTGGTACTCAATACAAATATTTTTGGTACTAAATATACATATTTTTAGTACTTATATTTAGGTACATATGGCTTCTTATCACAAGCAAGTTTTGAAAGTCTCTTGTCAAAGCGTTCTTATTGTCTATTCTTTGGAGTGTAAGAAACATTATTCGACGTCACATAGTTTTGATGTACTTGTACATATTAAGTCGTTAACCTTATTTGTATTACTGTAATTTTTGAAACGATTGCAATCTGGTGCCATAACAAATAAAATTATAAGCAAGGATTTCACGAAATTATTTGGGCAATTATTTCTTGAAATGAAAATTTTCAGCGAAAAAACCAAATCAGGATTAAAGAAAAGAATTATTAAGTGCTCATTTCTTGAAATGATTAACAACATTGTCAAGCATTTCTCTAATGCCATTTTCTCCACTTTCCTGGTGAACATTTTCGAGTTTTTCGTAAGTTATACCCGCTTCAGCAATTCTCTCAATCATTTTTTTCGAAATTTGACCACTCAAAGGCGACAGAGTTTTGGCTACAATTTTTCTTTTTCTACTTTCTTACATCGTTATTGCATATCGTTGAAAAACGAAAAAAAATCGCGGTCAGCTGTAACCACCAACACTAACACGTATGCACACGCGTATTCACACAACTCAAGAGTCCCACCCATTCCTCGCACAGCAGAATATGCAGCGTTGCCGGATCTACGGCTCCATGTAAAAGCAGCGAAAAGATGCGAACAACGAAGTTATTGCGCCATCTACCAATGGACGAGGTATACCACCGGTCGGATATAATGCAATGCCCTTCGTGGTATTAGCCAGGGGAGTAGTTGTTTTCTGACAGGTGCCAGCCGAAACCTACCGTGTAGGTAATTTGAGACTGGCCTGAACAGATTGTTCGAAAGATGATTTGATTTACCGCCAGTCTTCAAGTATGCCCACTGACTATGTCAAATGTTTTTACATTTTCCTCGCAGGAGGAATGGGCGCATTCGGTTGGCTTTTGGAATACCTCGTCCATTGGTAGATGGCGCAATAACTTCGTTGTTCGCATCAGCTTTGGTCGGGGCTTGATCCTCTGAAAGATTTTGATTTTCAATTATGGGAAGTCATCGACTTTATGTTGATGATGGCACTGCCTTGCACTGACGAGTGGCCAAATAGCCCGAAACCGGTCTGCAGGTGTGTCCGTCCCTATAATTGCAAATCAATTCCTTCATTTGTATCGATGAAAGCAAATGCAGGATTTACTTCGGTGAAGAAACCTGCACTGGCACCGGTCGGATATAATTCAATGTCCTTCGTGGTATTAGCCAGGGAAGTAGTTGTTTTCTGACAGGTGCCAGCCGAAACCTACTGTGTAGGTAATTTGAGACTGGCCTGAACAGATTGTTCGAAAGATGATTTGATTTAACGCCAGTCTTCAAGTATGCCCACTGACTATGTCAAATGTTTTTAAGGCGTATTTATATTGATGTAGGTAGTCTGGAATGTTAATTACTTTTGTCGGATTCGGAAAATAATAATCAGTATCAGTTGCCGCACTACTTGTCGTTATTTTATTAGTTATTCTTGATCTCAGAATGGGATTCCAAATTCTATTTAAACTCAACGCTTCTTCTTTTCTGTTGAAATTGTCCGCATGTTTTTGGATCTCTATTGCCTCCCGTACCAGTCGGCTACGGTAACCCTGGTTGAGGGTAATCAGTTTCTCATTGCGAAACTGATTGTCCCCAAAAGTAGTAATATCATCAATAACAATTTTGTATTTTTCCTCAAAGAAATACGAGTAATAACTGTTATTGTGTTCAATAGAAATATAATCTTTACAGTTCATTATTTTTCGAGTGTAGAAAAACTAACATATGCATGCAACTCTCATGTAATGGTTATTGTTGCATGATATACTATTATGTACAATCAATTGTATACATGTCCATATTGTCCATTAGTTGTCTGTCTCCGTTAACATAATCAGAATTATATTCGCTTATTTTCTGAACTACAACTGACAAGATTTGAATAGTAACAAACTATATACATTTTATGAGTTGTCCTATGACATGTGTATAATCTTAAGGGATGAACAAAGATTATTTTTTAGTATAAATAAATGTGGACTTCTATCGCTAGATCTCTGTAAAGCCTTCGACACTGTTGATCATGAAATCTTGTTGACTAAATTATTCGATATAGGTATCAGAGGTAATACATTTTTATGGTTAAAAAATTATTTAAATGATAGGAAACAATTTGTATCTTTGGAAAACTGTGAAAGTTCATTGGAAAACATTGTTTGTGGTATCCCACAAGGGTCCATACTAGGACCTCTACTGTTTCTAATATGTATTAATTCAATTTCAGAATTGAACATCACTGGAAAGTTGGTATTATTTGCTGATGATACAACTTTAATATATTTCAATAAAGATTTGCAAGTGATCCAATGTCAATAAATGATTTGAAACAAATATTTATTTGGCTCAATGTTCATAAACTTACTTTAAATTTCGAAAAATCATCTTTCTTGTTCATTATTGATGAAAAACCAATTTCATCACAATCGAAATTTTTATTGCTAGGACAACAAAAAATTAACAGGTCATATAAAATTTTTAGGTCTGAATATTGATGAAAATATTTCGTGGGATATTCATATTGATCTGATCCGAAAAAAAATATCACCGGTCATTGGAATCTTGTACAAGATAAGGAGCTATATACCTTTGAAATATCTAAAATTAATTTAGTTTTCACTAATTTATTCGAAATTACAATATTCAATCAGCATATGGGGTACTGCGTCGAATACCATTCTGAAACCACTGAAGTCTTTACAGAATAAAGCAATTAAATGCATTTTTCATTTACATTATTTGGAACCAACAAGGAATATTTATAAACCAAATCGTCTCCTCGACATCAATTCTATTTACAAACTGAAAATATGTACTATTTTGCATTCTATTGTGACTAATAAGAAACATTCTATTATGAAATTTTTTAAATCTAACAGTGTACATAACCACAAAACAAGGCAGTTCAATGATTTGTTAACAAAAAATCTCAAGACGGAATTCTCCAGAAAATCTATTTTCTATAAAGGTGTTATCACATATAATGGATTACCCACTGGAATAAAATGTTTTTCTCAAATGACCAAATTCAAATTTGCTATGAAGCGTTATTTGTAAGAATAATTTTTTTTTGAAAAATCATTTTATTTTTTTTATTTTCGAGTAATAAACAATTCTGATTGAGCTATTTAATAAATATGTTATATAAATATTCCCTATATATAAACTGTAGTTTCTTGGGAATAAGTAACTGTTATTATTATTATATCACTACTTTGTTTCGAGTTCAAATTACAGTCGACTAATCTGAATGACAAATGATATTTTCTGAATTACAAGATCTCAATAATAATTAACATTTCCTGAATTACAGTCAACTAATCTGAATTATTATTTTTGAATTACAGTTGACAAATCTGATTTACAATGAATATTTTCTGAATTACTGTTGATTAACCTGAATATATAATAACAAGAAGACCACATTAGATATTTTCCATCATAAGGAGGTAAATGAAGGAAAAAGTTGAATATTGTGTAGAGATTCTTGATTACAATATGTGTGATTCATCAAAGTTCTTGATGAAGTTGAAATTATTCTACTTCATTCTTCGAATACAATTTAACAGTTTTATAACTTATCACATATTAATGAAAACTCATGTTCAAACTGGCGATGCAGGTTGAGGGGGCACCCATCTCAAGCAACTGGGGTCAACTTCCTTCAGAAGTGTCACTCTTTTCTTCACCCTTTCCACATATTCGTCGAGTACATCCTGTTTCTTGAGTATTATATGCTTTCCCTTCCAATATTTCATCATACCTAGGGCCTGTAACGTTGAGACAATGTCATAGGAATGAATCGCCATCTCTTGGCTGATGTCCTTCACAGACAACTGGGCACCTGCCCTAGAGCACAAATACCCCAAAAGCACATCTTTCCAGTAGGACCGATAAGAGATGAGACCAAGGTCGCTAAGTGGTTTTTCGGGAGATCCAATTTTACCTTCCTCACGAGTTAAAAGATAACTAAAGTCGATGAGAAGTCTCCCATAACCCTGTCGCTGATAGGGAGGTAGGGTGAGTATACAAGACACGTTGTAGTTCAGTAAAGAATTTTTTTCCTTGCTGAAATATCCAACGGTGTGGCAACCCTCATTGTCAACCAACGTCATCACGTAAAACAGAAACGGCTCTACATCATAATATAGCGTTTTGTGGTCTAGGAAAAATTTGGCCAGCAAACACAGATTCTGGCAGTACTGCTTGTACCTTTTGCCGTCAACTTCCCACACGCTGATTTTATCTTTTCGGTAAACTTCCTCCCCTGGTGGGTGACGCCACACACATTTCACTACATGCCTTTCAAGAATTGTTTGCGATTTCATATAGCGCAAGCAGTACTCACAAATATAAAGTTTGGGAAGCCTGGCATAATCTTCAGGGTATGGGCTTTGATACCACACTTCCATTTCATATTTGCCCATTTCTACATATTTGGTACCCTTTGTGCTAGGGAGATTTTTCAGATCCTCTTCGATTTTCTCACTTGCCAAAGCTTGTGCATCCTGAAACAGTTTCAGATCATAATCCAAAACGAAATTGTTCAAATCAGGTTCATGAGTTTTGTCTATCAGGGGTTTTATATTCTCTGCAGGCTCGATTTTGCATTTGGCCCTTATATCCCTGATCTTGTGCAGGAACTGTTTTTGTTCAGTAGTCACATGTGGCCTAGGAGTTTTCTTGTGAAACTCCAGGGCTTTTTTTCGTACCTCTTCTCTCTTCTGGCGTTCTTCTAACTCCTTCCGACACATTTCCAATGATTTATTATGATAGTTAGGACAAGCCTCGAGGGTGAAATGTTTGTCATATTTCCCACCTAAGTGACCATTACTATCACATCCATCAAGAGGACAACAACGTTGTTCCAAAACTATTACTTCATTGTTCTTAGTCTTAAAATCTTCTCTTTTACTGTTTTTTGTTTTACCTTTTGTAACAACTGGTGCCTTCTTAACAGGTGATTGAGACAAAGAACGTTTTGTGCTCTCAGTATCTGAATCAGTTTCTGAATACGGGTTTTTGCCCAGGACATGTTTGGACTTTCTTGTACTAGCAGATCTGGTGAGTTTTCTTATGACCCGTTTGGTCTTCTCAGAGGTTTCTACTTCAGAATCGCTGTTAGGGGGGCCTTCTTTCTGCACTACTGAAGGCTTTTTCACGGGTTTTTTCACTACTCTCCTGAAGTTTTCTGCAGATGCAACGCTACTTTCGCTCTCTGATTCACTACTTGAACCAGCTGATGTTGAAGTCCCAGAACTACCTGATGTTTCTACTGATGGTTTCGATTTGGGCGAAGTTTTTTCAATCTTCTGCCCTGATTTGGGTTTCTCCACAGTTCTAGCTGCAGCTTTTGCTCTTGGCTCTGGTTTCTGTTGTTTGACTGCTTCACCCTGAGACTTGATCCTTTTGGCAGAATCAGATTCAGAACTATTCGTAGGAGAAAAAATGCTTTTCTTTTTAGTGTCCATATTTTTAGCAGATATTATTTTTGGAACCCTTGTTTTAGCTGGATATTTCCCTTTTGGCAATCCTCTAGTATTTGTAGGTCGTGCAACTGATTTGGTATCAGAAACAGTTTTCTGATCAGTTATTTCAGTAGACTTAGATGTGACAGTGGCACTGCTTTTGGGTTTGACATTGCTTTTACGTGTCATGATCCTTTTCACATCTTCCTCATCTGTAGTGTCTGCAGTTTCTTTAGTTTCTTTCACCCGTGGTTTCATTGAATCAGATGTTTGTGACTTAGTTTTAACTGATGTGTTTACTGAAGACTTATTCTTGGAGACAGGTTTTGTTTCAGTACTTTTCCGGGGTCTTTTTTGAATAGGAGCATTTTTTTTATTGCTTTCTGAACCTGATTGATGTTTAGTAGAATCCCGTGAGGTAGAGGTATCACTATCACTAGAAGAAGATGATCCTGAAGAACTGGAACTCGATGATCCTGATGAAGAACCAGTACTTGATTCAGTTGAACTACCATTTACCTTTTTTTTAGGAGTCATTGCTACTACTTCCGTTACAGGTCATAAATTTAGCTTCAGTATCTTCTGTAATCTGTTGATACCAGTTGATACTTTTTCTTGGTTACTGATATTATGATCAACCTGAATCTCGGCACCGAGGGGATGGTTTGGTGTATATTCTGACGCCAACAAACCTTAGAATCTCATTTTGTGGATTTTCATGTGATATTTATGATATATTCCTGATTAAAATTCATTACTTTTCTATTTTCTATATAAAATTGAAGGTTAATAGTTGATAGTGTTTACTAAGCTGTGTTGATAATGTTGCCAACATAGAGATAGAGAAAGCGTGCAAATTCCTGATTGTCACATTTTGTGGATGCCAACAAACAACAAACTGAAATCGTCTTATTTTGGGGATTTTTTGATATATCCATAAAATTCTCATCTAGATTGATTATTTATCGACTATTAAAGTTGTAAATGCCTATTTTTGGAATATTTTCTGTCATTTGGAGTTGAAACAATAATCGTTCATGATTTTCAACATTACACCATGGAAAAATGTCTAATTTTGTGCAGCGGATTAAGCGCTATAAGCTGTTAGACGCGGCCATTGGATAGTGTGTAGTGTCTTTTTGGAGAGTAGTAGTTTGTAGTTTAGTAGTTCGAAATTTTAACCTCAAATGAATCTTGATATCTTGAAATACAAGACTTGAATCTTTTCAAAAGATTAATGTTCTACTGTTATGATAGACATTTTAATTATTGCAAATAAAAATGGCATTCATTTTGAGGAACTTGCTACCGAAAGTTTTGAACTTCAACAAAGCAGAATATGTCAAAACTAAATTTCTGCATGCTGTGCCTACAGCTAATGCCGCTTTTAGGTCCCATTCGAATTTGCTGACACCTTATGAAGTTATTGATGACACAGAAGAAAAGAAAAATAATGAAGAAATTAAAAACACCGTGAGAAATCAACTCATAGACAATACACACGCTAGATATTACGCTGTGGTGCATGTAGCAGGAAAACAATTTAAAATCACAACTGGAGATGTAGTAGTAATTGAAGGATATTGGCCACCTGAGGTTGGTGATAAGATAACATTGGATAAGGTTTTACTAGCAGGTTCCCAAGACTTCACTCTTATTGGTCGACCAATTGTGCAGAAAGGTTTAGTACAAGTCGATGCTACAGTTATTGAGAAGACTCTGTCACACACCAAAACCCACTTCAGAAAAAAGAGGAGGAAGCAATATATGAGGATCAATTTTTACAGAATACCTCAGACGTATTTGAGGATCAATGGAATAAGCATTGGGGCTGCAATAGATAACCCACCAGAAGTGAGAGGACTTGATTCAGTTATTTTTTGAAAAGACATCAGTTGTGAGAATTTTATGTCAATCAATAGCAGTTTGTTTGTCGAATTTTTACTAACAGAGAATGTGAACTCCAAAGATTCAGGCCATCCATTAAATATTAACAACCCACATGGTGGGATGGGCTTGTATACCATTGAATATTTCTCATTAATATTATGAATCTACAGCTCACATTAGATTTTCCTGGTACGCTGTATGAGTAAGAGTAAGATGTGACAGGTAGACAGACATAATGTAAATTGAATTCAGTATTAGCTAAATATCATAAGAGTATACTGGAGTTGTTAATTACCAGACCTGGCTACTGAATTTGTAAAAGTTCTAGGGAACTTTCAAGGACAATAAAATTGAATAAAGGTAAATTCATGATTGTAATATTTCAATAACCTATTTTTGTTGTTGTCAATATCTTGACCAGAAGCATATTTGCTAACATTCAGGGCTATTCACTAAGTAAAGTGGTTATCGCAGTTGCTAACCGTCGTAGCAACTCTGATAATAACTTGCCATAATGACGGTGGTAAGCTGTTTCTCCTTAACAAGATATCTAAAGCAGTTGCCTGTGAACCACTACTCACAGCAACTGGTCATTACAGTAGCAACTTAACTTGAAAAGTGAATACCAATTTCGCGCTTAGCAATTGACCTTGAACATAACAATTTTTAGTCGCTATCCATAACAACTCTGCTTAGTGAATAGCCCTGATTGAGTGCGTTGAAGAGCGTTTATAATATATAGATTGGTATGAGCATGTACCTAGCAGCTCGATAGCTAAGATCTGTTACCAAACCTGTTAGAATCTTCGATTTTGAAAAATTTAAATTTGCCATCATGTAAGTTGTAAGTTTCTTGGGAAATAAAAAGTTATTATTATCATTATAGTATGAACTGGTTTTCAAATGAAATGCTAGTATTTTCAGAAAATGGTAAAAAATTATGTAACAAGTGGAATTTTTGAGAGCATCTCGTTCTACCCACATTTCGTAACACCCAAAGTGCGTAACACCCAAACGTCAACACCCAAATTTCGTTATGCCCACACTCACCGAACATACCCGAATGATGCACTGTTGCAAAATCTACCGGATATTCTGCAATTTCCTGTTAACCCAATCTAACCTAACCTAAAAGAAGGATGAATTTGGCAACAGCGCATCATTCGGGTATGTTCGGTGAGTGTGGGCATAACGAAATTTGGGTGTTATGCACTGTGGGTAGAACGAGATGCTCCCGAATTTTTTGTTGTCGTGAATCAATAGTTTTTAGATTATTTTAATGCCTAAACTTTCATAAACTTCTATCAACTCTATTTTGAAGCTTCTTTTGCTTTCTTACTTTCTTCATTCGTCAAAGTGACAGACAGAACACCTATTTTTTCCCTTCCAAAGTAGGAAACTATCGTGTATAGGCGATTCATGCTAAGGAATACGCCCTCTACCGTGTACGTGTACGAACATAACTAACACATGGGCCATAGAATCGTTTGTTTACATTAAGATGTTTACATTATTCGCCATATGATTACTGTTCAATTTAGGTAACAGGATAAGCTTATTATTATTTATTGTACGATTCTCAAAAGGGTACCTACCTAATAGTTGTCCTTTTATTCAAATGAAATTACGGGTTACATTACATCTTATTGAATTATTCACCTAGAAATATTATATATTGCCTTATTTTATTATTCAGGTTAAAAATAGGTTACATTATTTAAGCTCAGTTGTATTATATAAAAATCACTTCTTATTAACATCTCGAGACGAGCAGTCGCACTTAATACAGTCCACTTATATCTCTTTATCTGGCATTGGAAATTAAAATATTGGAAGCCTTTGCCCGTGTTTTACTTTCGAGTTGCCATTAAATCTCAACATAAAGTTCAATTTGTTTAACATAGAAGTGTTTGGTGGTTGCTTGAAGTCGATCATATTCATTGAAAATATGAATCATTATTGTAAACTTTTCCTAGAGAACAATTACCCTAACACCAAACTGATATTTTCGCAATCGACGCGCGTTTCGCTAACAAAGTTAGCATCTTCAGGAGAAGAAAAATGATACTACTTTCTTCTCCTGAAGATGCTAACCTTGTTAGCAAAACACGCGTCGAGTGCGAAAATATCAGTTTGGTGTTATAGGGTAATTGATCTCTAGGAAAAGTTTAAACTTTTACACCAAAGGTTCCAAAACTCATCGTTTATGAATCATTATTGTTGTGTACCTCACTGCTCTTCTTGGGCGAAGAAAAATCCGGAAATCAGTTTTCATACCTTCCCAAAAGCAGGCAAACCCAGTGTTATATTCGAAACCAAGTTAGGTAACAAAGAGTTGATGGACAGAAGGAAAGTGTGGATTGAAAACTACTTCAAGATTGGGAAGCCAGTTTCAGAACATATGAGAGTATGTTCTTTACACTTTACTGAACAGGATGGGGGTTCCGCCCCCATCACTTTTTGAATAAAACTCACTTCGTCCTTATATTGTATTTGAAACTTTTCAGCTTGAAGTTCTACTTTTAACAATTATATTGTTCAGAATTAAATCGGCAAAATACTCGAACACTATTAACTTATACACAAAGATAACAATGCAGAGCCAACTAAACGAAGTAAACACTTCGAAAACTCAAGATAAAATGGAATTAATTAAGATGCCTCCTTAGAAATAATCAATGCTTTGCTTTCATACGATGTAAACAAACTGATGGCAGGCCCATGGAGTAATTCCAATTTCTACCGTTCTAGCGCAACGTTCTTCTTCTTCATGTGTTTTTTGGCCGTTGTTTCCCTTAGGGTACATTTGGCCAATTAATCTCAGTCGCCTATTGTCAAGTAAACAGGAATATTGAAATTATACTGTAGATGGCGTAACAAGTGCACTTCCAATCCCCTTTTTAACAGACATTGCCCGCGTCTAGCAGTTCAAAGCCTATTTACAAAATTTTACATTTCACCACGGAAAACTTAAATTTTGTGCAGCGGTTTTAAGCGCAGTAAGCTGTTAGACGCAGTCATTGGCTGCGTCTAACAGATTACAGCAGTCAAAGCCGCTGAACGAAATTTGACATTTCACCATGGAAAACTGTCAAATTTCGTGCAACGGCTCAGCGCAAACAGTTGTTAGGCGTATCCGATGGCCGCGTCTAACAGCTTACAGCGCTTTAAAGCAATATCTACTGTGCTGTGCTTAAACGTGTAAAAACTGGTCCTTGGCCACTGTCAGACTCAGACATATGTATATGGAAGAAGATGTCTAGAAACCCTGGTGTAGGGATTTATACCTGGGAAAGTTTGGGGTCTAAGTGGGGACACATGCCTACTATGATAATAAGCATCATGACCCCTTTACATCAAATCAGTTCAGATGGCGTTTGCAACGAAAAGAGTTACAAATTTCCCAGGAAATGTATAAACGGCCGACCTGAAGGCTGGCTAAACTTTTACTTTTGGACGCTGACTGATCAACAACCTATATTATTCGTTTAGAATACTGGCCAAATTCCCTATAATTGCGTTCCTTTCATTCGATTTTGTTTTTTATGAGTATGACATTAGATTTTGCTCATTTTGTTGACTGCTCGAATCAAAGAATATAGATTGTCGATCGATCGGTTGACTATGCACTTCCAATTAGCGTCAACTAGCGATTAAATTGAGAAACACACCACGATACGTAACAATGACACTAATGACAGAAAAGTGGAAAGTGTCGCCATAAAATTCTAAACAATATCGCATCAGTCCCAGCACCATCCTCCATCCTCCTAGATTCTAGACATCTTAAAGATGACATATGGTTTCATGTCTATGTTTTTGTTTATTTATACAAAATGCAATACTCCTTCAACTTGATCGGTAACTCCAAAAATTTTGGCAGAAGTAAAATGTGGATCTTGATATGAATGTATAATCTATGAGACTGTTAGTCGTCTTGTCATGATGAACGATCAGATTGATCTAAAATATAATGAAGTAGTGGGAAATGGTATACAAATAGATCAATGTGAGCATTCTATTTCTGAAATTAATCCCATCAATGGTAAAGGTACAACAAAATTTTTGTACAATACAACATTGAATCTGGTTCCATGTTCTAGATTCGGGAGAGAAACCAGAAGAAACTCCTTTCTGTCAAAATAATAATGATTTCTCAACTTTAAATGTATGTGGAAAATCCAAAGATAACTTGCAAATAAATTCAGAAGAGAGGACCCGCACAAGACAGTTAGAGGAAAAACAAATAGAATTAGAGGAGTTGATAAGGGAACTTCAGCTTAAATTGGAACAAGTGAGTTGTGAACAGGTTCATTTCACCATCACATATCAAATACCTAGCTCTCCCTGGAAAAAGGCATCAAGTGAAAACAATAGTTATTTCAATTTTGAAACACTGCGATATTCATTGCAACCCCCCCCCCCCATATTGAATATAGTTGAATTAGCTACTGGATTACAATATAATACCTACTTACTTTGAAATGTGGAATGCCAGCAGAGCATTTGTTGTGAAGACATACAAATGTTTCGGTATAAATGTAGAATATGGGATGCCCACTAATTTTGATAAAATTATCAGGCAATTAAAGATTGCCATGAAGTGAACAAATATTATCAAAAATTTTGGTAATTATCCGTTAAGCGGGCTCCATAGTGAAATTGAAAAATTTTTGGTGGAACTTACGTATTTCGGCCTCCTGAACAAAAAAGTCTAATAAAGTTTTTGGGGCTCGCAGCTAGTTTCGGAGATACGGCCCCCCAAAGACAGGAAATCGGGGTTTTACGTCTATGTTTGTTTCTCAGCCAATTCCGCTGGAAATTCATCCTTCTTTCTATCAGCACAATATGCACATTCTATACCACCTTCTTCATCACTTTCCAATAGAATTATAAGCATTTTTCACAACAAAACTCTAAAAGGTAAATCGTCATAGAAATTCGAGGTTAGCAAAACAATAGAACGCGCGATGCGCGTTCTATTGTTTTGCTAACCTCGAATTTCTATGACGATTTACCTTTTAGAGTTTTGTTGTGAAAAATGCTTATAATTCTATTGGAAAGTGATGAAGAAGGTGGTATAGAATGTGCATATTGTGCTGATAGAAAGAAGGATGAATTTCCAGCGGAATTGGCTGAATAAACAAACATAAATGTCAACCCTGAAAACCCCGATTTCCTGTCTTTGGGGGGCCGTATCTCCGAAACTAGTTGCGAGCCCCAAAAACTTTATTAGACTTTTTTGTTCAGGAGGCCGAAATACGTAAGTTCCACCAAAAATTTTTCAATTTCACTATGGAGCCCGCTTAACGGATAATTACCAAAATTTTCATTGGAAACATTAAGCCAAATAAATTTTGGGTAAAAGTATATCAGGAAAGTTAAAGGTAAAGGTAAAATTTTACTTTATAACAAAGTGGTTATACATATTGATAATTTTTCTTTGGAAATGATGAGAAACAATTTTTTTTTTTCAGAGATAATACATTTTTAGGCTAAGAAAACACCTATAAAAAAGCTGCTAATTCAACTCAATTTATGGTACTTACAATTGTGGAATTCCGTCTCTATGAAAAATGCTCATTACATTTTCGGCGGTCTCGTATATTTTCGGAGATACAGGCCAATTTCTTTATGAATCTTCACCATTTTCCTCATCAAATTTCTGTTGTTTGAACGCACAAAATTTGTCCTTCTTTCTATCAAAATATCACACAATTTCACTTGTTTGTAACATTTTCAAGCAGACAAAATCATTATTGATTTGCCCTTTAAAAGTCAACAAATACGTTCAGTTTTCAACAATAACAATGACGGTAGTAACGCCGGCAACATCGCAAATAAATCAGTATTGAGCTATGACATCCCAACAGAATCTTCACGTTTGAAAAAAAGTTTCTGGAACTAATGGTTTATCAGAATGAGTACAATAGCTGAATCTTCTCTTGCGAATTTCAAGTTAGGAAATTTAAACAAGGAAGGTACAGGCATAACTCCCATTTCGATAAAAAGGGGCTGACAGTGGTGGTCTATGTGCAACGCCTACTTGAAAAATTCATTTCTTTATCACTTTACGAAATTATTTTGGCAAAAGATGAAATTTTCTCTTCATCCTCGGTAAGCAAAATTTTTCTCTAGAGAGAAATGATTCATTTTCCGCCTCGCTCTATAATATACTATTACCGTCTTTTTGTGTACCAAATAAAACTGTTATAGGAAAGTTATAACTCAAAGGTTGTAAACTTTTACGCCCGGTAACTGATAAATTGTTTGGCTTCTGAGCCGTGGTCTTCAGGTTGTACCTGCTGCGAGGCTTTTATTTGATGTAGTTCAGATGATGTGTCTTTATTTATCGGACCTAGAATCGGACTGTCTATTAACCCCAATTTATTTTCCGAAAGAAACCGCATTTTCTCTCATTGGAATGATCCATGTATTTTGAACAGCTGGCATCCATGTTCTCTGGATGTTGAAGCTCTCTTCTTTGCGGTTGAAGTTGTTCTCATGTTTGTGCATTTCTATGGACTTCCTATGGAGCCTGGGATAATGGCTTATAGTTGGGTCCAACAAAAAAAAGGTGGTGATTTGGATAATCCTTCCAATCTGCGTCCTATTTCCTTAATACCAACTTTAGAAAAAAAGATTGAGAAACTAGTCAAGGTACGTTTAGAGGAATTTTAAAAACTGCACAGTATTATTAGCAAACACCAGTTTGGTTTTCAGGCGGAAAAAGATACAAATGATGCTATATTCTCTTTTTTATATGAAATTTACTCTGAAATAAATGCTGGTGAAGCAGCCGCCGAAATTTTTTGTGATATTTCAAAGGCGTTTGATTGCGTCAACCATGAAATTCTACTAAAAAAACTTCATCAATATGGATGTAGAGGTGAGACGAACACTTAGTTTGAATCGTACCTTTCGGTGCGGAGTCAAATGGTGAGGACAGCGGGACTCTCGGAGAACAGGGCCATTGAATCTGGTGTACAACACAGGGTTCTGTGTTGGGCCCTATTCTGTTTTTGTTATATATAAATGACTTATTTATTATCGACATATCTGGTAATTTCACTCTATTCGCGGATGATACAACGATATTGTGGAAGGAAAAAAACTCAGTGGAGCTACATAAGATAATATCATCCGACTTGGAGAAAGTGAAAAGCTGGTGCGATGCCAATTTACTATCTTTAAATGCATCGAAAACGAATATAATATCATTCAAATGTTTGCTTGAAGAAATTCCAATAGACTCTGCCACATTGCAAAATAAGTTACTCACAAATATTCTTGGTGTATTCATTGACAATAGGCTGAAATTTGATGAACACCTCAAACTACTCAAGAGTAAGATTTCCTGCGGGTGTTATGCAGTGAGAGTGGTTTCCGATGAGTTGGGATTCCACATCGCAAAAATCGTTTACCATGCTCTTATTGAATCTCAGCTACGATTAGGAATACCGTTTTGGGGAGCATGCAACTCACCCCTTCTCTCTTCTGTGTTGATATTACAGAAGAGGGCACTTAGAAGTCTTTGTAAAGTCAAACCCAGAGTATCATCCAGGAATTTGTTCGCTACCAAAAAATGTTGACAGTCATCGCACTTTTTATCCTTGAGACAGTTTGCCTTATCTATAAACATAAATCGAAGTTCAACTTTGTTTCTACTCCATATGCTATTCGTAATAGCATTTATACCTTTAGACTTCCTATCCCGACTTTGAATCTAATTAGAGACTCTATATACTATAATGGTGGTAAATTGTTCAATCATTTACCATTAGAAATAAGATCTTCAAATCTGAGCAACATCCATTTCAAAAAGACGGTAAAACACCTACTTGTTGACAGACCCTATTATAGTTTGTAGGAATATTTTAGTGAATCTTTTCAAGAATAATTTTTATTAGTTTATTATTTTTGACTGATATTTTACATTATAGTGTTTTATATATACATTTTAAATACTATTTTCTGTCTACATTTGTATTTCTTGGACTTTGTCAATAAGATGCAAATCTTCAGACAATAAAGTATATTTTGATTTGATTTGAACACTTGCGTTCCGTTGAAGTGAATATCATGACCTCCCGAGAGAGCGTGTTCGGCCACCGCCGATTTTTGTGTTTGGCCATATCGACAACTTCGTTTGTGCTCAGTTAACGGCGTTTTTATGCTCCTTTTTGTGGTTCCGATATAGACAGAACCACAACTGCACGGTATTCGGTACACTCCCAGATTGGATAATGGGTCTCCTGGGTCTTTTGCAGATCTGCGGCTATCCTAATTTTTTCTCGTAGGCGTGAAGAATGCTCCCACACCATGTTTCCACAGAATTCTTCCGTCACACCGTCTATATAGGGCAGGAAAGTTCTTCCATTAACGGCTAGTTCGGGGCCATTCATTGAACACCCTTGTTTGGGTCATGGGGCTCGGTAAATTTCGTCCTTGCGGTAGCTATTATTTAAAAAAACTTTGGTAGAAAGAGCGAAACGCATATCTGAGCCAGAATATTTTGAGGAAGAAATACGTCATTTCCCTAGTAGATTCAAAATTTGATAGGCTGGATTCAGACAGATCCGAAATTTTATCGTTCGACGATCAGATAGCTTTCTGATTGGTCTAAATTCAAATTCAGACCAATTTAGACCAATCAGAAAGCTATCTGATCGTCGTACGATAAAATTTCGGATCTGTCTGAATCCAGCCATAGTCGTCGTCAACTGAGATGAGATTTTTATGCCCATGGTGCCCACCCCAGAAAATAGCTATTGGAAGACTTATCAACTTCTGCCTGTTGCAGCCAATGACAATGCGGAGTATGACTTAAGTGGGCGGAGTCTTTCAGCACAGAACGATTTTTCGTTTTTGCGCGGACTCATTTTAGTTGGCGTCGACAATATAAGTTTTCATGTGACAATAGCAAATTTAAAATTTTGTTATCATGTTGTTATCATTCTACCATATTATGTTTCTTATTTTCAGAAAACGAAACAAAATGATTCGGCCACCAGAGAAAAAGAAGCGACGGTGGTTCGATTTGCAGTGGCTGAAAAAAATTACCTGCGAGAAAAGACTCAGAGAGAAGCGGCAGAAAAAAAATATAAAGAAGCCATGCGTGAGAACGAACTATTGACTCAAAAAAATAAAAGTATGGTATGTGAAAAGGCGAGGATTTGCCAACTATTGGATGATAAATGCTACGAACACAAAACGGCACGGCAGGAGTTAGAACGTGTTAAAGGAGATTTGATTTTGCTTGAAACCAAGTTCAAACGGTCACAGGACAGTTTGAAATCGGAGATGGAGAACCATAAGGTATACTCTCTTTCAAGTATCATATTGATAATCAATTTTAGATAAAGAGTATTTTTTCAATATTTATGGACAAATGACATCAAATACAAGGTGCACTCCCATAACAGTTATCAATCCAAATACTATAATAACCAGGAACAACAAAAATCTAAGTGAGCAGGGATATTTGAAAACTTTATACGAGTTATTCGAACTGTGATGAAACATACATTTATAATTTTTCAGTGAAATTGTGTTTTTATTTCAGGAGGCACAAAATAAACTGATAGTTCTGAATGCCAAGCTACAAGAAATGACAGATACAATTGAAAAGGCCAAATTGGATGCCGAAGAATCTATTAAATCATTCCATAATTCAGAAGAAAATAGGGCCCATATTTTAGGTTTGTATCTTCTCTTAGGTAATGTTACGATATTTCTAGTTCGTTTACTAAAATAATACCACGAAGAACACCAAACTATTTTTATTAACTTCACTTTATAAATACAATCACTGCACTGACTTAAAATTCGCTTACTTAACATGCACTTATACTTCTCAACTAACTTAAACATCCAACAGTCTCCATTAAAAAAAGTGCCGCTATCCAATGGATAAACTGACCGAACAAAATCGATTTCTTCGGTCTTTCCGTTCGCGCCTGGATCTTCTACAAATCCGCGCCTTCGACGCCTGTAATAATAATTTTTCCCGGAAGCTATTACAAAAAAAAAATATTTCTACTTCTCTCGAAAAAAGCGATGTCTTGACAAAAATCATCCAAACAATATTTAGACGAGCATATGAATCTGATTCAATATTCATTATGTATAACTTTTGAGGTCATCAGTGGGAAAATTGTCGAGTGATTTTTTTTTATCCACACCCATTTTATAATAATACACTTATGTGCCCATAATCCGTTTCATAATGCGATCCATTAAGATACAGGTTTATCATTATGAAATAGGTTTTCACCAATAGAAATCCATTATTTTTCAATCATTCATGCTGTTTTAAATTTTCATTGAATATAGCTAAACTTCGATGATTATATTAATAAAATTTCTGATGTAAGCGATATAGAAGAATAACCATCAACTCCTCCACAAATATCGGAGAAAGCAGAAAATGCAGTACAGAATATTTTATCCCAAAAATCTAAGAGAGTATAAAAACTATATAAACGGTATCTCTTGATTTTCGATAAAACCCAGTAAGGTAGCTTGTGGCGAAGCCAGCTAAGGCGCTTGATTTGAACTAGACCATAATATGAGACGCTGATTCGAAACCAGTCTCAGGCAGCCACTTTTTTTTTATTTTTTCATCTTTTTTCTTTTCTTCATTTCTTATTGTTGTATTTTTTTACAATTTTGTAGATTTTTTCAAAGAAATACGATTAATTACTATTGTGTTCAATATGTATATCCCTGTATAAGGATTGGCTTCTTGGGATCATGAATCATTTATTCAGCCACATTACAGAATAATAATCTATTTGTGGTAGGTCCAGGACATAGAATAGAGCATACAATAGAAATTAAATGAAATATACATTGAAAACGAGACTACAATTTGAAATTTAGAATTTTTCTAGTTATTTGAAATTAAATTGGGTGAAGAGTGCTCCCCAATGGCATGTGTTATAGTGCTGTGTTTGTTACGACATCGGCATCCAAATACTCCCCCGCCGAGTAGAAGCAGTGTGACATCAAATATTTACGGATCAGTATCTTGAACTTATGGGTAGGTAGTTCCTTAATATGCACTGGCAATTTATTATATAACTTCACGTTTAAAGTATTGCGTTCAGAAGTCAATAAACGATGTCTCGTTGGTCGAATCAAGTTACAAATTCTTGTGGTATAATTGTGAAATGAATTATTTTTTTGATGTTTTTCTTTATTTCTATGAATATCCAGCAAACAATTGAGGATGTAAATACACGGTAAGGTGAGTATTTCTAGATTTTCAAATATGGGACGACAACTGTCACTAAAATTGGCTTTAGATATTATTCGTAAAGCTCGTTTCTGAAGTCTAAAAATTCCCACAGAGTCTACAGCGTTTCCCCATAGAGTTACACCGTAATTAATGTGAGAATGAAATAAGCCAAAGTAGGTTGTTTTCAAAACTGCCAGGTTAGCAAATCTGCTCAGCTTCCGTAATATGAAGAGACTTGAGTTTAATTTTTTACTTAGGTGCGTGTCGCGTGTAAGTTGAAAGGGAAAAACTCTCAACTTCGGCGTCTCCACCTAATGTCACGAAAATGGAAAGGAAGTGTAGTGTTTGTTCGAAAATAGTTGAGTGAATTAAGTGCAATTATACTAGTTCATTAGTTTACTGGAAAAATTAGTCAAAAACATGATGAAAATCTTTCATTCAAATGGACGTGACTTTTAAAGGGGGGTTTTGAAGAAAACCGCTTTTCCAAGTGAGGATAATCAAACAAAGAGAAACATGAAACTTTTAGCTTGGCTGCGAGAGGTGATTTCAATTGTGTATTTGAAGTGTACCCTGGTGAAGTGAATAAAATGAGAGGTGATAAAACTTAACTTAGTTTATTGATAACAAAAGAAATAGACAAAAAAACATGATCACAGTGAATGAATGAAAAACTACTTGAAATAATTACCCATTAATAAAATGAATCAGGTTGAAACAATGCAGTTGGGATTGAATAGAAATGTAAGTACTCACATTATCATTCCAAGGCAGGAGAGATGTGCTTTCTTCATTCTTCAAAAAATGACGCCGACTACTTTTAAAATTAGTTGGTTCGTCAAACTGATCACTGAAGATGCAAAAAACAAAAAGCCCGATTCAGAAGGCAGTCTTCCAATTTATATAAAAAATAATCCTGTCGTCGTGAACTATTCCGCTGACAAATACTAAATTCGCAATTCTCAGTGTTCATTTATGATTATCGACGACCAGTGATGTAACTTGAAACCTGTTGTCTGAAACGACGTTGAACTTGGAAATTCGCCGGATATAAATACTACTATTACAGCTGAATAATATAACATGCGTGAATGATTTATTTGGAATGAAATATTGAATTAAAAATTATGAATAATATTAATGATGACTCGATTTCCAAATTCATTTTCAGGTTGATAATTTTGAAAATGTGAAGATAAATCTTTATATGAGACCTTTTATTTTCAATATATGACAATATGTGCTGTCCATTTTAATTTGTCATCCTTAACAATTCCAAGTAGTTTAACTTCTGAATTGTTGGCAATTGTATTGTTGGTCGAAAAAACAATATTTTGAGTTTTATTTTTGTTGAGTTTCAAGCAATTAGATTCGAACCACGTTTCAGCTTTTCTTAAAAAATCATGTGAAGTTTTTTCCTAGTGATCATTTTTTTTGCTAGAGGCATAAAGGGAGCAGTCATCTGCATAACAAATACATTTAATTGGACACATGTAATGAAATATATCATTGATATAGACAATGAATAAAAGTGGGCCAAGGATAGAACCTTGAGGTACTCCAAAATGAATGTTCTCGATTTCAGAATAGCTGTTGTCTATAAGAACAGCTTGTCTCCTACCATTCAAGTACGATTCGAATAATTTCCATGCAGTACCGCGTATACCGTAAAATTGTAGTTTGTCCAATAGTACTGTGTGAGAAACACAGTCGCATGCCTTGCTTAAATCACACATAGACACCACCGTATGTTGACCCGCCTCAAAATTCTCGACTATATCAGCCACAAGTCTTTGTATCGCTTGAACAGCGGAACAGTTCTGTCTGAAGCCGAACTGACCTACATGTAGCGTTTTGTGCAAAGTAAAGAACGCATTTAAGCGGTTTTTTAGAATAATTTCAAAAATTTTACCGAAAATTGGTATTATCGATATTGGACGATAGTTGTCAATGGTATTTTTGTCACCCTTTTTAAATAAAGGTATCACTTTAGTTATTTTATTTTATTTATATGTAATCTACAGAAAATACATTCCATTAATCGATTACAATTTCAACTGTTGTTGAACTCAGTGAGCTACGAAACCTAATTAATACAATTAATTTGAACAATAATATAAAATATTACTCTATCAGTTCAAGTTCCTTAGAGTGAATATTATCTTCCATACAATTTTTAGTGTGTGAGTGACAGATGGACAATGTTTACACATATACGTACAGACGCATATATATTCATCAATAGAAAAAATCCAAATTAATTCTAACCTGACATAGTTTGTAGAGAGGTGCGTTTTTGCCTCGATCAGCATGTTTTCCTTTCGTTCGATTTGCTCATTTTTGAGTTGATAATCTATGATAACGTGAAAATATTTCGTTTCTGAAAAAAGAAGGTTTTTCTGATATTATTGTGGGATCTAAGTCGTTCATAACTTTGCACAGTCTATAGAGAGGTGCATTTTTGCCAAGATTAGTGTGAGCTTTAGGGAGAGCAAATAGAGATGTGGTTCTGTGATTATATTTTGATTGCCAGTAACTTAGCTTTCCTACGAAATACGAGGAGTCGATTTCATTGTTAAGTAATTTGTACATAAATAGTGCAGAAGCAATTTCTCGCCTGTGCTCTAGTTTGATGAAATTAAATTCTCTCAATAGCGTCACGTAAGGTATGTCAAAGCAGTACACCCCAGTTTTTTTGAAATGGAGGTATCTCAGGAATTTTTTCTGAACCTTTTCAATTTCATTTCTATATTTTTCGTAGTACGGTGACCAGACGATAGAGGCGTATTCTAGTATGCTCCTGACATAAGTGTTGTATACTATTATCAATGTTTTCATATCTGTGAATCTACATGAATTTCTAATTATGAATCCTAATATTCTATACCCTCTATTGATTATTGTATTCACGTGATAATTGAAATTGAGTTCTCTGTCAAAGTGAACACCTAGGTCTTTCACAATATTTTTATCAGCCAGTATATTATTGTTTATAGTGTATTCGAAATGAATATTTGTTTTTCTTGAAAAAGACACTGAGAAACATTTTTCTATATTCAGAGGTAGTTTGTTGTTTTCTGACCAGGTTGCTACTGCTTCCAGATCTTCTTGCAGGATATGACAATCATTGATGTCATCGATCTTTCTATATAATTTGAAATCATCTGCGAAAATCAAACATTCGGATGATCTTATACAGTTTGGCAATGTGTTTATCAAGCATAAAAAGAAAAATGGACCCAAGTTGGAGCCCTGGGGTACACCTGAGCAAGTAATAAATTTTTCCGAACAACCCCCTCTGAACACCACATATTGTTGTCGGCCCT
Organism: Zygogramma bicolorata; assembly: GCA_032362365.1. Taxonomy (NCBI): domain Eukaryota; kingdom Metazoa; phylum Arthropoda; class Insecta; order Coleoptera; family Chrysomelidae; genus Zygogramma; species Zygogramma bicolorata. Next base: position 281,882 of record JAVJAQ010003910.1, read on the forward strand.
TCAAATAAGACGCACATAGTTCTAATATTTCAATTGAAAATCCTAGCTTAGAAAAGCTATTGAGCAAAATGTCGTGGTCGACCTTGTCGAATGCTTTCGAAAAGTCTGTATATATAACATCTAGTTGTCCAGCAAGGTCGATCACTTCATTTGCGCTTTGAGAAAATTGAATAAGGTTGGTAACTGTCGATTTTTTTGATGTGAAGCCATGTTGAGTATTCGATAGATGAGGTCCAACAAATTCTACCATTTTTAGATGTAAAATTGACTCAAATACCTTACTGGGTACACAAATTAACGCAATCCCAGCCAACACAGTTACATCGCAGAGATGTCCCTGCGATATCACGACGAGGCGTGTGACGTCCCAAAACTTGTCGCAGGGAACTTGCATTCACGTCGCTCACATGTCGCGATGTCACACTCAGGCGACATCGCCTGTGACACAACTGCGACAAGTTTTGTGACGAAATTGCGACAAGTTTTGTGACAAAATTGCGACAAGTTTTGTGACAAAATTGCGACAAGTTTTGTGACAAAATTGCGACAAGATTTGTGACAAAATTGCGACAAGTTTTGTGACAAAATTGCGATCAATTTTGCGACGTAATTGCGACAAGATGTGCGATGCCACTGCGATTTATTTCGCTATTGAATCTGTGACGTACTTCTGCCTTTAATATGTGAGATATATTCTGAAATCTATCCAGAAATATTGGCAGGCCTTCCGCTTCCAATCTTTCACAAATGTTTATGGAAATAATAAGAAATGAAACCCAAAGACAATTCATTAGAAAACTCTCAATCTAGCATTTATAAACAAATATGAAGTATTTCTGTATATAGAAATATACGCAGCAAAACACATTTCATTATCAACACAAAATAAAATTTATTTTACATAAAAATTAAAAAACTATAAAACAAAAATAATCTACAAAAATAAAATAAAATAATGAAAGAGCTAACTCTAATCCGCCCGTCCCTTTCTTTTTTCATATCATCCCAACCTTTGCCTTGGCATGACTAAACCAGTAGGAGCACACTTCCTGCACCCTTTTTTGTGTCTCGCCATGCTCCTGTACAATGACTCCTGAAAATAAGGGATAAGAATTTTAGCTCTGAAAAAAAATCCCATACATAACTTAAACCTATTACAAATTAATCAAAAAACGAGTACGTTGGAATTAAAATTATTCATTGGGTACAAGTTCTTGAAGAATTTTCCATTGGAATGTGTTAAATATGCAGGATCAAGTTTGAAGTTGTAACGATTCTGCATGCCCTAGCCGATTTGAGATGAAAGTAATTAAATAACAATTACTGGTAATTTCATTGATTTCTGATGTTTAGTTACACTGGAGCCTCAATAGAATTGAAACCTATCACTTTATTGACACATCAACGAGATTAGCAAGTTTATGTAATAGTATTTGACCAAACTTTCAGATAAAATAAGTCACTGCTATGATAATCTATTCAAATAAAAGAAAATAATTGCCAACAGGCTTTTTTTACGATTATTACAATGAATTTGTGAATATCATATGTCATCCAAAGATAAAACAAACCAGTTGCAGGTCACTGATATTTTCTATTTGTGTGAATGCCTATTTGTGTAAATATAGCAAATAAAAAACAAATAAGTACCTTTTTACTTATTTCCTGTCAATGAGGCAAACACTCAAATATAAAAAAAAACAAGTGGGATTCAACCTTTAAGATAAACCAATTTATGTAATTCTTTCATACACATACAATACATATCACCATTATCTACTGGGAGTTGTTGAAAAAATATTGTGAAATACTGTCACTAGATATCAACAGAAAATGTAATACTTATGGCTTAACAATGTAACTATCCGCAAATTTGATATTTGGATATTTTCCCGTTGGCCCAACCAGGAGCATCTGCAGATGATACAGAATCAGACAAACAGTATGTTAACGAAACAGGTATACAATCTTCGTTAACATATGTGCTTGTTGATCTCGTTCACCTTTCACTACTAATTTCTGAATTTTTTACAATCAAACGCCTTTTGTGACGGTAAGAAAAACAGGAAAAAGAACGTTCCATCTTGTGTAGCAGTAAATGAAAAAGAATACTTACTAATAATACTAATTGGCCACCTCGACTTGGTACACTCAACTGGTCCGAAAATTCCGATATATCAAATATTTGAGAAAGAATCACATGAATTTGGAGGTATCAAGCAAATCAGAAATCAGATTTTAGGTTAACCGACGACGTATGAAGTATGTCAATGTCAAGTATTGGCCAATGGCAGTGCTGTCGCTGTCAACAGCCAACAATTTTCCCCTAGGATTGTTTGGAAGAGGAAGGGCTCTGAAATCACAAGAAAAATCTAGAGCGCTTATTAAATACTCATTTAAAAATTATTTTTCATAGATCTTCAACGGTTTTTATATTTTTTAAAGGGTCTCTCAGGTTTGACGATGCCGGGGCTTTCTCACGTGACTGCCGTTACAATGAGTATTAAAATAAGCAACACTGAAGAGAATATAATCGAAAAATGAATGTGCATGTCTTCTACTAAAACAAAATGCTAACCTTATCTCCACCCCAGAGTATTTTTATAATGAAAATTTGTCAATTTTTGTTTATAGTATCTATCTATCCAAATACTGATCCATTTTATATGTCATTTTTTATCAACTGATCACTGTATTCTGTATCATTGATATTTCATGGATATTACCAGAATTATATACACTGGACATCATAAGAGCGACATCTACTGGACATTATAAGAGCGATATCTACTTGATGTCACAAATATCACATCAACCCGATATCGCAATAGTTACATGCCAAATGTGTACATCGCAGCGACCTAACAAAAGTAATGTCTCAGTGTTACTTGATAGTGACATCGCAGGGATGTCATGTCACAGATGTGTTGGCTGGGATAGGTCTATAATTTATTATCTGATTTTTATCACCATTTTTAAATATGTGGGAAACTTTGCTCAGTTTCCATGATTCTGGATATACCTTGGTATTGATTATAAGATTGAATAAAATATTTGGGGGCCTCACGAAAAAATCAGCGCATCCTTTTATTATGTATGCTGGAATATTATCTGGTCCTACAGACTTTTTGGGGTTCAAACGTTTTATGGCAGCCAATATTTCTTCATCAGATATGGCTTCTATTCGAAAATTATTCGTGATATTTCGATTGATCTCTAAATTATTCGTTTCATATTCAGCCCTATCTGGAGAATATACACTTTTGAAATAATCTGCGAATGCATTCGCTGTTTCGGTATTATCTGTGGTGGAAGTGCCGTTGAAAATCATTGCGCCACTCACAGTGTCAGAATTTCTTTTAACAGATTTCACATATTTCCAAAACTGTGTGGGGTCTTCTTTTATACAACCTTCCATGGATTCAATATACTCTGAGTGTGCCTTTCTGATATCACGTTTAATTTTGGATCTCAAACTTACAAATTGCTGTCTATAATTTTCATTCTTAGTTTTTTTGAATTGTCGCCTGGAATAATCTTTTTTCCTCAAATCTGATATTATGTTTCGAGTGAACCAAGGAGGAAAAGTTCTTTTTTTATATTTAGCTTTGGGAACACACTCATCGAAAATTTTATAAACACTTTCATAGAAAATGCCTAACGTAACGTTCACATCTTCGCCAGTGGTCATTTCATCCCAACTAACCTCGCGGAAAAGATTATACATTTTTTCAAAATCTGCCTTAACAAAATTGTACTGTGAGTTAAATGTTTTATTATGCTTCATTTCACCAGGAACCTGTTTAAGTACACAAAAAAGAGCGGGGTGGTCACTGTTTTCTCGGACTACGGGAAAATCGCACCTCTCTACTTCTACTGTTTTGTTAGATAAAACTAAATCAAGAATTCTCTTTCTACAGTTTTCTGAGGTATTAAATTGCTGCAAGCCAAATAACTCTAGGAACTGAATATATGCCATTTCTATATTAGATAAATCATTAAATTGTGCAAGTTCTTTTACTCGTGGGATATTGAAATCACCTATTATTACAATATCTGAATGAAGCTCAAAACTAATTCTTTCTACGCTATCAAAAAAACAACTATATGAACGAGATGGAGATCCGGGTGGTATATAGACACAACAAAAATATATTGTATTGTATTTTAACTCAATTTTCACCCACAGATCTTCAATATCTGGCATATTGCAGGAGAATGGAATCAGTTGACTATCAAAGTCTGATTTGACGGCAACTAGCACTCCCCCACATGTTTTTTTTCCCGTACTAATAAGATCTCTGTCTTTTCTGTGAATTGAATATCTTTCATCTATAATTTCATGATCATATACCGATGGGGTTAGCCACGTTTCCGTCAAAGCTATGACATCAAAATCGGAGGTACTTATATTTAGCAAACAGTCATTAATTTTAGTGTTCAATCCTTGGACATTTTGATAAAACAAATTGAATTTCTTTACCTTATTGTTAGTGCACATCATTCAGACTAGTGACAGAATCTATGACATATACCTTCGAGTTCTCTTCCTGCCTCATTAGAATTTTCCTGTTCCTCACCCACAAATACCTAACATTATTCGCCTTTTTGAACTCCCTGCATTTCGCGAACAGTACTTTGTTTGCACTAGTCAACGCTTCATTGATATAAACTGAATCTTTGGGAGTGCATTTACTCTTGAATAATGTTACAGTCGTTCCGTGACTAAATATATCTTGAATTGTCAAAGGGTTCTTGACTTGAAGCCTGAATTCATCAGGGAATTCTCCATTGGAGATACAATGATTAAAGAAAATAGTCAAAGGTTCTAGAAGAAAAAAACAAGTACTTTTTATTATTTTGCTCGTCATTTCGTACATATCAGGGCAATATGAATTTTTCAATTTTTCAATAAACAAACAATATAAATATAATATTTATAGTCCTTTATTATTTATCTGTTGTAATAAAATAGCTCATGCATTTCTCATGTAATCATGACATGATCGTTGCATAATTATCTATTATTCGGCTTTATATATTCCCAGATCAGCAAATGCAGAAACAGCAATCCATACTGATTTCATTAAAAAACGAAAAGAAAGATAGAGAAGATGAGATGAAAATACTTCAAAATGAACTGCAACGGTTGCAAGCGAAACAAAAGGAAATGTTACAAGAGAACAATAGTTTATCTTTGAAGGTCCAACAATTGGAGAGGGACAGGTCGGAAAGCGAACAGAAATTGAGTGAACTGAGGGGAAATGCCGATCAACAAAGGCAAAATTTCGCAGATTTGCAGACAATGACTGGGAAGTTGAAACAATTGAAATTGCAAATGAAACAGTGAGTATCAGTATTCGTTATGAGTATCTATTGATTTCTTGGAAAATATATTTTTTTTTTTTTTATTTTTTCCACATGCAAATTCAAAATTTTTGTTTGCTCATCATTTCTCTATCATTAATTTCTGCTTATTCATCTTTAGTTTCAAAATTTATATATTTAAATTGTTGTACCAACTGTGCATTCAAATTATGTGAGATATATATTCTTCCTTGAACTCTGTAGGCAAAATGAAATAAATCATCAAGGTGCTTAATTTTTTTAAGTGAACAGAGTCAACTCGTAGCTTCTAACGAACAAATGAGTTTGTTCAAAAAAAGGAATCAAGAACTGGAACAAGACATGGAATGTTGTAGAATGCGAGAATCTGAACTTCTATTGTTCACACAACAACTGACTGATAAAAACGTAAGACTCCAATCAGAGTTCACCTCTTTGGAAAGCAAGGTGAGTTATTATTAGAAAACGAGTCATTTTCACCAAAATTTACTATTCAAAACTTTTTTCTGTGATCTGTAGACATAACTCAAAGACAGAAAAAGGGCTCATTGTTGGAATCTATTTCCAAGATGAATAAAAACCCTGGTTTTATAGTTATAGTTAGATTTATTATGAACCGATTTACAAAGCTCAAAATAAAACGCCCGTGTAACGTGTAGGTATTACTTATCCCTCATATCATCGTTTCGTAATCACATTAAAATTGCATTTTTTTCAACAGTATGAAGAAAAAAGAACTTACCTATCTTCGATTCCTCAGAAAGTAGAAAGATATAAGATATCAATACTTTCAGTTTCACTAACAACTATTGTTTCGGAAGATTTAAAATCACATCACAGTCACTGAGTTTTTGATTTATTTTTCATCGAATTGAAAGCAAAAGGAATAGGTACCTAATAATCAGTCAAAATGTGATGACTACATAATTTCTAGCATTTCGCGGGAAAGCAAGAAATTGCATGCAAAACATGAGACCATGAAATAAACATAACCTATAAATCTATAAGTAATCGAATGGTCGTCGAGCAGACGGATATCATGGTATCACAGATTAAATTAAAGTCACGTAAGGTGTGCCTTTGCTGGCAAACTCTCGAAGGCATCTCTTCAGTTGAAATTGATCAGAATCAAGATAGCGAAAAGTCGAGAAAATTTGCTTACAATTTATTAGGTATAAGTCAACACACCAGGGTTTTTATTCATCTTGATTATTTCCAACTTCATCTGACAAATGTCATAATTATTTTTTGCTCCTTTTAGGTTCAACAGCTGACTTGCGAGCAAGCGTTACTCAAAAGACAAATAAAAGAGCAAGAAACCGAAACGAATTTGCACAATGATAAATTATCGGAAGAAGTACAGAGGCGAAAAGAAGAACTTGAAGAACTTTCCAAGAGTTTCAAAGATGTATCGAAGTCGAATGATCTATACAAACAACAACTGACAGATTTGAGAGGTGAAAATACGCTGATGAGAAGAAAATATGAAATGACGTTGAGGGTAAGGGCTAGTAATATCTAAGATGTCTTGAAATACTGGTGTTGTAACTGATGCGATATTGTTTGAAATTTCATGACGAAACTTTTACGAATCATGTCGTGTTCACAATTGCATTGCTAGATGGCGCCTGTTGCCAGGCATTTCAATGTCATATGATTTGATGTTAATTCAATGTTTTTCTGATATGGGTTCCACTTCCAGCTGAATTTGAGTTGTAGTATTGTTCATCGTAGTTCGAATAGTTTCGTTATTCAAAGTTTGTTTCGTTTTTTATTCAGTGATCCTCATAGTTGTTGATTTGGATCTTGTGAGCTAGTAACTCGTGCGATATTCCTACTTTTTCTATTCTGGAAAAAAGGTCTAGGCCGAGAGGCTGATTCACTAGCACGAGAAGGAGCACGATGCTCCCCCATTGGCCCAGAACCCTTTTGTGGCCATCGCCAAAACTCACGAAGTATCTACTATAGGAATAGGCGATCAACTAGAATCCTGGTTGGGCTATTGACAGGAAATTGTAGACCTAACAAAGATACAAACAACATCGGACTGGCAAACACAACTTCATGCAGGTTCTGCCAAGAGGATGAGGAAACCTCAGCACAATATAGGCTGAAAATCCTAGAAAATTTATATTAATTGCGAGCGCCATCTGAACTAGTTTAGTGGAAGAAGACATAAAGCACATTATTATAGTAGGCATTTGTCGCCAATTTCACCCCAAACTTTTACAGATATGAGTCCCACACCAGGCTTCTTAGTTTAATATCACTCAATTGATCCAAATGAACGATTTATTCATCATCATTTTTGTATTAATTAGTTCGGGTGTAACAAGTTGAGATCAACATTTTTTCCATCCATTAACCCGGAACTATTTTCAAATTTCAATTTACTTCAGTCATTTGCAAAAAAATTGTTGCAAAAGAAATATAACTCATCCTTCTTTCTCGCATTATGTAGTAATGTGATTTATTCTTACATCTTTTTATAGGAGATGAATAGGGAGCTGCTCCAATATCGCAAAAAAGTGGAACAGTTCAAGAATTTGGAAAATATAAGTAGCAGTCGTAGTTCCAGTTCGTCTCTAAATCTGACGGAAAATTCTGGTGATCAGGTAACGTTATCTTCGTTCTCACTATGAAATCATCTCCATCTTCAAAAAAATATACAAGAAACTGGTTTCGTTCATTTTGTACCCAGTTACTCGTTTTGATGACAGACTGAAATGGAATTCCGTTTTTAATTTTTGGATCAGCGAGTTTTGAATTTATGAAACTGAATATTCTTATAATTTAGGTATCGTGGTTGAAAGGCATCTGAGATGGGATTTTCATATTTTTCATGTAATGAAAAGCCAAATGCCTCTCACCCAAATTTCACTATTTGAAGTCATACAAAGACGAATTTTGAAAATAATATACAATCGAAATTTTTATTTCATTTTCATTATTATAAATTTTTTATTTCTGTGAAAAGTCTGATTTCATTATCTTACTTTTTTTTTCTCTATTCAGTTGATTCATTATTCATTTGTTTCTAATTTTCCCTTTTATAAACTTGTAAGTTTCTTGGTAAATCATTCAATTCAATTTATGAAAAATTTGATATTGTACAAACATTTGTTCACCGAATATTCACTTTTTCAGAAACGAAGTATGAAATCTTATCATTTAAATGATACAAGAAATAAAAAATGATTGGCTAAAAAAATAATATACTCCTGAATGGAATCGAATATGCAAAATCATTAGGCATATATATAAATATAAAATAAAAAATTGGTTGATCACACAAGATCGACATATCATCTGTAATTTACTTAAAACACTTTTTCAAATGACTACAGCAATTGTATTCCTCAATGATATTCATTTGATGATTTAATTTGAGGCTCACTATGAGTATTAGAATTTGTGAGTTGTTCTTTAAGTTTAATCAATTCAATTCAATTTTATTATCCCAAGAAACATCACATGTTTATGAATAGGGACTAAAACTGAATTTTTGCTTAAATTTCATTGTTGAGCGAAATGCTTTAATTGTTACTGGAATTGAGTTATATATTATGATGCCATCATGGTAAATTGACTTTTTTCCGAAATCTGATTGTGTTTTATTTGTTGCTAGTAATTTTGTTTGTCTTTTGGAGTGATTATGGATATCAGCAATTTGAGTGAAAATAATATCTGACTTTTTACAATTATTTTTAATAGAATGGATGAAACAGCTAATTTTGAGTTTATGGAGAGAATCTATATCCAATAAATTATGCGGTTTGTATAAATTTATTGTTAATTCTAGATAAGATAATTTATAAATACATTTTATTGTTTAGTTTTGTAAAGTTTTCAAAGGTTTGATAATAGATTTACTTGCTGTCCCCCAAATGGAGATGAGATAATGCAATTGTGAATAGATTAGGCTGAAGTATATATTTCTCAATAATGTGAGAGGTATGTAGTTTCTGATTTTGTAGAAAATTCCAATGAGAGGAGATATTTTCATTCTTATTCTTTCAATATGTTTTCGCCTTGACAATCTCTCACCGATATATAAACCTAAAAATGCAGTTGTTTCTGTGTATTTTATCAATTTATTATTGAATACTATGGGATTAGCAGGAATGTTGATTGATCATTCGGAAATATACATATACGAGGATTTATCAAAATTTAGAGTTAATTTATGTTGATGAAGCCAAATGAGAATTTTATCCAGATCCCTTTTCATATCGTCTTCAATTTTATCATAACTATCTGAGAAGTATATGAGAGTGGTATTATCAGCAAATAATTTAATCATTCCATTCAATGTTAAATTTGGTAGGGAGTTGATATAGATAAGAAAAAGTATTGGACCAAGAATAGACCCTTGAGGTACACCACAAGTTATATTTTGAAGGGAACTTTTATTGTCAAATCAAACAACCTAGATCCATGAATGTACCTTGTAATTGAAAATATTTTTGTATGAAGGTTATTATTATAATTGTAATATAGCATATACATTTATATCTTTCAGTGCTCTAGAGTACTTCACCACAGGTGTATAATATACTATTCACTTTTAGGTTATCCAGCCCGATGTGCAAATCGATAAACAAACACTCATAGAACACATTATGAAATTACAAAGAATGAGCGTGAAAAAATCTGAAAAAATTGATTTTCTCGAAGAGCACATCAACACTTTGGTGTTGGAGTTGCAGAAGAAAACCAAGCTTCTCCAAGGTTATATTATTCGTGAGCAGTCGGGTACTTTGACGTCTAACAAGATGGACAGAATTAGGGTATGCTGTTTTGATGAAAGTTTTCTTATACAGATGTGGAAAGTAATTTTCGGTTCAGGCAAAATCAATGGAGTGGAAACGAGACAAAGTAGAGCATGTTACAATTAGAGGATCTGGTCGCGACGGAATATCAACTATTCGATTGAACCACCTACACTACTTTTGGGTACCAACTGATATGTAGGAAGCCGGCAGTAGCATGCGGTCTCTAATGATTCTAAATAGAGTGGTTTAGTCGCATAATTTATATTCCGTCACGACCAAATCTATAATTTCAAGCTGGTCGATTGTAATAGGGAATGTGCATGATTTTTTTGTTGTGTCATGAATTAATCATTTACATTTTCATGTCTTCGAAGAAATAAATGAATAGGCTTGAAAATATTCAAACTGAAATTCAAAACATCAAATAAATTCGAGCCGTTCAAACGCGACCACATAGCGCGCGCTTTAGGCGACGTTTCCCATGTTTGTTCACTTGAAGCGTTTCAGTTTCAAAAGCTATACATATCATGAATGAAGCTAAAACAACTCCTTACTCAAGTATTGTATGGTATAGAATTGCAAAAATACTTTGATGACTAAATATTACGACTTCGTAAAGTGTATTTATATGGATTCAGGTAGCCAGCTTTTTCTGGATTTGGAGAATTTTCATACATTTTCTATTAGCAATCTCTCGAAGGGATTTCTTCAGTTGAAATTGTTTGAAAACAAGAATGCGAGAGATCGAAAATTTTTCAGACATAAGGGCTAGTTGCACCGCTTTTTTTAAGTTGTGCTTTATCTAAGCCAGGCTTTGTTGCTATTGATTTGCCAATCAGCTTCCTTGTTCCTTGACAATTGCGCCAAGCTTAGTTGAATCTCTGCTGAGTTGAAGCGGTGCAACTGGCCCTAAGTCAACGAACCAAGGTTTTTATGCATCTTGATCTCATATGTTTAGTTGAGATAATTTCCTGAATTCTTCTTTAATTTTCATAGGCGAAGTCAGCCAAGCAAAATGGCGTCATGGCATCTTTGAACGGCTCCCGAGTGGCGGATGATCATCTGACTTTAGAATTGTCATTGGACATAAATAGAAAATTGCAAGCTGTTCTCGAGGATACAATGTTGAAAAACATCACTCTGCAGGTGAGTTGAATGTCCGGCGTTCAAAGTACATAATCTATAATATGATAATTTCAGGAAAATGTTGAGACTCTTGGATGCGAAATTGAAAAATTGAAGAAAGTGAAAGTGTAAGGTGTCAAACGTGGAGATGAATTCATAATATTGAACGTATTTTATAATAAAAATGTCGTTTTTTCATCTGTAAAAAGTGTATGTATTATTGCTTGATGATTAAAATTAAGATGATATTGTTGAATGTAATGGCACATTATTTGACAATCCTTAAAAAGTAGATTTTGCTATTTTCAGTAGTTATTTCATGGCCCGAATTTACCAAAAACGAAAACCGAGTTTTGATCCAAAGAGGAGCACAAGGAGAGGAATCTCGCAGAAAATGAAGGAAAATTCTGTCAGACTCTTATTGAGTTTGAACTCAGTTTTCGTGTTTGTGGTGAATTCAGGCCTTTGTCCTTACTTTGAATTAATGGGGAGTTCGAACTGTTTTTTTTGTGCAACCGGACTAAAATCAAGCATTTTGTGGCCGTTGTCCAGGCTGAAAGTAATTTATCAAGTCTATATTGAGAAAGTGATACTTTTTCGATTGCTGGCCGACATTACCTGTCTTACCTGAGAAAATCATTTGAGAGAAAATGGGTGGCCCACTATTATTTTACATACTTAAGAGTAATAATATTTCAATGAATATGTCCCTCATATATAAATGTCCCATAAGAGCAATGCAATTATCGAAAACTTACAGCGGTAATTGCATTGTATCAAGTCACCATAATAACACATTTGAAACAACCGTATCGCTAGACGTCAGTAAACAACACAAATAAATGTCAGATAGACTTCAAAAATAGAAAAACATTTCGCGTTTAGGTGAGTACTCCATACAATCTATAGTGGAAAGTATAAATGAACAAAAAATAACATTTCCTTGAGAATTTCTTTATTCGTTAAATATTCCAATGAATGACATTCGTGCATAAAAATGACCAGATAATTTTGCATTTAAGCGTGATATCTTATACCAATTGCATTCAGTTATTTTCATATTCTGTAAAAGAGCCCTCGTCCTTCGGACTCGGGCACTTTCGCCAAAATACGAAAATAAACTCTTGCAATTTTTAGATATCACGCTTTCTTGCAAAATTATCGGTAATTTTTATGCACGCGTGCAATTATAACCGAAAATCTCTGGTGTTTGACATATTAAATACGTATTTTGTTTGGCGTTACCATGGCAACTCAGGTATTTTATCAAAGGTAATACCACGAGTCCTTCAAATTTAATCATTTTCCACAAAAACTTTTTTATTTGGGAAAAGTATGAAAACAAACCGATTGATAAAATCACGAGTCCGTAGGACGAGTGATTTTATCTAATTCGGTTTGTTTGAATGCTTTTGCCTCAAAATAAAAAAGTTTGAGTGTTTCGAAAATGAAAATTTATCTTATTAAATTTGAAGAAGGAGTTGTATTTGGAGAGATTATTTTTTGAACAAAAAGAAGGAAGAACAATTCAATTGATCAGTATTTCATTCACATAATAAGAAGGATAAGAAAAAAGATGAAATTTTACAAATTTGAAATGTCAAAGAACGATGTATACCCCCTATGATCCAGAAGAGATATGATGCTTACGCATTGAATATGATATAACGATACCAAGAGATGGCGTCACACCTCTCATTGTACAAGGTACAAGGTTGAAAATTGAAAATTTCTTATGAAATACAAATCGCGCCAGAAGGAACATAAAATCATTCGTTATGTCGTTGTATCAAAATCTGCGAACAACGGTTTCTTCTCATACAACAAAAAATGAATTGTATTCAATAAAAACTAATTGTACGCCATCTTCATTTGAGTTAAAGAAACCTTAAATATTTGAATCGGTCGTTCGCTATATCTGTCATAAAGTGAGCTATTTACGTGTTTGAATGTTCATTGAAATGTGTTATGTTGTTATTATGCTAAAAAAGTGAATGACTATTAATAATAAGGTAACTCTTCATTCATGATAATTTATATAAATATGAGCCAGTTCAATAGAATCGACGCGGTAAACCGTATAGTTTTGACAGTTCAAAGGTAAACAACGTTTTATCGAAACAATCGAAAGGACCAGGCAGTTTTATCAGTATAATACCCAATGATTGGCTAGAATAACCATAGAATAACCCGCTACTATTGGTTGAAATGCCAAAAACGTCACATTTTGACAAGTGAAAAAAATAATCAAAAATAACATGACAGAAAATTTTTTGGTTGACATGTCACTTACCCACTTTGAGCAGAAGTAAACAAAATATAAATTTCAAATTCGGCACAAGAGCACTTCAGCAGGCTAATAAAAATACAATATTTATCCACATCTTTATTTACGAGCCACTTAAACTGACACTTCACAATCAACTGAAGTCGGTACAATGAATAACTTCGGTAGTTTCTTGATCAAATCGATTCATTTTGTTGAAGCTCACACAATGATCTGAATTTAATGTGACAGAACAAGCAGGCAATTTCCATTCAACTTTTAAATCTGCAATGTAATCCAAAACCTACCTTGGGGTACTTTGGAAGACTGAAACATGAATTTCAAATTATTTATTGAAATTCAATATGGTGTGAAATTTTCTTACCGAATACCACGCGAACTTGAATTATCCTAGGAATTTTTTTTCTTGCTCACGCATATTTTGAAAAAATTATAATTTCCAAAATATTCGTGAGCTCGAAAAAATTTCCGGAAATAGTTCAAGCGCTAGTGGTATTGCAAGTGAAAATCCAGCGATATTTTTATTCTGCCTGCTTTCTATTCGTTTCAGCGAAACAAATGGAAAACAAATATTGTTTTCATGATCAAATAAACCCTTTTAAATCTATTGGCAGTCATTAATTTGTCCTGAACGTCAATGAGATATATTTTATCGAAAACGTTAATGAAAACGGATCTAAAAATTCCATGAAAATCCAGCGATATTTTCATTATGTCCGCTTTCTATTCAGTTCAGCAGAAAAAAATGAAAAACAAATATTGTTTTCATTCTGAAATCGACCCTTCTGAATCTATTGACATTCACAAAATTGTTTTAAATGTCACCATTTTCGATGGAGAGGTATATTTTATCGAAAACGATTATGAAAACGGATCTAAAAATTGTTTTTGGATAAAATTGATACCAAACTCATAATTTCCGACATTTCTCACCTGAGAAAATCTGATTTGAAAGAAATTGCTTGACCCACTGTTATTTTATATACTAAAGAGTCCCATTTCAATGAAAATCCACTGATTTTTTCATTCTTTCCCGATTCGATTCAGTTCGGCAGAAGAAATAAAAAACTAATATTTTTCTCATATTGGAATTGACCCTTCTGAATCGATTGACATTCACGAAATTGCCCAAAATCGCACCATTTCTGATCGATAGTTATAAAAATCAACGTTTATTAGCACCATTTCTAAGAAGAATACAATAAAACTTTTTACGTTTGTAAGTAATGTACATATTCATACGGAATTGCTATTTTCTAAAGAACTGTTTGGTTATAAGGTAGAGTCTAAAAAAAGACAGCTGTCATGCCATCGCCGACACTGGTAAAGAACTATGTTTAGGCTTCGTTTTGTTGATGAATACCTTGATGCAACCATTGAAATCGGCTGAAATCAATACGTAACCACCACCACCTCTGGTATGTTGTTGGACTACTGGATCTTCAATCTGAAAAAACACGAGTTGATCAGTACTGTGAACGTCATTATTTTGTGGTGGATCAATAATTATTCCGTAGTTTTTTAACATACCACAATCTGAAAAAATTAGAATTATTATTGGAATCTATACAAGTGTAGAAGGAAGATTTTCAATCTACCCCGAAAAGTTGCTGCGTCTATTAAAAAACAGTTCTTTCTGTATAGAACAAGTCCAATTAGTCAGCAACTTCTCGAAAAACTCAAATTTTGACTAGCAAAAAAATAATAAGTAGTATATATATGGAAATAATTATTGTTAACGTTTCGGAAATCTAAATGTGAAATATTTGACGTAGCTGAAGTGAACGGTTATAACCCAGAGATAATTGATAAAATGATTAGAAAATGTAAATTCAGGGAAACACTTCGTAAATCTTCGACTTTTCAAAAAGATGAGAAAAATTAAAAGTTCAGTAATCCCATGTGAACCTCAATACACTAGAGCAGGGGTTTGGTCGCGGCACCCTCCAAGTCCAAGCGATTCGATAATGACAATAAATAAAGTTTTGAGGCTCGTTTATTTTGAATATAAACTTTTTTGCAAATCATAAAATGAAACACACTGCACATTTGATACTCAAATATCCTTACTTAATGTGAAGAATGAAACTGTTTCGATGATGAAATTATAATAAATATTTTCCGAGTCGACATACGATCGTTTTTTTCTTGAATATTCCGCGGCACCCTCGGCAAATGCTTGAGGCACCTCAGGGTGCCGCGGCACCCACTTTGAGAACCCCTGCACTAGAGGACTTCAACAGATATTTGACAAAGTGAATAGGAAATTTGCATATAAAACTTCTTACGAGTTATTAGGGACCTATCCCTTTCAGCCCGCTTTTCAATCTATGGTTGAGAGTAATCCGAATAATCAATAATAACAGATGACGGACCAACAAACTTTGCAGGTAGTGACTGCACTAGTTCATTATCGAAAAATTAATTGGAACAATTAGCAGTAACAAAGTCCATATCGGACCGGAAAACTTTCGGTATACAAACAACTAACCCCATCTTTAGATTTAGTATCAATTTTCTACTCCTGAAGATGCTAATCTTACTAGCGAAACGCGCGTTGAGTGCCAAAATATCAGTTTGGTGTTAGGGTAATTCAAGATTAATAAAAACCCTGGTGTGTTGACTTATATTTTTTATTTTTATTTCAAATTACAGCTTCCAAACAGAATGGGGTTCTGGTATAAGGAAGTTAAAATACTAACAATGATAATTATAAACCTAATAACAATTGTTGTTTGTATTTTGATGAACATCACTATTCTAGTAGTTTGTTTTTCAATTTTTTCGAAAAAATTTTTATGGATCTGGAAGATTTCATTTCTTCTGGTAATTCATTGAATACTTCTATTGAGCTTGAGATAGGATTGTTTCTACCCTTATTGGTGTGAATAATGTTTAGATGATAATTATTGAAAGTTCTAGTATTATAATTGTGTACAGTAGAATTTTTCAAGAACAAAATATTACTTTTCTGAAGTTTTTTCGTTGATTTGTATATATATTTGGCTTTTTCGAGTTTTATCAAACAGTTCAACGTCATGTTATTAGTCATTTTGTATAATTCAGACGATGGAGTGTCCCATGGTTTCTTATAAATTACTTTGATTGCTTTGTTCATTAAACGATAAACTATATTTTTTTGTTTTTGATTGCAAGAAGACCATATTGTGATTAGGTACCTTATACATGAAATAATATATGAATTATATAATAGAATTTGTACATATTTATTCAGGTAAGGCATTCTTTTGATTGCTCCTAGAAACGGAACAACCGTTTTTTTAATTTTATTTATATGTTTTTCAAAATTCAATTTATTATCGATGATCAGACCTAAATATTTATGGTTTTGAACTTCTTTAATTAGCTTATTATTTATTTTTATATCGAGTTTCACATCATTCATATTTTTCTGTTTATAAATTATATAAACCGTTTTTTCTGAATTAATTGTAAGATTGATGTTTTTTATCCATTTTTCTATCAATTCCATGTCATGTGTTACTTCCTGTTTTAAAATGTTGATATTTTTTCCAGAGTGAAATATAGTAATATCATCTGCAAAAGAAAAGTGCTTTCCATATAAATTGAGTTTCTTTATACTGTCTACATATAATAAAAAAAGAATTGGAGCCAAAACAGAGCCCTGTGGAACTCCAATTGTAGATAATTTTTCATCACTTGTGCAATTATTGATTTTAACATACTGTACACGATTTTCAAAATAATTTCGAAATAAATTATGTGCATGACCTCTTATACCAGAGTTGTACAGGATATCTAATAAAATGTCATGGTTAACTGTGTCGAACGCTTTTTTTAAATCCAGAAATATTGTTATCACATAGTTACTTCCATCTAGACTTTCATAGATGTGATTCATGAGGTCGGTCACTGCAGATTGTGTGTTTGAATTCTCTTGAAAAGCATATTGAAAGTTATCAAAATTATTATTATCACTAATGAAATTTATAATTTGAATTTTCAGAACTTTTTCGAATATTTTGGCAAATATATTCAAAAGAGCTATAGGACGGTAATTTGAGGTGTTTTTTCGTTCACCACTTTTATAGATTGGTTTCAAAATGGTTCTTTTGAGATAATCTGGGAAAATGGCTTCTTCAATACATTTATTTATTATGAGTGATAGGGGTAAACTTATTATATCGACAATATCTCTCAAATTCTTGGTGGTTATTTGATCCTCACCTGGAGCAGAATTCATTTTAAGAGACATTATAATTTTATAAATATCATCTTCACAAGTTGGTTTTAAAAATATTGAATTGGAAGAAGAAGGTATGAACATGTTTGATTTAGTTTTGAATTTATTAGACAAATCTAGTCCAATTCCAGAAAAAAAATTATTGAATTCATTACATATATCTTTTTCATTTGTTAGTGAACCACCATTTTTACTTTTTATTTGGTGTATACACTGAGAACTTTTTTTACTGCACTTGATGTTTCGATTTATTACATCCCAAATTTTTTTTGGATTTGTACCAGCTCGTACAAATTCAGCATTTAAATTATCTTTTTTCAATTTTTTGCAAGAATAATTAATTTCATTTTTGAGTTTTTTATAAGAGCTTTTGAATACATCATTATTTGGATACATTTTCAGTTTTTTATAAATTGTGTCACGAATTTTCATCTTTCTTAATATTTCATCAGTTATCCAATTATTGTTTTCTCTGGTTCGGAAAATTTTCTTATAACTGCATTCTTTTTTTGATTCTCTGATGCAATTTGCAAGTTCCTCAAATGTGGGAATGTCATTGAATGAGTCGATTTTTCGAGAGAGATTTTCACGAAATTTAGTCGTATCTAAAATGTTTACGATTTTTTTGGTCATTTTTGGTTTGGTTCGAATAATATTTTCAGTTTTTATGTTTATTACTTTGTGATCTGTAATATGATAGTCTTCCAAAAAGAAGTGATAAAATAAACTATGTAATTGAAAGTTTGTTACGACATGATCGAGAATTGATTTTTTTTTATTGAAATTTTGCCTAGTATAATGATGTTCGTCAATCACATTGATAATATTGTAACCATTTGTTTCATATATGCTTTTATATTCGTCAATGATGTCATTATCTTCTAACAAGTTCAAGTTCATATCACCCATTAATATCAAATTTTTATATTTCATGGTAATAGAATCAATAATTTTGAAAAACTTCAATGCATCTACATTAGGAGGTCGATAAATAACACCAACTTTGGGTGTTGGGGTATAGGAAGTTATTTCAATGATAATATAGTTACAGTTGTCAATTGTTACTTTCTCGAGAATGTTGTAGTCTAAATCTTCTCTCAAAAAAATTGAGACTCCTCCACCACGACAATGTTCTCTGCATTGATGTATTCCGGAATAATTTGGAATATGGATGAACAAACTTTCGTCAGGATACAACCAAGTTTCTGTAAGACTGAGCACATCAAGTTCTTCCTTCTTCAGATATAATTCAATATCTGTTAGTTTATGTCTTAAACTTCGTATGTTCATGTATGATAAAGATAATGACTCAATTTTCATAGTTTATTTGGGAAAAATATTTGGTTTCTTGAAATTTCAACACTGGACAGTTTTTATCAGTGGCTTTGTGGTTCGAACAATGACTGGTTTTGAAATTTGTGTTGGAGAATTCACAGTTTGCACATTTTAATTTTGTTTCTGTACAGTTATTTTCTTCATGACAACCACCACATCGAGAACAAATTAAGGGATTTTTACAATTTTTAGAAGAATGATTGAATCTGCAACATTTATAACATTGTGACAGTCGATTATTTTCGTAAACTTTCACATTTTGCCAATTAATAAATAATTTTCCTTGGTTCAGTTCGAAAATATTTCTAAACAGATTTCCATTAACCTCTGCGTAAACAGTATATTGATTTTTGTGCGATATATATTTCAAATACGTTATATTTATGACGTCATCATCGCCTATAAAAGGGTTTTGTCCTCGAATAATTTCTTGCAATTCATCTTTTTCAATTGGTTTATCTAGTAATATTCCTACAATTTTGATTTTTGGGTTTAATTTTTTCCTCATTTCAATTGTATAATTGTGTTGCAGTTTATTTTCAATCTCTTTTTTTAATTTATTGTGGTGATCTCCATTTCTGCACTGTATTTCTAATCCTCCTTGTTTGAATTTTTTTATTGATGCAATATTCACCTCAAGATTACTAATATTAATCTTTTCGGTCAGATCTTTCCTCGTTTTCAGCAAGTCTTGCGGCATTTTTGGTTTGATTATTATTGAATCTGGATGGATGTTTGTTTTCTTTGGATTGGACTGAGTTACAACTTGAGAATATGTTGGAGCACTTTTAAAAACATGTTTTTCTTCTATATTCTTTATTTTTTCATTGATTTTGTTCAAAGAATCCATTATAGTATCTTTTTCTACTATATTGGAAGTGATCAAGTCGTAATTATATTGTAGTTTCTCCATTTCTTTTTGTAATTGGCAAATGTTTCTTTCTTTTTCAATGATTAGAAGTTCTTTTTCTTCTATAATTTTCCACAGATGTCGATTTTCTTCTTTGAGACTCTTGATACAGTCACTTCTCTCATTTCCAATGTCTTCATTTTTCTCATAACTCACTTTTATCATTTGCGAATTAGAAGGAATGTTATCTAAATCGCTGGATCTTGTTTTTCGTCTAGTCATTTTTATTTTGAACTTATTTCACTGGATTAACATGATTACTTTTTTCCGTAATGACGTTTTCATCGAATGCCAGAATCAGATTGATCAACAGATAATTCGTATAATTATGTTGTATTATCTATGATTTTTATAGGAGTTTCTTCTTGAAATTATTCTTGATCAGATTAGATGTTTCTGCTTAATTATTTCTTGGAATTTACTTCGGTTTTTGGTAGGTTTTCTCGCAGCTTTTTTTTACCTTATAGATTGTAAGCAAATTTTCTCGACTTTTCGCTAGCTTGATTTTGATCAATTTTAACTGAAGAGATGCCTTCGAGAATTTGCCAGCTGAGGCGCACCTTACGTGATTTTAATCTAATCTGTGATGCCTTGATATCCGTCTGCTCGACGGCCATTCGATTATTTATAGATTTATAGGTTATGTTTATTTCATGGTCTCATGTTTTGCATGCAATTTCTTGCTTTCCCGCGAAATGCTAGAAATTATGTAGTCATCACATTTTGACTGATTGTATTGGTATTCCTTTTGCCTTCAATTTGATGAAAAATAAATCAAAAACTCAATGATTGTGATTTTAAATCTTCCGAAACAATAGTTGTGAGTGAAACTGGAAAGTATTAATATCTTATCTTTCTACTTTCTGAGGAACCGAAGATAGGTAAGTAATTCTTTCTTCATAGTGTTAGAAAAATGCAATTTTAATGTGACTACGAGCCGATGATATGAGGGATAAGTAATACATATACGTTACTCGACCTTTTTATTTTGAGCTTTGTAAATCGGTTCATAATAAATCTAGCTATCACTATAAAATCAAATGAATACAAGAATAGCACTGATAAACACTTAAAAAGAATATAAACAAGAGAAACGTGAAAGGAAACAAGAACTAGGTACAAGATTTTGAATATTGAAGGAACTTTCAAATGCATTCAAATTCAAATCGAACTGCAAACATTTCAAAAAAATTGATAGCTTTTTATTAGACGAACTAAACCTTACGTATTTTGTATAGTGATAATTCTATTGGTGAACGAAAGATCCCGCAATAGTTTATCCAATGAGACCGCCGGTATCGAAAAACACTCGTAAGCTGCCGCCTCAATGAAAATGTACCCTTAGAAAATCGCATTTGTATCACCACCTCAACACCACCTACCGTCAAAAAATGTAGGTTTACTCTTCGATTTCTCAGGTCGAGGGAAATTGGCTAAACAAAAGCATATCGGTTAACGCACCAGGGTTTTTATTCATCTTGGGGTAATTGATCTCTAGAAAAAGTTTCAAATGTAAAGATGTCAAATAAGTTTTAAACTCGGCGACGAGATAATGAAAAATCCAAACCAGAGTGATCTACAGTTCTAATTTCAACTGTTTGTAGAGTATATTGTTTCTCATATCAGATACCTCATTACAGTTTGGTCTTCATGCTCTGAAAAACGAAAAAATATAATATATCGTTTAATGAACAAAGCAATAAAGGTTATATTCAGAAAACCGTGGGATATTCCTTCTGAAAATTTATATAAAATAACATAATATTACTCTGGATCATCTAATTGATTATGAAAAATCAAAGTATATATATAAATTAACAAAAAATCTTCAGGAATGTAATATAAAACTGTCAAAAAATTATGATTTACATGGCCACGATACCAGAATATCAAAAAACTTTCATTTAAATATTATTCATTCCAATAAAGGAAAAAATAACCCCATTTCATCAGCATTAATAACTTTCAATGAACTACCAGAAAAAATAAAATCATCCAAATCCATTCATATTTTTCCAAAAGAACTTAAAAAATATTTGCTTGCATAATGATGTTCACCAAATTATCAAATGAATATAATACTCCAATTTATTATTTATAGTTCATAATTGTATGATGTTTTTTTTTGACTTCCTCATACCGGAACCCTGTTCTGTCTGGAAGCTGTATATTGAATAAATAAAATAAATAAATCAATAAAATGACTCCAGGCTTAAACCGAAAAAAAATCAATTTCATGCAAAAATTTTAAACGATATGAAGCTGGATGTTTGAAAGGTTATGTCATAAAGAAATGAAACAAAAAGGAACGAGGATATAAATCACGCCATACTGTCACAACAGAACAAACCTTCTCATCCGACTCTCTACTTCCGTTCGGATTCTCTTCCAGCACTTTGATTATAGCCTCCGGATTCGGCGCGAAGATGGCGCAGGTAACGGTCGCGTTGTGCGCTTTGATGGCCTCCCAAAAATCGTTCCGATCCCTCCTCACCGACGAGAACTTGGAATAATCGTGGCTCGTCTTCCAAATATAAATATCCCTGTTCTCCGATCCGCTGACGATGAATTTGCCGTCGTGGCTGAAACTCGCCTTTATTTGGCTGCTCATGTTGACGTAACCCTTGTATTTGCACGACACGTTCAAGTCTCGCAGATCGTAGAGCCTGATCCGGCTGTCGTTGGAGGTGACCAGAATTTTGTCTTCGCCCGGCATCGGTTCGATTCCGCTGATTTTCCGTCCGACGGAATTCCTACCCCGGGAAGAGCGGACGTGGATTTGGGTGTGGTATTTGAGCTGGTCCGTGATGTAGAATATGCATCTGCCGTCATACGTTCCGACCACGGCGAACTTGCCGCTTTGGCAGAAATTAGCGGCCGTTATCAGTTTCGGATTTCCCTCCACTTCATTCCAAACGGCAACCTGCAAGATTGAAAAAATTCATTTACCTATATTTATTTATTTGAACACACAGATTCCAGACAGAACATAGTTCTGGTATAAGGAAGTCACAATCTTAATTTAATACAATAATGTAACTAAGTAATCCATTTATAATTTATTATTAGTTCATTCGTAGAACATCAACATACCAACATTAGTTCAGAAAATGAAGCTAAAAAAATGGTAAAACCTCGCAATTTTTTCGTCCAGCACCGATTTGTACAAAAATTTGGGATTAGGCTTATTACAACCTCTAGTTCATTTTCTATATTGTGCCGTTGTACACTTTTCGTTTTTTTCGTAGGGTGAAAACTACCCCCAATTGTCAAAAGTTATAAACTAACATTAAAAACCAAAATATGGGTAAAACTAGTTAAATAATGCTTTAGGATACAATTTCATAATCTTTCAGCCTACCCTTGCTATAAACTACCCTTGAAAACATTGAAATTTTTACAATATGTCTTCGAACTTTTGAATACACTGGTGAGAAATCAACGAAATATACACTCACACACGCGAGCAGATTTTTCTTCTTCTCTGTCTTCCAATATGAATGGAAAAAGTGGAACGTATAACAGCCGAATATACCGGTTATGTAGATTACTACGCTCCGGAGCGGGTAATTCAAATTTTTCAAAAAAAAAATCGGTTTTTTAAGCATAGCTCCCTCATTTTAAATCCCTTAATTTTTAAATGGGGAGAGTTTAAACTTTCGTCATTAAAGAAGCTACAATTTAGCACTGCGTATTGTTTTTTTCGTATCTTTAGTATTTTAAGAGATATTTATAAGAAAAGGGTTAAAAACACGAAATTGAAAAAAATTGTTTTCTCTTTAAACTCTAATTTTTCTCAAATTAGGCATATTAAATTGGTCAAACTTCGTGGGTGTATCAATAGTACATATATAAAGGGAATCACAGAAAGGTGGCGATCAATTTTAGTTAGGGGGTACTTTGGAGGTTGTTTTCACACATTTTTTTCGTAGAAAAAAGCAGGTACCGATCTTATTTTGATTATAAGTCGGCCAATTTTCATGCTAGGAAGACATTTTCTTTATTTGTTTGAAATCTCTAATTGAATACTTCAAAAAAGATTCTATGAGCTTTCTTCGTAAAATGCAAATTTTTCTCGTTATTTCGCTTTAAATCTTCCAATTTATACATTTGACGAAAAAAGCTAATCATTAATTTGCTGTATCTCAGTTCATATTTGTCGTAGGAAAATTATAAAGAAAGCATTGTTTTTGTTTTTTCGAAAGTTACAATTTGCCTCTCAACACTTTTTTTCGATAAAATGCATAGTTTTAGAGTTATTTGCAAAAAACCATTCAAAAAGTCGATTTTTTTCGTCAAAAAACTATTACTTTCAACTTCGAATAACTCAAAAAATATTACTTTTACGAAAAAAAAGGATGGACCATTTTTTTCTTAGAACTACTTTTTCCGACGATTCCTTTAGTTAAAATGTAATAAAAAATTTCCACCCTCTTGATGGGGTGGCAACCACCCCCAAGGCTCTAGCGTACAGCGTCATGATATAGAAAATGATCCTTGAGCTATTTCCTACCTTCTGTGAAAATTTCAGGTAAATCCATGGTGGACGAAATAATTGCGAGCCAAAATGCTTCATTTCCTAAACTAAATGAATTGTTTAACTTTTCTCAAGAAACTATAAAGAGACCAAGAGGATTTTATATCTTCTGGAAATTTATTGAATATTTCAATCGAGCTTGCGATAGGATTATCTTTTCCTTCATTGGAATGGACATTGTTCGGATGAAAATTATTGAAATTTCTGGTATTATAACTGTGAATACTTGAGTTTTTCAGGAACGGAATGTTAGTTTTTTGGATATTTTTTGTTAGTTTGTAGATTAATTTGGCTTTTTCTAATTTAATTAGGCACTTTAAAGTCATATTATTGGTCAATATATATAATTCTGAAGATCGAGTGTCCCAAGGTTTTTTGAATATTACCTTTATTAGTATAACTACTTTTCTTCGGGCTTGAAGGCCGTCATTCTTTGGAATTTCTTCCTAACGTTTTGCTAGCGCGAGTGGCCAGCTTCTTCAGAGGCTTACTCATTTCCGATTACCAAACGTTTCGACATCGTAAGGCGTATTTATATTGATGCAGGTAGTCTGGAGTGTTAATTACTTGTGTCGGGTTTACATCGGTACCACGAAAAGATCCATGGGAACAAGGCTCAAAGAACATGAAAGGAACTGCAGGCTGGGGCAAACCGACAAATCGGCGGTGGCGGAACACGCACTGAGTGAGGGTGACCACAGGATTCTATTTGAAAATGCTAAACTGATTGGCCCCAACCAGGGTTACCATAGCCGACTGGTACGGGAGACAATAGAGATCCAAAAACATGCGGACAATTTCAACAGAAAAGAAGAAGCGTTGAGTCTGAACAGAATTTGGAATCACTAATGAAATCACGGCAGGTAGTACGGCAACTAATAATGATGATTATTCCCCGAACCCGACAAAAGTAATTAACACTCCAGACTACCTGCATCAATATAAATACGCCTTGAGAAATCGAAACGTTCAGTCATCGGAAAGCTGGCCACTCGCGCTAGCGAAACGTCAGGAAGAAATTCCAAAGAACGACAGCCTTCAAGCCCGAAGAAAAGTAGTTATACTACTAAGCTGACTTGTTGGGAGTATTATCAAAAATCAGGCTAAGGCATTTTATTAGAGCCAATTATTATTTGTTGACCTTCGTATGCGTTAAATCACAATCCCAATCCATTTTTTGTTAGTTTGAAGATCAGAGGAAATTTTGTCAGTGGTGACAAATATATTCTGAAGATGAAAGTCGAGGTATAGCCATTCTGATTTCGTGCTGAAGAATGTGTTGAATTCGGTTACAATTCTACTCTATATTTTGTCAAAATTCATCTATTTGAGTAATTTAAAATGATAAAACCAAACCATTTGAATGATTACCTTTTTGTCTGGAATATTCCATAGTCGTAATTTCCCATCCAAAGATCCGCTCAAAAAATACCTGTCGTCGCGCGGATGAAACACGATAGCTGTAACGAAATCGATGTGCTGGAAACAGCAGAGGCATTCTTTCCTCGAAATGTGCCACAACCTTACGGTTTTGTCCATGGACGAGGACAGGATGAAATAGTTTTTGGACCACGAAACGTCTAATAAGTCGGACGTGTGACCGGTATACGTACAGAACGTATTAGGCATGAACGTCAGTTTGCTGGTGGTAGAAGGCATTCCTGGATTACTTGCGACGTCTGCAGAATGATGAGATATCAAAGATTCCGTAGATGGAGTTGGTGATACTTTCTCGGCGTTGTATTTCGTTCTCATTTCCTGAAAAGAAACAAAAAAATCGAAACCCGTAATCAATTGAGATAGTAAGACTGTTGGTTTGCAAGCCCACTGGATAGGGTATTTATTTATTGGTTTCGAAATTATCTTTATAATAGAAAACAGTTTGTTTGGATTGGAGACAAAAATAGTTCACTAGAAACAGTTGTATGCGGTGTTCCTCAAGGATCTGTTCTAGGTCCATTGCTTTCCCTCATATATATAAATTCCCTGTCTAATTTAAAGTCGAATGGTAAAATCAAAATGTTTGCTGATGATACTACGATAGTATACACCGGGAACAATTTTCTAGAAATCAACACTTTTATGCTCAATGACCTCCATGAAATACCATCATGGCTGATGAATCATAAGCTAACATTGAATATTGAAAAATCCTATATGTTTATCTCCAGAAAATCCACCTCCATCCATTCAAAAGATCCTATCAGATTCCATAATGAAAATATTATGTATTTTCCTGTAGTGAAATTTTTAGGAATTTTAATTGATGAACATTTAGTTCGGAACAAACATATTGAGTTATTAAGAAAACAAATTTCTACAATTATTAGTATAATTTTTAAAATTCGAAATATGTCACCTTTATTATGTCTGAAATCAATTTATTATTCTTTAGTATATTACAAAATTCAATACTTGATTTCGATTTTGGGGGCAGCTCCAAAAACCGTAATGAAACCATTGAAAACATTACAGAATAAAATTATAAAGTGTATATACAAACTTGATCGAAAAGAACCTACAGCTAATTCATACAAACAAAGAAAACTTTTAGACATTCCTTCATTATACACGTTTAAAATTTGCACATTTATTCACCTGGTCAAATATAAATTCCAGCATTTTAAAATTTGATGTTCGAAATGAATAGTGATCAACACAATCACTCAACAAGATTTTCAGAAAATTTGGCATTGATGAAAATTAAAACAAATATAGGACAGCAATCTGTTTAGCACAACGGAATAATAAAACTATACAATGGTCTACCGAATTCATTGAAAAAATATGGAAAATTTCGTTTCAAAAATAATTTTAAAAAACATTTGATGTCATAATTTTTTTTTTATTGCCATATAAAAATCTGATTCAATTACTCATTTTTTGTATTCTATTCTACTTTTATTGTATGGCATCAGTTTGATTTTCCCTACAATAAGCATGTATATGTTTCTTGGGAAATAAATCGTTATTATTATATTAGCGGTAGTAGTTTGTGGAATGATTTGTTGTGTAATTTGGTGAATATATTCGTTCTAATGTTTCAGTAATAATGATCATCAATAACAACAATAATAATAATGTTCATTAAACAAAGTCCAAACACAATAATAAAATCAAAAGCATTAATAAACTAAATGCATAATCCCACGTGATCAAACTTGTCGGATTTTCGTTTCAATCATATAAGAAATGCGAAAAAAAATATTAGGATCGAAGCTGGTGAAATTAGTTAGTTTTCAATATTTCATGGAACATTTTTCTGTCAGAAAAAAGTATTCATTCCTCCAGTTTTCTTTTGTACGATATAAACAATATAATGTTATCATTTTTTTGTGGTATAATGTCATATAAATATGAACAAGTGAATGTATAACTTCATCTTTATGTCTGGTTTCGTAGTGATGCACATTTTATTTAATTACTCTCTTTATAGAGTAGGTCAGAAGAATATATATAATTTTCAGAAGATATTTTCGAAGAATTTCTAATGGTTTCAAATAAATAATTCCCCCCCTAACCAAGAATTCCTCAATTCATCTGGGACTGGATGAAAGAGTAATATAGTATTTATATTTTATTTTTTCTCAAAATCCATAATCATTTGATTTTTGAGTGGCAATACATGCAAAACTGAATCCAAAGCCTTCGATAAATCGATAAATACAGCTATGGTTGGTATATTTTTATCTAGTGAATTATAAATATCATTTAATAATAACTACGATTTATTTCCCAAGAAACATATACATTTGTAAATTGGAAAATAGAATCTTGAGTTGATAATTTTCTTCGAAAACCAAATTTCTAGGATATCATATTTTTCTAAAAAATCTTCCAATCTTTGCTTCAAAATTTTTTCGAAAACTTTTTCTAAACTAGAAATCAAAGTAAATGGTCTGTGATTGACAATTTCATTTTTGGGTCCAGATTTGTAGACTGGTTTGATAATGCCAATTTTGAATGCTTTTGGATATATATACGACGTCCGTAAGGAAAACGAGAGAAAAAACATGAAACGGAATCTCTAATCATTATTACTTGATAATGGACGACAAAGTTTTACTTTCTGAAGGGTAAGTAGGTGCAGCTTTCTGTGTCAGTCTCACTGAAATGTTGTCGAAAGGCTAATGAAGCTTCAAGATAATGTTGAGAATAAAAGTATGCAGGAAATGAAAGTTTCAGCCTTAAGATGATGATCAAATTACTAAAATTCTGTTTCTGAATATATCGCCATTTTTGGCATCATGTACGAATAATCAAGAAAATATGGAATTCAAGCTACGACTTCCGTGAGAAAAATTAAAGAAAAACATGGCCTTCACTAGTGCCATCTGGTAAAGTTCAAAAACAGCTCAAGCTGACACTTCACCATTTCATTACATTTTTTTTTCTCATAAATCGAATGTATACTTGGTTAATTGTGATGAATAAATTATTATTATTATTATTATATTATAATAATTATTATTATCATCTACCCGTAGTATCCATCCCTTCAATTGATATTTCCGTAGGGTTGGCTCACTATCATATATCTTTATAAACAATGACACTAGAATAAAATAAAAAGTTGCTCACCTGAAAAAATTGGTAGGCATCTTTGACGACCCAAATCCTCAAAATCTTGTCTTGGCCAGCAGTTGCTAGAAGTCTCCCACAACCAGAAAATTTCATACACCAGATTGGACCCTCGTGTTGATCATCCTTGAGTTCCTGAACGTGCTCTACCTTTTCGAATTCATACGGCCCTTTGTGAGAATTTGAAGCCTGTGGACGAAATATTCCACAGTGAGTCAAACATTTCTTCACAAAAAATTCATTTTTTCGTCACCCCATTGTGAGAAAATGACATCCTCAAAAAAAAGTGTATCTTCAAGGTTCCAAAAACGCATATTGAAATCAAGAAAATGTTCTACCATAGAAGAAACCAAATTTTGAATTTATGCAAGAAACAAAAATCAGTCCATGACTTTCTAAGCTTTGAAGTATTTTCATCAAATTCTTTGCTTAGCCTCTTCAAATCATTAATGTCGAAGGACACCATCTTGAAAGTCTGAATTGGTTTTAATGAACTGCTAATGTATTATTGGTAGCCTCGTGTATTCATTGTTTATGATTCTAGGTTCCTTTGTAGTTTATTATTAGAGCGATTTTAATAAATCTTTGTAATACAGCGGCGTTTTTTTGGCCGATAGGCATTCGTTTGTATGTTTGTTTTATTTCTGCTGTAACGAAGAGACAACTAGGTAAGTTCTTTGATTTCATCAATTCCATTCACCCTTCCATCAAATTTACCATGAAGATTGAAGAAAATAATGCAATCAATTTTCTGGATTTGATTATAGCAAAAATTAAGGATGAACATAATTTTTCAATTTTTAGAAAACCTTCACATATAGACAGGTTAATAATTTTGAAAATGTGAAAATGAATTTTAATATAATAATAATAATAATGATATAAGTTTATTCGTGAATAGATAATAATAATTACAATTCGAAAATTTTATGAAAATACATTTTTATGAATAAACTGAAAAACAAACCTCACGAAGGGAACTTGTTGTAAGGTTAACTGAAGGTAATAACAATTAATTTACAATCAATACATTTGAAGTTACATACCTAGGTAATCATCAATTTAAAGAAAACTATTTCATAAACTATTCAAAAATGTGTCAAAATAAATTCGAGAGGTCTTGATAATCCATATTTTATTTTTTTGTTTAAATGATGATAATGATTTAATTTTTTTTATTTCATGTGGTATTATGTCATAAAGATATGGTATCATAAACTTGTAGTTTCTTTGTGCAATTTTCTTTTTAGATGTAATTACAGTTTTATTTCGAGTTTCATATTTATGTTATGTCATTATAATTTATATTTTTTTTATTTTTATAAATGTAAATCATCATTCTATAAATATATAATTGATTTAAATCCATTTTTTTCACTTTCTTTGAATAATAATCCAGTTGAATATTTCCATTCCTTATTGTAAATTATTTTCAGATTTTTTTTTTATTATTTCCAGTTTATGTTTATATATTTTAGACACCCCGTCCCAGCCTAATATTCCATAACTTATTTGGGAGTGTATTAAGGCAAAATATAGAATTTCAAGTTGTGGTGTTGTTAAAAATCCTTTTAATTGTCGAAATTTGGGAAGAAGAATTCGAAGTTTTTTTACTATAAAATATTTTTGCTGATCCCATTTCAGATGTCTATCTATCATCATGCCAAGGTATTTGATACAGTCACTATCCATGATTTGTACACTATTAGTAATTTTAATAGGGCCCCAATTTGTTAGTGAATTTTGGTAAGAAGAAAAGGGAAGATATTTTGTTTTATCGAAATTTATTGTTAATTGTTTTCGAACCATTTTTTAACATTTTTAAAATCTTACTATTACTACTATTTTTTTCCACTCTGTCCAACTTTTAGCTGTGTAAAATATAACAGTGTCATCCGCGAACGCATGAATTTTTTCTTTGGATTTGAGTGTAAAAAGGTTGTTTAGATAAATATTGAATAACAAGGGACCTAAAACTGTACCCTGTGGTACACCATATGAAACCTCTTATTTT
This sequence comes from Zygogramma bicolorata, assembly GCA_032362365.1. Classification (NCBI taxonomy): domain Eukaryota; kingdom Metazoa; phylum Arthropoda; class Insecta; order Coleoptera; family Chrysomelidae; genus Zygogramma; species Zygogramma bicolorata. Next base: position 313,017 of record JAVJAQ010003910.1, read on the forward strand.
CACTATATGACAATATTCCGGTTGATCTACTACTCACCTTCAACTTGCAGGTTTGTTCCCCAGGATGGACGTTATCGACGATATCGATCGTGTCTTCTTTATGTCGAGCGTGAGAAACTTCCTGAGCGATCGTTTTCGCTTTGTGCATTGTCTTCTTGACGGTGGACCCCAAAAAGTGTTTGAACTTGGCGGTCCTCTGTCTCAACCTGCCTATTTCCAGGTCGTTTTCGCCCATCGTCGGCAATTCGGACGCTTTGTCTACGCTCTCTTCGTCGGATTCTTTCTCTTTGCTCGTCATAGAGTTGCTGACGTATTCCGAGGTTATTCTCATTATGTGGAGGGAAAGGGGGTTGATGCACTGGGGAAGTTTGTCTTCGGCGACGCTGAGCGGGACGCGTTCCCCCGTATCCAAGTTGAGGACCGTCACTTGTTCGAGGATCTCCAGATCGGAAAGATGCTTTCCGGAATTGGTATGGGTACGGACGTGAGCCAGGTTCTTGAAGAAATGTTCGTCCCCGGCGGACTTTCTGCGTTCCCTGGAATTGTTTTTACCTTCGTTTCGGTGGGTTCCTCTGGAACATTACAAAGAATATAAAATTGTAAACAGTCGTCGAGTTCATACTATACTATATACATATAATAAATACAATAAATAAGTGCTTAGCATACTACAAATATGAAAAATATATAAATACTCCAGTAAAGGAAGAAAAAACTGGCTGGACTAATTCGAGACCAATTGCAGATACTTGGAGTAACTTGAATTTTGTTAAGAAAGGTGCCCAGTATCCGAGTAAACAACTTCCGTTACTGGGGAGAAGCGCGGGGGGAGGGGGGGTGGAACTCATTTGGGGGGGAGGGTTGAAAAAATACTGAAACCAATCGATAAATTATAATTTTTTAACATAAAATCATTGATTGCAATTTTTCATAAAAAAGGAACCCCTTTCGAGTAATAGTGCAAGGAAAAGTTTGATTTTTGCAAAAAAAATTGAAAGTTATATATATATATATATATATATATATATATATATATATATATATGTATATATACATATATATATTTGCAATACTAACAGATTTTCAGTAAATTTAAAAAAAACTTTGATAACTTTCAATTTTTTTTGCAAAAATCAAACTTTTCCTTATATTATATATTATTATATATATATATATATATATATATATATATACATACATATATATATATATACATACATATATATATGTATATATATGTATATATATATATATATATATATATATATATATATATATATATATTTATATATATATATATATATTTATATATATTGCTTATATGAAGTATTTTAGTTGACAAATAAAGTGGTTTTTGTTTCATTTTTGTACGATTGATATTAAAGGAGATATGACATGGCAAAAATGGTTGCTTGACGAAAAATTAAGAAACCGGATCGTTCTGGCGTAAATATCTCGAAAAATATAACTTTTACAAAAAAAAATGATTCCTATCATTTTGCAAGATGACAAAATCGGGAAAATTTTGAGAACAATCAGAACCGTTTAAAATAAGAAGAAAAAAAGTTATGGGCAAAATAATTTTTTTTCAAAACTTTTTAATGACAATGTTGTAGCGCCATATGGGCTAAGGTGCTTCGGAAAAAAATCCTTTGGTGAAAAGTCAGAACACTTCGTCTTAAATATGTCCAGCCATTTTTGGCCCTATCGGGTAATTATTGTTTATGTTTTGACCCGCTAGAGTTGGGTAAAATCGTGTATTTTTAAAACATTTTCAGTTTTTGGCCAGCAGCGTGAACATTATTCATTTTAAACAGCCAAATTTTTCAGAATTTATTCCAGGATAGTTGTATTTCAATTTTTTGTTATGATTTTTCATTTGTAAGCAAATTTGTCCGTTTAAAATTGCCTATTTTATGTTTATAACGGTAAATGCTCTTTTTTGTCGGGCGAAATAAAAAAAATTGGCTCATCCAATTCAAATAGTGCATATGACATGAAATTTCGGCGATAACCTTATCTTTAAAATGGTTCCTGGTACAAAATTTTTATAGTTAATCCATTGGGACCCTCTATTTATAAGTTTTATGAACATTTTTCGTGCAGTACTGTAGGTATGTTTAGATGATAAGCCAATTAAATTCTGCTGTCAAATTTCAAATCGAAATATTAAAAAAAAAAACTAAAAAGGGTAGTTTTCACGGTTTACAGGGTGTTTCAGAAATTTCTGACATTAAAATCGTAATCAGTGAGCCAAAAAAACCCCCCGGTACGAAAATTCATTTAATATTGCCCGAGATATTTAATATTTATTAATTTTGGGCCAAAAAACAGTTTGGCCAAGTTTTTGGAGCTTGGCCCAGTAACCAAACTTTTTTACTCGGATACTTGACACCTTTTTTGACAAATTCCAAAAAAAATTAAGTTGATCTGAGTGGTCTCGAATTAGTCCTTCATTTTACTAAAAAATTCACTTCCTTTACTGGAGTATCTAGAAAAGTTTCAATATGGTATACTATTACCTATGAGGGCCCAAACTGTAATGGCCTAAGCTGCTGCGACTAGAAGATCCCCGAGGACTATTTTCAGCTTCGTTTTTCTCTTTCGGCAATTTCAATTCTCCTTCAATGACGCATCGATCATTTTGCACATGGGTGCGTGCCTTAAGAGACGTATTATCTTGGGGTTTCACGACGAATTGCCCTTTGAGAGCTTGTTGAATATCCAAAGAATGTCCAGCATGCGGCTCAGAATGGAGGAATTTATCGCGTTCCACCAATTTTATCGATGGAAGTTGATCTAATGAATGTTCGAATTCTCTAGTGAGTGACTCTATAGTACTGGCAGGACTAGCAAGCTCCGGGGGCTCGAAAGTGGTAGAATCAGGCCTCTGAAAAATTTATAAAGCGATCAATATCAAGCGGGTTGAGATTTGTGAATCTTAATGTATTTATAACACGTTTCTTATATAGTCCGGTCAAGTTAGTCCAGAAAATAAGAGTAAAGGAACATTAATTAACATCCAGCTGAAGGTGAGTAAAATCGTTAAAAACACAATGAAAAACAACATTTGAAGATTCCCAACCATTCCAGTACTAGAAAAAAAATTACTAGAGAAAAAAAATTACTCGAGGTAAAAAAAAGGGTTTTCTCGCGATTTTCACGTAAACGGTAAGTTTTATCAATAAATTACCATGGACCAAAATTGTAGATCTCAAAATTATCTACAAAAAAGGTCCCAGCAGTTACCGTTTTTGGGATATGAAGATTCAAAAAGTTGCAATGAGTTCTGATTGATGATAATTAATGTTTTTAATTCAATAGAAAAAAAAACTAATCGTTTGGGAAGCATGAAAGAATTTCCATTTCATAATCATTAATTTTCGATTTCAGATCTTTTTTTTACTGAACACGTAACAATTTGTCAATAATGCTGGGAAGAGTAGGTGAAACTGGGAGATTCTGGAGAACAATCAGTAGATTACAATTAAGAGAAAGGTCATTCAAGGTGAAGTTTGTTTTCTTCATCGTCAGAAAAATCTCGCGTTCTATTATCAATCGACATAAATTTTGATTCTGGGATTTCCAAACCTATCTTTTATTTTCGAAATATGTGTTGAAATTATCATATATTTTCTAAAACTAAGATATAATTTTGCTTTTTTATGGAAATAGATATTAGATTCGGCACTATTAACACCACAAACAATGTTAAATTCTCATCATAAAAGTAACTGGAGGTAAAAAAATCATTCAACAGTATCAATAGTAACGATAAAAAGGTGGAAAGTACAACGTGAAATGGAAGGAACAAAACTAATTGGAATAGAAATGAATATTGAGTTAATCGGAACTTCCAAACGCATTTGAATTTTAAATTCTTCAAATCAAATAATCAAACTGTCATCAAAATTGTAAGGTGTAAGGTGGCTATATACTTGGTGTTTTCACTCCATAAAAAAAGAAAGTCAGCAAATCATACGACCGATCTGGCCTACTTGATCAAGGAATGATGACGTAGACCGTAGTAATAACTCAAAAAGTTCGCCAGATATCGTCACTCTCGCAGTTGAGATGACAGTCATGTGCACGCCCTGTGTTGCCAAGTGGCTATGTCGTTGCGAATTCTGGTCTATGTACTGAAAAAATTAGTTGATTGTTGGTATTTTCAATTGAGCAATATAATATTGTGATCTCAATTGAAAAGCTCAGTTTAGAAGTAGTATCACGATTCAGCCGAATATTATTCACGTTAATGCGTGTGAGCGATTAGGAGTGAGAATTGTGATCAAATTTTATGGATATATGAAGTGAGAAAATGCCATTTTTTGTGGTAAGTGAAATCTTTACTATTTTTTATAATTTCTGGGTTGAATTGAAAATATCTAATACACATATCACTGCATTAATAGAATATTCAGAACCCGTGCACACTCTAAAATGTTGTTGCCAGCAAACTTCTCTTGTGTTTTTTTTATGATCACTACGAAATTCTTAAATGGTTAGTGAATATACCAGAACGTGAGATTATTCTTGGAGGTAGGTCATTGAAGATGAAGTTTGTTTTCATCAGCCTCAGAATAATCTCGAGTTCTATTCTCTGTTCTAACCAAAAGTGATCTGTATTGGCAACAACGTGTTCCATGGATCGAGTGATCTCGAAAGTTTTTAGGAATTTCAACAACAAGCGCACCCTTAAGGCGTAATTTTGAACAACTTCACCCTGTCTACAGGTTTGTCTGAAACAATATTGCAACACTGAAAGCACCAGTATATAGCCATCTTAGTAAGGGGTTAACTCTCTATAAGGTGGCCTGTCCACATACATTTTGAACGAGATATCCCGCCAGAGTTTAGCCAATAAGACCGTCAATATCAAAATTATCTCGTGATCGGTCACTTGATTGGATTCCAATCCAATTGACTAAAGTTGACTAAACAAAAGCCTATTAGTTACGCACCAGGGTTTTTATGCATCTTGGATCAGTTGAACAATCTCACCTTCAGTATGGCACTGCTCGATTTGACCAAATGTTTTTTTTTGCGCCTAGGAGGTGCCACGGGAGCTTCCGATCTGGAACACATGTGCGAACAGGGGTTTTCGAAACTATGGCACGGAGTATTCGATTTCGTGCTCGCGATGACATCAGGTTCTTGCAACGACAGGATTTTTTTTCCGGAAAACTCGCCACGTTCGTCGTCCGCCAATAAAGTTATCGTACTTGGATACTGTCGAAATTGTTCAGAGTTTTCGTTTGGGGCAGAATCTATGGAACTCGATGATAAAGCTGATAATGATGTTGCCTTCCGACCATGCTCGGATCCTATAATGAAAAACAAATCATTTTTTCCGCTACAAACCTGAGAAATCATAATTATTCAAGCATGTTCTCTGATAGAAAAAAAAACTTTTTAGCCTGAGTGAATAATGGTTAAGAATTTTACCTACTAAATAATGAAAAAAGGTCAATGGTGTAGTCGCTTCGATTTGGGTAGCAAAAAACTTTCTGGGTGAATTTCAATGAATAGGGTAACATTGGAAAGATAATTTTGTACCTTTTTACATGATATATGACTCGACCCCACTTTTCATTTGAAATTTCAGGGTGATGACACCCCTTCCCTAGGGGTTTGAGGGAAGAGATCGACGAATATGAGAAAATCAGTTCTTTTAGCAAACTCTACGTGTCTAAGCCTTTTTGCTTCGAATTCCAAATGAAGGAGAAAATCTAAGTGCGTACTTTTCGTTAGACCACTCTGTATACATACTTCATTTGTTATTTCAGTTAGCTGAAATTAATTCCTTATGATTCCAGAATGTATCATTATTATTATTATTATTATCAGGTTTTTATTAGCTTGGTATGTATGTCTGTAACGGAAACTTTGAAAGCGGTTTTGACCAACTTTTAAACGTCGTCGGAATAATTTTGATTTGTATATTCATCAAGGGCCGATGATAACGAACTAAAGACCTTCAATAGAACGACATTTTGGCGAAGGCGCCAGTTTGCATCTCTCGGTAAGACACCACTCATCAATATCATCAATCAAATTTGAATATTTACAATCCACAGAAAGATTTTCGGTGTTTAATATTATTATATGCTTTTGTGTATTTTCTGCGACTTCAAGTTCATGTTGCGCATTTTGGTGCTGATTGTCATAATAATAATCTATTAAAGCATCATAACCTTCAAAAAAATACTATTTTGAAAAAACTAAAAACACGCTTGCAGGAAAAATCCAACTAAATAAAGAGAAATATATAACATTTTTAAGAAACTAAGAAACACGCTTTCGTGAAAAAAAATTAAAAAATATTTGTTTGAGAATAGTGTGAAAGAGATGTACTTTTGGTTTACTACGTGATGTTTCTCATTCATCAAAAGGCGGACATTTCAAAACTGATTTTGTGTCAATCTTTTTCTGTTCAAATAGTGGTAAACCACTTCAGACACCACCAAAACATACATAAGTTATATCGAAATCATCACAGGACCCCTTTATTTTTAGAAAGTACTCGTCAAGGGTAGTTTGATATTGAATCGAACTGTAAGATTATAATGAAACCGTAAACATAACCTCATAAAAGTAGCCGACTCACCAGAATCTGCATTTCCCACTAAAATCCTCCCGACTCTGCCCAAAGAGTTGAGGCTCTGCAAACTGATAGTATCTTGTTCGATGATCCGAAACGGGTAAGAAGTCCTGCTAGATCCTAGAGAAATTCCGTCCACGGAGGAACTTTGACTGTTCGGTGGCGTAACGTTACTGCTCTGGTAATCCTCGTCGTCGATTTGAAGTTTTTGACGGATCTCGTCGAATCTTTTCCTGCCTCCGACGGACGTTTCGGTTGGTCCCTCCGTGTCATCCAGCTCTTTACTTGTACTCTTGTGATTTTTCTGTCGTTGTTTCTCTTGGCATGAGCTGACGATAGGGTTTGGAGTTTTTACGTAGGAGTCATCAGGTTTTCTGACGTTCCTACAAATAGCATCAGCTCATACACGAGATTCATCACTTAAAATTACACGAGAGCTTTTTTTTTCGAAGTAAACTTGACATTTTAATGATAATTTTGTTGCCTGACAACTCAACGAAAAAACTCCTCTGAAAAAATTACTTGTCCCACGGACTCGTAATATGAAAATAACCGAATGCAGTTTTTTCAGTGACAACATCACTGACAACATGCTTGAATGGAAAATTATTAGGTTTATTTTGATGCACGAGTGTAATTCGGTAGGCTATTTCCGGAGTTAAAACAACGACGTTTAAAATTCAGTATTTATGCCTGTCACGATGACAAATGTACATTTTAACAATCGTTACTATAGATACACGGACCGAGCGGGTATTTTTCGATACCTACCGTGTATTTACCAGCCCGAAAATGTCCCGCCGGGAATTTATCAGTAGTGAACCCAAGGACATTGATAACTGTTCGAAAATTTAATAACAGATTTCGAAAGCTTGTTGCTAGGATAGAGACCGACGCCGAAGGCGGAGGCCTGTTTCCGATGAGCAAAAAGCTTGAGAAAGTTGTTATAAAATTTTTGAGCATTCATCAATGTTCGAGGGTTATTCGGGTAGAAAATATTTTGCTAATTATTGTAGAAAACAATGAAGAGCAAAACCAATTTCATTGATATTCTCGTCAGTACCAAATTGTGACATTTTGAAATATTAAATATTTGAAACGTCAAAATGGAAATAACTCAATTTGTATGTATCCATAGCAATAACATAATAAAGTGAAAAGAGCCCATGGGTAATTATCAGCTATAATATCCCAAGGACATTGATAACTAATTATGAGTTATTTATCAATGTTCGAGGGATATTCGGTGAGACATTTTTTTGCAATTCGAACAAAATTATTTATTGAACACACAGTTATTAAAAGAACAATTCGTATAATGATATTCCGTTGATCTTGCTGTATTTGCCTCGGTTACTGCATAGGTGTTTCCACGCATACTATTGATTATTTGGTTATGATGTTCCAGATCAATATTCAAATAAGGTTTTATGGAATTTCCATTATTGTGCCCAGTAATTTTCAACAATTGCTGTTCTTGAACTCCACTCTTAGCTAGTTGACTGACTGCAGTTGCTCTATTAGAGTGATTGGTTATTTTCCTTTGTTTCGTATCCAAGCCAATTGCTTCAGCACAAGATTTCGTCCATCCGTTGATTAAATTTCTACCCAGAGGCATATTGTCATACCAGTTATCGCTTCCTGTCTTCCAGTGACGATTTGGCCTTAAAAATAGTCTATTTGTCTTGATATTTGTGCCTCGTTTTGATAATAATTTAATGAATAATCTGACAGGACAAGCATTGTTATCACTATTTTGAACTAACCATTTGCTAGAGGCGCAGTTCTTTGAACCCCCTTGGCAGGTTTTACTGAAAATTGGATTATATTCTATCCTATTAGTTGGAGATCCATTGTTGTCCTTTTCGATATGAAAATAATCAACTAAGCAAGCAGCACCTTCACCACCTCTCCAAGCCAATTCCACCGCTGCTATGTGATAAAATTTGCGTAGGAGTCCTATAGGGGTATTTTCATCCCAAAAGTTTATAATTTTACTCATTTCATTTGAAGTTAATGGTACTGAGCTTGTTTTGCGTTTAGTGGGATCTGTTTGTAAATTTCTTCGTGCTGCGTCGCGTGCTTTCCGCGCTTGTTTGAATGCAACACTTTTAAAGGGGTCTAGCATGATATTATACTCCTTGTAATACTTTTCTTGTAATAATTTGCTTGTTATATTCCATACGGTTTTAACAGTAGCCTCCTTAAACTCTGTGCTATCCTTTTTTCTCATATTAATCGCCCAATCCTTGAGTATTAATGCAAGCTCTTCGAGAGTACGATTTCCATCCAATTCATATTTTCTGGCGTCGCAAAACTCCATAAATATTTTCCAAGTGTATTTTTTACTATTGACAGTATTTTTTGGTGTATTTTCTTCAATGATTTTGTCAATTGCCGCATCATTTTGAACACCAAAGCGAGGAAGTGACATTTTCGAAATAAATTGAATTACTGAAATGTCAAACAACTTTATTGTGTTGGTTGCTTAGAAATGTCATGACATAAGTGATAACTAGCCGTGAAAACCATATGTGAAAACTATCCATGGGTATAGTTAGTATAGTTATCAGTGTAATGATGGTTTCATTGGTTATTTCGACACACATGACTAGAAATAGACAAATTTGATAGGATAATTTTTTTAGCAAAAAATTTTCAGTGTAATTTTGTTCTGATTGCTGTGTTCGATCAGATGACTTCAAATTGACTCTTTTTATTGGATTTCTACTTGAGCAAAAAATTTTCGCTGTAATTGATCGAAAATGTCCCGCTTCATTTGGGATTTTTAAATATCCGCTGTAAGTTTTCGATAATTGCATTGCTCTTATGGGGCATTTTATATATGAGGGAAATATTCAGTATAACTACTTATGTTCGACCGCCTTCAAACCTGAACATAGGTACCTAGTGATAATTAATTTTAATCATATTCCGAAATTTAAAAATAATATCGCAGCGCCTCTTTGACCAAGTCTTTAACTAATAAGCAACACTTTGACATTGTTCGGAACTTTTCAGCAGAGGGCTAAAAAAATAAGCATCTTCAGGCGAAGAAAATTGATAATAATGAAAGCAATCTGGGACAGATAAAGGATGAGCATGATACAAGGCTGCTTGATGCATTCAATAGTCTAGAAATATAAAGACATTCTTCATCAGAAACTGTTGCACAGTGAATTTGAATTATAAAATCATTTATGACCAAAATAGCTGGCACCGTTCTCACACCTTCCTTATTTACAGTATTGAACCGCTAGATCATTTTTGTGTCTTGTACTATAGGAATAACCGTCTCCGATTTTAATTATCTTGGTATGTATTCTATGTTTGTAACTGAAACTTTGAACGCGGTTTTGACCAACTTTGAAACGTCGTATTGATTTGAACTCTTGCATACTCTCGAAGACCGATGACAATGAAATTAAAAGAAAAAATCGTCCCGATATCCTTACTAGGAACTTCAGAATTAACGATTTGTTTTTCTAGCGCCAGTTTACATTTCTCGGTAAAATACGGAAAGATTATCAGTTTTTGAAATGTATGTTTATAACGAAAACTTTGATCGCGTTTTTGACCAACTTTGAAAAGTCGTATTAATTTGAACTCTTGCATACTCTCGAAGATCTATGACAATGAAATTATATGAAAAAAGCGTCCCGATATCCTTACTAGGAACTTCATAATAACGATTTGTTTTTCTAGCGACCTTGAATGTTTATAACGGAAACTTTGAACGCGTTTTTGACCAACTTTGAAAACTCGTATTAATTTGAACTCTTGCATACTCTCGAAGACCTATGACAATGAAATTAAATGAAAAAATCGTTCCGATATCCTTAGTAGGAACTTCATAATAATGATTTGTTTTTCTAGCGACCTTGAATAAAATGAAATTTTTGGCGAAGGCGCCAGTTAACATTTCTCGGTAAAATACGGAAAGATTATCAGTTTTTGGAATGTAAGTTTATAACGGAAACTTTGAACGCATTTTTGACCAACTTTGAAAAGTCGTATTAATTTGAACTCTTGCATACTCTCGAAAACCTATGACAATGAAATTATATGAAAAAATGGTCCCGATATCCTCACTATAGGAACTTCATTATAACGATTTGTTTTCCTAGCGACCTTGAATAAAATGAAATTTTTGGCGAAGGCGCCAGTTTACATTTCTCCGTAAAATGTGAAAAGATTATCAGTTTTTGGAATGTATGTTTATAACGGAAACTTTGAACGCGTTTTTGACCAACTTTGAAAAGTCGTATCAATTTGAACTCTTGCATACTCTCGAAGACCTATGACAATGAAATTATATGAAAAAACCGTCCCGATATCCTTACTAGTAACTTCATAATAACGATTTGTTTTTCTTGCGACTTTGAATAAAATGAAATTTTTGGCGAAGGCGCCAGTTAACATTTCTCGGTAAAATACGGAAAGATTAGGGGCCGTTCATAAAATACGTTCGCATACAAGGGGGGGTGAGGGGTCTGGTTGAGTGTGACAAGATGTGACAAGTAGATTTCTGACGGAAATTGAAAAATTTTGGTATGAAAGAAATCTTCAGTAGATTCTGGTAGAAATCTACATGTGCGACATCTAACGAATTCCTAAACTCGTCAGATTTTTTAATCAAATCTATAGTCATCCTTTGCGAATGAATTTTCAATTGAGAATGCGAATTAATCTTGTTACAGTACACTGTATTTCACTATACAAATGAAACAAAATAAACCGATTTTTACTGTTTCATTGTGTTATTGAGCATTGAACCTTCTGATTATGTAAAATATGTGTAATATTTGTGGCCATCCATAAACAAATATTTTTAATTTTCAGAATTTGTGTACTATCATCTAGCATGATCATACTCAGCAGGGGGGGTCTTAGTTTTTGTGACGAAATATTTCTAGGGGGGGTCACAAAAAGTGTGACACAGCGTGACAATGGGGGGGAGGGGGTCAAAAAAAGCTGATTTTAGTGTGACGTATTTTATGAACGGTTTCTTATCAATTTTTGGAATGTATGTTTTTAACGGAAACTTTGAATGCGGTTTTGACCAACTTTAAAAAGTCGTACTAATTTGAACTCCTGCATACTTTCGAAGAACGATGACAATGAAATTATATGAAGAAATCGTCCCGATATCCTTACTAGGAACTTCAGAACTAACGATTTGTTTTTCTAGCGAACTTGAATATGACGAATTTTTCAGTTTTCTCAAATCATCAATTAAACTTAACTATTTACAATCCAGAGAAAGAATTTCGGTTTTTAATATCATTATAGGCTTCTGTATAATTTCTGCTACTTCATGAAGCTCTTCATGTTGGGCATTTTGGTGTTGATGGTCATAATAGTAATAAAAGCATCATGATCTTCAAAAGGGTAATAGTTTAAAAAACATGATTTTATGAAAACCTAACCGAAAAAAATAAATAAAGGTCTTTTATTTAGTTTTCTCGAACTATTATTCATTACTATATTATAACTGAGAAAGAGTAGACTCCATGATAGGTTAAATCGACTGATTTATTTTATTTATACATGTAAACCTTAACTGTTTTGTGGAATCTTGTGTCCTCTCTACATGAAAGCGTTCAGACCTTATGTTGTTTCATTACATTTTATGGAAGCCTAACTGATTTATTCTATTTATTTATGCTTTTTCAATAATTTTTTCTTCGAGAATAAAGTACATTATGAATTGAATTGAAAGGAAAAAGGCTCTGAAAAGTGGTTTTGCAGTTACACCTGTATTCCAAACTACATAGGGCCATTATGACTTCTCTGTGCATATAGAATACCCTTGATTGTGCTGAATGATCTAAATATGCATTCCCAAGTGTAAATAAAGAGACAGAATTGGGGACATTACAAAGTAGAAACAGATAATTTACTAGTTTTGACATAACAGAGTCGATGAGTGCATCCCAGATTAGTCTGGGATCAAGAAAAATATCTAAAAAGATGATTCGATCTTTGTTATGTTGATTTTTGATATTTCCCATTGAGAACACAAGCATTTTTTCTTGTCATGTGTAGGAGCATATGTTCTCGAAAAATAATATTAGCCATTTGTGGCAGGCCATAAATATAAATCAGAAAGAGGACAGAGAACATCAGGTTACATGCTAAAATCTGAAACCATTCAAAGCCAACTACTCCTAAATAGAAATAGCTAACACTCGATTTGTACTTCAAATACCAAGTGACCATCTTCACCAGAAGAAATTCATACTCCGGGAGTGTTTTCAGTTTGGTGCAGGGGCACAATTGAGCTCTTCTGAGAATTTTCACTTTCTCACAAAATATTTCAATAATATCTTTAAGATACTGCATTCAGATTTACGGCTCAAAACTGTTGTATTCAGCTTCAGATTTTCCAGGGTATAATTGAACTTTATCCTTTGACCTGAACTTGATAGAAAAACAAGGTATTTACCAAGAGTGGAGGTGATGTGGATAGACTAATGAATATTTGTTTCAGAGAATTACCTTGGATTTTGAGTCAGTGTGAAATCTTCTGCATCGTAAAAATTATCCGAGTCACTATCACTATACATGGTTTCACTCGAGTACAATCATCATAAGTTTATAATATCTGGGCGTATATTAAACATTTTATATTTTCTACAATTTAAATGTTTTGACTGTCTGACACTTTGATGTTAACCCTAATCTTTGACTTTGACATATTTTTATTTTCTTCTTCTTATTCTCCCCGTTATTTTGGCCTTTTCCCTTTCCGATATTGGCCAGGATGATAGATTTTGTTGTTTGAATGGGGTCCATATATTGCATCATAATATACCATATCATAACGCTACATGGTAGAAATCGTAATGCGTCATAATGGTATAATATCAGATTCGTACTTTATAGAAATCGTATTTTATAGAAACGTATACTATCATTACGTACATTATCAGAACGTACTTCGTCATAACGTATTTTATCATAACGTATTTTATCATAACGTATTCGATAGAAACGTGACAAAATCATATTCGTAATATATCATAACGGGACACCATCAGAATCGTACAGGATAGAAATCGTACACCATAGAATTCGTAAAATATCATAACGGATTCTATCAGAATCGTAATCTATCATAATTTGGATGCGCGCGCATTCAAAATTTAATATATGGGCTGACGTTAGAATCTTAATAATTTTGGCAACGTGCAATGAAAATAGTCTAATTCGAAGGGGCTAAGGCTGAATTCAGACAGATCCGAAATCCCATCGTACGACGATCTGATAGCTTTCTGATTGGTCTAAGTTTGAATTTTCATGCGGGCGGGAAGAATTCGTCCGAAAGTTTTAACTTTTTCCTATGTCGGATGAAGAAAATGCATTCTGTCAAATGCAATGGTCAAAACTAACGATGTTCTGATTGGTGCATTATTTTTAGCGGGAATCATCTGATTGAAATGTCATTCTGCCATCCGATATCGGATTGAGATGAAATATATTTAACTTCGTCCGATAAATTTACCCACGGAACTCAAAGGACACATATATTCTGACAGAAACTGACGTTGTGGCGGGGAGTACCGAATACCCTAGTATCACTAGACTACAAAAGGGTGAAAACCAATATAAATTTATAAAAATTAGATACATCGCAGATTTCAAACTGGCTTGAATATATTTTTTTTTATTTCAAAATGAAGAAAAAGGATATTGAAATAGGATATTTAGAGAATTTATTGCAGGATATACAACTTCCATGATAATTGAAAAATATATCTGTTTGAAGAGTCTGCGGAAACTTTCCTCAAATATTGCTCAACGTAGTAATAGATACGGGGCGACTAGGAAGATTTTCTCATTTTAAAATCACTAAAGAACTATGTGACCTCAAATAAGAACATATTTGAATAAAAACTGCATCTCTTCATTATAAATATACTTTGTTTTCGTACCAATCGATGTTAGATAAAATTTATAGTACCACTATGGATCATCAAATATCATTATCTAGTTATATAAGGTGTTCAGGTAGGTATCTTCCTCGATGAAACATTGAGTTGAGTCAAGCACATGGAACTCCTTTGTATTCGAATCATGTCTGTTATGGATTCTCTGAGGTGGTAGTTTTCTCTCAATGAAATAAAAAGCTGCAATTTGCATCTAACATACGAATGTATTTTCATTAGTTATAAAAATTCTGCGATATTGAGCCATATAATAGATAACTTCAGCACTAATATAAATGATTCGAAAAACACTATTTCTCTTTATGGTCAGTATTAAACTCTATTTCTTAAGAAGCTTTTACATAGTTATATGACAAACCACTATGCCCCAGGGGATTATATAAATTGTACCTGCAAATGACTATCGAATTCAGCAAAGATTATTTTGACCAGAGCAAACACATACTATACGGTGTTCAGACTATAAAAGATATACAATGAACAACATAGTTCAATTCAATATCAAAACCGGCTCAGTATAATAATTGTATAACTTTATTTCAATAATATGTGGTTATTTTGCCACTCCTGACAACATTCCATATTGCGAACAGTGATAGTTGGACGGAATTTCCATTTCTGCAATCCTCAAATATGTCTAGTACACTCCTATACATTAGTCGGGATGTTCTTGTATCTCCTTATTGAATATAATCGTCCTTCCAAATACTATTAGCGAAATAGGCATTCCCTTCTAATGCAGCAACACTTATCTATTCAAAATGAACGATGAATCATTGCGAGTACCTTGGGTATATCTCATTTAATTATCTTGGTTCATGTAGTGAGCCTGTCGACATTCAATGAAAATATTTTCACTGTGCCCTTGGTAGCTTATGTGGTACAAGTCACTCTTCCGCCAAGCCAATCTTCATTGTTGGAGTACTAGTTAAGGACATATGATTCAACTGGTGAATGGCTTCATTATGATATTTTGCATCGCTTCTCTTCTGACTACATAAAGATCATGAGGCTCAGTTCACTTGAAATATAGGAAATAATCTTCACTCATCAAATATTATTCGATTCATTTCACCCTGAAAAGGCACGATGGTTAAATACGAAACACTCGACATTTTTGTTTACTGTACCTGGCCGAACGACAATTTTGTTTTCTTACTAAAGGATGAATATTATCAGATGAAGCACATTTGCTACGATCTCAGTCGATCTCGAAAAAAAATTATCAACAGTAAACATATTAGGTTATGTTTATTTATTGGCGAAACTTCGTCAATGGAGTTTTGCGAATATCATGTTTCGTGATCACACAGAACAAAAAATTCTAGAATTTCGTATCCGAGTAACAATCGGGTCTATGTGAATCGCCCATTTTGTCCGATGATACGAGTACGATTCGGACGTCGGATATCGGATCTGTCTGAATTCAGCTTTAAGCCGTTCTCGATTCATTTTGGAATCACTCAAGCGGTTATTGCTTTCTCTGTTTTATTCACACCAGAAAGAAATACCGCATCGCTGATCGCTGTCAAAAACCTGATACTTTTTATGTCATCATTTATGAACCGAATCTCTATAAAGATATAAAAAAGTAATGCTAGAATGCTAACAAATTTAATAATTGATTATTAATAAAAAATATCGGTGGGACGTAATTCTTCAAGAAACACATGATTGGTAAGTATCTGCACGATGTTGACAAATAAAAATTCATTTGAGTTGAACGTGTCAAAGGATTCTTCAAAAATAAATTCAAGTATGTTGATTGTGTTAATCAATTAGCACCATAGCATGTAATATTTAACATGAGTTTCTCTGATTCCTTTTACCTTTCAATACAAGAGTTTAAAATAATTCAAAATATATTTTTTGCAGGTTAATGACAATGATAATCAACAAGAATCCACGTCTGAAATCGGATGGTGTTCTTTTCCTGAATCCTGAAGGTACAATTCCAATATTGAAATGGCGAGCACCAAGTGAAACAATGACAAAAAGAGGTGACATTTCACAAGTGTTGTTCATAACGAAGACTTTCGAGAACAAGTTTTTAACGATGAACGAGAACGTTTCCTACTTATTCACCAAACTCAAAGACCTGTTCATACAGCTGCAGTTTCGAAAGAATGTATCATCTTTCCCACTAACTGATTTCCTGGAGTCTTTGAAGTCCACTACATACTCTTTAGGACAACAAGAGGATTGCTCCAAGTTCTTGTTGAATACTCTTCGTGAGCAGGAAAATAGCAAAATCAATACTCCTGACCGCTCTGGATTGAATGATTCCGTACAGTCCATCTTGTCTTGTGTTTCTAGAACTTTTGTTGGAAAAATCCCCACTTTTTTACGTTGTAGTACATGTACAAGAGGTGGCAAAAACGTTTGTGACTCTCTGGAACTTCAAGTGGCGTTTCCCAATAAGACTGATAACCAATCCTTGCTAAGCTTACTGTTGAAACATCTCAAGAAAGAACTTTTAACAGGTGATCATCTTCTGTATTGCTAAATATGTGCCAAACTGACTTACCATTATAAGACAACAAGTATAGCTGAGGCACCAATCAATCTAATAATAACACTGATGCCCTTCAAACATGATTCAACCTCTGGAAGAAGCACCAAACTCTTACGAAGATTCAAAATAGATGAACACTTCAATCTAGCAGACCACTATTATAATCTTCATGCAGTCATTGTTTGCTGTGGTTCTGGCATTGAATCTGGCCATTATTACTAATTGGTCGAAAACGAAACGGACTGGTTTAAGTTTAACGATAGTTGTGTCACTAAATATTCTGGCGATATCTTGGATTTATTGAAGCCCCAGGAGACACCCTACATATTATTCTATGAATGAGAGGACATTGGCAGATCAAGATTTTCAGGTGATGTGGTGCTGCAGGTTTTTCTGGGTTTTCCTGCAGCTGAAAAAGAAAATGTGCCACTAGAATCAATCAAGTCGCCCCGGATCGCCAATTAATTTTTGTTGTTGTTTCATAATTTGTATTACTTTTTTTTCTCAATAAAAACACTTTCATAAAAAATGTACTCAAAGTGTCTGTACAAATGTTCAGTTTTTGACTGATATTTGCTTACTAATTTTAATAAACGGCACATGAAGAAAGAAAAACTCAAGATTTCAATGCTTCATGACAGATTTTGTTTCAAGGAGTATTGCATTGAACTTATTCACTAATAGGATCTGTTGTGTATGTATCTTTTAAATAAAACGACGGCTGGAGATAGACTGTCTTTTCAATGTCCCATTCCACCGATCACAAAAAACACCTTTCGATATTCTTGTTAGAACTTTTTACATTCCAGTACAATCCAAGGTAAAAGCATTTTCATCTAGAGGTACAGTAAGTAGCATAAAATATATTCATGACAGGATCTTGCACCAATCATATGGAAAAATGGCTTTTGGCAGAATTATTTGAGTTGTAGATCTATAAAATAGCTCAATGACTTGACTCTTCTAAAATTCTGAGTCGCCAAAAAAACGGATTCAACGTGCTCTTCCACACTCTATAGGTATAGTATTCCATTTTTTAAAATTGTTTCAAAAAATGTGTGCTGTTGACATATAAGCACTTTTCTATATAGTATACCAGATATTCATATTATCAAATATCAGAGCCAGACAAATTGACATTTTGTATGGTGACTTTTTTTGTACTCAAAATATTTCAGACATTCTCAAATTAAATGAACATACTCAGCTCACAGATCTCCTGGATTTCTGTGATTTAGATATTGGTATTCCAATTGAGGTCCTTTTTTTTCAAATGTTATTTTTTCTGGCAACAATTTTTTTTGTTAATGGTCAAGTTGTGAAGTTACACTGGACTATGCCTCTTTGTGAATATTTGTTTTTTTATCAACATAATATTTTCCAGAATGATTAACATAATGTGATTTATCAAATTCTGCACACTGTAGTATCGAAAATATCTAACTCACAGGTATGTTGTGTATCTGAATGTTCATTCAAGCTCTTGAATGTATATGCCGTTCCTATACATAGACTTTTCTGAAACTGTTTCATAAACATTCTGTAATTATTGAGGTGAATAAAAATCCATTCTTATCAGAAACACTAATTTAGCTAAAAGACACGTCCCAATCTGTCTTTTTGATTAAATAAATGTTATTTGAATACCTGCAAATTATGCTTTAATCCGAGTCGAAGAACGAATTTTTGTTCTTTTAGGAAAAGTCTAAGATGTCTATTTCAAAAATTTTTTTTATTCATCAACAACAATCATTTTTTGTAACATATCAACCTAGATTTTCATTACAATTGTCAACAAAAAATACAGGGTGTAAATAAAATATAAGAAGTAAACCATAACAATAAATATTGGTCGAATGCGCCTTACCGAAGCAAGAACCTATATGACCACCCAAAGTAGAGAGATAGAGATTAAATAAATATATTTCTACTAATGAATTTTGTTGGTAATAGGTAACTACATTTCACTATATATATCTTGTACAATTATGATTAGTATATTTCCATTCAGCCTCAGTAAAAAATGAGACGACTGAAATAACTTAGTTGTGCTGTTTATTTAAAGACTTCAAACAAAACTTCTAAGTCTCAGAACACCAAACAGATAACACTGGTCAACATTGTTTTTGTCACATAAACCTTGTGAAGTTTTTTGTTGGTGTCATAAATATATAATAATTTTTTCAATCACATCCAGTTTTTTGTGACAGCCATATATTCATTTCTGACCTTAATATACTTATATTTGTTTAAATAAAGTCATGTAGGCGGCTGCATAACTATTACATCAACTAACATACATTTTATGCTACATACATATGCTATCAAGCCACCAAAGGGTTCTAATAACCCGAAACGTCGCCTAGGGGAAGTATATATGCATTTTTTGATATATTTTTTTGTTTAATTTCCAAATTCATTAAAATACGATACGTACGTAACATGCTTATATCAAGTATAAGAATTTGAAACTTTCTTTTCCAGGGGACAGAAAACAAAAAAAAATCCAGGATGCAATAGGTATGTTAAACTTGTTAAAAAAAAACAAGTACGATCGAGGAATAACGACCTTTCATTTTTTCAGATTTTAAATTAATTTAATAATTTCAAGAATCCTTGCTCCTTATATAGAACAAATTTCTATTGAAGATCATGTACCGAAACAAATCCTCACCCTAGCAGGTTTTAATTCGTACAAATAAAATTTTCTCAAAAAAAAAAACCCAACCGAACTTCACTGTTTATTCGAATTTGGACCTTTTGTTTGTTTGTTATAAGATGAAACTGTGTGTTATTTACCATTTTCATAAAGCCTTTTCGACTTTGACATTTACAAAAATCAATAACATTATTAAAATCGTAGATTTCTTGGCGTTGAAAGAACTTCAACTTATAATATTGTGTTCGTCTTTTGACAACTAGATGGCGAAACGCGAGGTTAAATTTGCTCATTATTTTACAAATATCAACCAGTAACAAAGTTTCAATAATTGTGGGTTGCCTACCGATTATTTTCAAGAAGGAATTTGAATCTGCATTCATTTCGAGCGTTGTACAAAAAAAAAGTTCGAATCCTCACACATACAAAAACTCTTGAACTTTTTTTGACTAGTGTTCTTTATCGCTGATTTACGGCCTTTTCCCCGTGAGCTTTGAACAGAGTAACACCTATTGAAAATTAGATTGTCATAATTATTGCGTTATAAAGTTTGAGCCATTCGGCAAAAGGGATAAACTGATCGTTATCAGTCAACTACTCGATGCAGGTCATTTTTTGTAGGTAAGTTGCATTAACTGTATGAATTTGAACGTTTAAACTTGCTTTTGCTTTTATGCATGTAATTTTTTGCTCTTGGCTATTTCGTCATATGTACCAGTTGTTGAAATAAAGTCAAAGTACTTTTCTTTCTTCATAAAACATTTATATTGATGTATGATATTAATTTATAATTAATTGTTTGCCTTCTGTGCATGTATGAATTGCTAAATTGTTAACCATGTCATTCAAAATTTTGATATTAACATTCTCCACATTTTTTGTAGCGTATAACTAGAGCAATCAAATATACGAGATTTTTCAACGCCACCTCTTGGATTTTATTAACCAGCCAACCCACACCCACTTCTCGTTGAGCCTACATCTGGTTCAGCACAATCATTTGAAGATATTACTAGCAATTTGAACTATAGCAAAATATTCTCAATAAATTTTTTGTAATTTTTTTAATCGTATAATAGAAAAAAAATTTGAACCTGGAACAGCATGATTCAAACAGCTGGAATCTTTCAGAAAAAACGTATTGGAAATATCATGTGTCTTTGATAGATCTATAGTGCAGAAAAGGACAAATTATTCCTATCTTTTGAAGGGAATTCAATTTCCCGAATGAGAAGAAGGTATAATTTGCCTTATATTTGCTGAGATACACAAAATACCTTTTTAGGGCCACCAAATAATATAATCTATGATGATTTCGATCTCAATTTTTCAATATCTTATAATCTAAGATATTAATTTGCAATGTGACAATATTGCAAATATTTTAAACATCAATATTTGACAGCGTTCAATATTCTACTTTCTTGTTTTTATTCTTTAATCTCGAATGTGTATTTTATTAAAAAAAAACTTTTTTCCATCGTTTCCGCGGAAAATTTTCAATGTCAATACTCGTTTTATGGCGTTTTTAATCACCCTGAAAATTCAAAATCGGTTTGGACAATGCATTCTACACCTTTAACTACTCCTCTTTATGCATGCTTTTGGCCCAGACAGACCAAATATGTGCAATTGAAGACAATTCATTACCTGACTACACTAGGGATGATGAAAAAGGAAAAATAGTACCCTCAAAATCTTTGCCTACTTTTAGCAAAAGAGCAAGTGCTCTGAAAAATGAAATATCTGGATTGCCTGCTTATGAATTTAGCTCAAATAAACAGAAGGCAGTAGAAAAACCAATAGAATGTCAATGTATAGGTACTCCAAGATCCTGAAACGCCAACCTCCACCACTAGATCAGCAAGCTCTGATGCTGGAATCAGTGAAAGAGATGAAAATATGCTTGTTAATGATACTGATGGAAAAATTATCCATACTGGAATTCAAAGTGGATGAGATATCCAAAGACTTGAAGGAATGTAAGTATTTAAACGATGATGACTAAACTACCACACTAGTTTTTAATTTGAACAATCTATCTAAAAAAAGGCATCAAGTACTATATGATTTCCTGTTTCAGGTAAAGAAAAAATCGTGGAAAAGTGCGCTGATATTTCTGAGCGTCTTGACAATCTTGACAGTATATTGAAGAAAACGGAGTCATCTTTGACTGT
The DNA here is from genome assembly GCA_032362365.1 of Zygogramma bicolorata. Taxonomy (NCBI): domain Eukaryota; kingdom Metazoa; phylum Arthropoda; class Insecta; order Coleoptera; family Chrysomelidae; genus Zygogramma; species Zygogramma bicolorata. Next base: position 334,921 of record JAVJAQ010003910.1, read on the forward strand.
TACTGAGAATGAGTTGCACATATTCCCAATTGACATGGTATCTGCCTTAGAAAAATTGGAGAAAGAGCTGGAGAGTCCTATAAACAAAATGTTTTTACCTGACCAGATGTATTGGATCTGCAATGCCATATAAAACAGCTTGTTACAAGTTGGCAGGTATCATTTTCACAAAACAACTTTTTTTTTTTTTTTTTTTTTAAAGAACTTTATTCAAATAATTTCTGTTCACAATAAAAAAATACAAAATTAACAGAATATAGCAAGTCAATTATTTGAACGAGCAGGTTCCTAATCGGCAACTACAGTGCCGGTCCCGGATCACATTCACAACCACATAGGTACAATTACAACAGTAAGGAAAATACATACTACTTAAACTATAAAATAAAATATACTATCACTTATCACATATTGATTTTCTTTGGTGTAAATATATCACATATTAATCATTCCAATGTACACATTTGATCTCCTTCTTGAATTTATTGTACGTTTGGAGAAATTTCACATAGTCTGGCAATCCGTTGAAAGTCTCAATACATTTACTAATAGGGCTGTTTAAACCTATATTCGTTCTGACAGAATTTAAATAATAACTATTTTGCATTCTAGTATTGTATAGATGTCTATCAGTCACTAAAACTAACTGTAAATTACTCTTGAAGTTGTTTCTGGTTACTTTGAAAAGGAATTTACTCTGTTCAATTCTCAGTATGTCCGATATCTTTGAAAAACCAGTTTGTGCATATAATATGTCAGTACTCGTTCTGAAGTTATAATTGAATAAAACTTTTACTATTTTGTTCTGGATTCTTTGTACTTTACCCATAAGTGTTATCCCACATGTGCCCCAGACCGGAATTAAGTAACTAAGAATTGATAAGAAGAATGCATTATAAATTTGTTTTGCTGTGGATTTGAACAAATAATCTCTACAGTGATAAATTGCACCAATTTTCGATACCAATTTTCTTTCAATATATTCTATATGTTTGCTCCAATTCAGGTGTTCGTCAATGATTAAACCCAAATATTTTGTATTTTCCACTCTATTGATGATGTCTTGACCTAATTTTATTTGTAAAGCCAGTTCACTCATATTTCTTTGTTTGAAAAGCATGTAGGTAGTTTTATTTACATTGATCTGGAGTTTATTTATTTCTAACCATCCCTGATATCTGCACAAATCACTGTTCACCTTTCTTTCCAATTCCGTTAGATCTCTCGATACATAAACTAATATTGTGTCATCTGCAAATGTATAATATTTCCCAATCAGATTCGCCCTCTCAAGACTCCTTACTAGCAATGTATATAAAAAAGGACCTAAAACAGAGCCCTGAGGAACTCCACAATTTGAATAACTGACATCACTAAAATGACCATTCACACAAACATACTGCTCTCTATTTGAAAGGTATGTTGAGAGTAATGTTAAAAGGTTTCCTCTAATTCCCATTCCTTCCAATTTCTTCAACAATATTTTGTGGTCCACAACATCAAAGGCCTTCCGCAAGTCTACAAATACCGTCAGTACATACATTTTTTTATCAAGTTCCCCCGAGATGTAGCTCACAAAATCAATTGTTGTACTGAGAGTACTACTATTTTCTTGAAAGCCGTATTGATAGTCATCAAATCCAATTTCTTCACTTATAAAGTTAATCATCCGTTTTTTTATAATCATCTTACTAAATACTCATGGACAGGTATGAGTAGGAGTCTGGAGAAAAACACATTCAACAGGATGACTAAGATTTTCAATTTATAATTAAATTAATTTATGATGTAATGTTCAAATCTGACTATTCCTTCACATACCCAGGAAGGGATAGTTTCTTTCGTGATTGTATACTAAAACACAGTTACACACACCTCAAGTTAAATCAAAAAGATAAGACTGATAGAAAACAAAGAAAAATCACAAGGTATTGAAGAAAGTACCAATTCTATGGATGAAATTAACCAAGTAGCATATGATGGGGTTTTTACTGTGGGGAAGAATAAGGAGCTTTTAGGAGGATGACCTACATTAATAATTTCTTGATTTTACTGATAGTAGTTATTATTTGATTTCTTAGTCAACATTTAGTCAGGTGAATTTTTGTATTAGTGTATAGGTCTATAAGAATTAAATAAGGTAGTTGTTAGTGTGGAATATTTTTTTGCTAACATTCATTTTCTGCTACAGTTCATATGAACTGTGGTTATAGAGAGGACTAGGTTTCAATGAAAAAATTAACAAACATAAAAACGTCTTTTTTATTTATAAAAATATGTTCCTCAGGTGGGTAATGGGTAGATACACAATTTCTCAATGTAATTTCAAAGTCAAGGCAGAAGTAACAAAAGAGCTACTCACAAGTCAACAATTTTTATTCATTAAATATATGAAAAGTATGAACAAGTGGTAATTGAAACTTCGTCTCCTCTGATTTTCAAACTTGTTTTATCACTACGGTCACATAGAAACATATTGTAAGCGTCTAAGTTGATTTCACCATCAGGAATGTCACAATCTAGACAACTTTCTATCAGGATGATTATATCATAGATATATAAGCTTCTGCTTTGAATAACTCCTCAAGTTTAGTTTCCAAACCTCCAATATTGTAACCATAAATCTAGAGTGGGGTGTACTCCTGTTTACCATTTTTCTTTACTTTTCTCGGTTACCATTGTATTAGATTAGGTTCACCATTTAAGATTTTTGTTTTCAGTCCATCCTTCATCCTCTTGAAGTGTTCAATATGCATCTTTGTTCTGTCAGTGCTTATCTGGTAAGGTGCTTATTTGAGTTTGTTCGAAAGTCTCAATGCTTGTTTTTTTCTCTAAGACATCAAATGTGACGTTTGTGGAACATGTTTTGGCACTGGATCTATTGAAACCCATAATGTGATTCTTGCAATATTCTCGTCATTTATCTTGACTGAGAGTAAATTGAGAATCTCCTTGTTTTTGTATAGATCAAATTTATATGTATCTTCTGGATTAACTGATAAGGATTCTTCTAAACTATACATCATTCAGTTTTTTATCCTGCTATTGAGCTGTCCTATTTCTTGTAGGATAAACTGTGTTCACTATACCTTGATTTTGTTGTTGCTTGTTCAGCTCTTCTTTAACCTCGTTTAACTAGCTTCGAATAATTACTACTTCATGTTGTAAGTCTTCATTGATTTTCAATTGTTGATCATGTGTCTATTCGTTATTATTTTCCATGTGTTCCAGTTTTTTTCATGATATTTCCTAGTTCTGTCAAAACATCTTCGGTGTGAATCTGGACGGTCGTTGGGATATTAGTCACATCCAACTCGCTCATCACTTTAACACTAGTTGCAATTTCATATTTCAATTCATCTTCATACAATTTGATATCTTCATGAATTAAGCCCGCACAAGCAATGTGAAACCATATTGTACAGATATTACATCTGATACCACAAGTTTTTTGCAGCGATTTAATGCACACCTCACACTTGTCGTCCCTTATATCTTCTTATTGAAAACAAGTCTTACGATGTTTCCATTGCCAGCATCTACAGTTGTCTTTTGATGACAATTGATGATTATTATCAAATATTACGATTTTCAATTATTTGCCAAGTTTGCAATTTTCTGTTTCCGTAAATTCCAGTTGGTATATTTCTCGTTTAGGTTGTTTTTACTGAGGATACACTCCATTGTTAACTTTTTATAGTCCAGGTCCAGATGTATTTAGGTGTTACTACATGTTTTTGTTGAAATACGGAGTCTTTCTCTATATTACTTGGACCTGAAAAAAAATACTTATAGAAACCAAACTAAAATTTGAAACAGGATACATATGGAATCTTAGGTCATCATAATAGTTCATATACCTAATTTAGCGACTCTGGAGTGAAAGTAAACAATTGTTCGCATCAGGAGCAAAGAATCGTCAAGGTGATAATTCTGGCAATATCAGTTTTTCCTCGCACAGATTCATGTAGAGAAGTAGGTAATCACCAGCCCTTCAATCTTTCTAACACTTGATTTAACATCGCCGTCTTATTTTAGTGCATAAACTTTTTCAACAATTATGAACAGTGTTGCCGCGCCCGACTTATAATGCGTACCACACGTTTAACAGAAAATGTACCACTGTGGTACATTATTTCAAAATGGCATAACGGATATATCACATACACAAAAATAGGGAATCACACTTGCCATTTTTATTTCAGATATTTTCAAGTCAAATCGGGTTTGAAATGATTTTTTATTTTTTCCGATTGTATTTGATCCACAATAAACAGAAAATACAAACACAGCCAAATTTGCCCGAAAAATTACCGGTATTTAATTAGACAAGTGACGTCAGTTTGAGAAAGTTCTGAAGTGGTTTGTATTCGATGTGAAATAAATGTATAAATAGGTTCGTCGAATGATTTTACATGCATCATCTAGGTAATGTGTAATTAGATATCCTAGATCCCAGATATAATCCGCAGTTCTTATAATACGAGAATTATAAGAAAACAATTTGTTTTTTGTATTTTTATTAAATAAATAAAAGTATAATTCGTAACAAAACAATAGAAAAATAAACATATTATTATCTGCGAAACAAATAACCTTATTCTCGATAATAAATAAATAATCCAATAATAAGTAAAAAATTAAACTAGTCTGACTAGATCTTCTGGTGGTGTCCAATTGAAACAACTGGTATTTTCGTTGACTAAAACTTTGACTAGTAGTAATGCATCGCATGTACTGATTTCAAGTCTATTTCTATATTTCGTTTTGATTATGTTTAATTGGGAAAATAGACGTTCAGCCGCTGCACTACTGTGAGGCAAACAACTTATAGATTTGAAAAAAGTTATTAAATTAGGGAATAATTGTTCCCCAATCCCATTTTTTTTGGATTCCAAGTAAATGATAAGCTCATCAAAATTCAAATTTTCTTTTGCAGGTTTGAAATTACTCGCTTCTCTCCATTCTAAATCTAAATTTGACAAGTTTATCTTGTCAACAATATTAGGAAATCTATTAATCAATTTAGCAAGACTCTCTTTATCATCAGAAAAAACTGTTTTTGCATTTAATATTTGCATCATATTAAGAGTTTCGTCCGAAAAATCAACTCTGCTCCTAATTTCCGAACAAAGTGTCGAGTAAAAATGTAGACATTTCACTTTTATAGAATTGATTTCATTTTGTTGTATTTCATGCGAGAGTAAGAACTGTTCAACTTCTATACCTAAATAAATTTTTTCTATTTGCAAGTAATAATCTGGATTTGTCGGATTGATTTTACTCACTGGTATTTTTGAGTTTACAATTTCTGATTTAATATAAAATTTCATTATTGTTTTGTATATATTAGTTATATTTTCCAGGAATATGTTAAATCTGGGGGTTTCTGATTGAAAAAATGTATTCAACTTTGTAACTAATGACAAAATATGCTTTAAAAATTTAAAGTAGATGTGATACACCGGATTATTCAAGCAATCAAGAATAAATATTGCATTCGTAATATTATCTTCCAGAACTTCTCCTTGAAAATACAGAATCAAAGCTTGCCATTGTTCGCATATTCTCTCGACTACCATATATAATGACAACCATCTAGTTTGTGATGGACGAAGGATCTGGTGGGGTTGAGTGTCAGCAAATACTTGAAAATCATGTAACCTTTTCTGTCGCTTAGAACTATGAGCAAAGTAATTATAAATTTCATGACAAAGTTTTTCTAAATTATTAGGAAGTACTGTACACGCTTTTGAGGCACATAAGTGCAGTGAATGTGAAATACATGGCATAACAAATAAATGAGGTATGATTTCCAAAAATCTAGCTTTCACACCCTTTATATCTCCCATCATTACAGAAGCGTTGTCACTAGCAAATCCCATCATATTATTAATATCAACTTCATTATCTTTGAATAATTCACAAATAACAGAAAATATTTTTTCTGATGTAGCTAAATCCAATTCTACAAGAGCAAAATGGTAATCTTTTACTCGCCCTACTTTATCATCAAAAAAACGCACTGCTATTGCCAAAGATTTTTTAGTAGAAACATCAGTAGTTTCATCGATTATGATAGAAAATTTACTGTTGTTCATTTTTTTTGCTAAATTACCTCGAACATATGGTGCTACTTTAGTTTTTATTATTTCGGTCATTTTAGTTCTGGAACAGTTCAGATTTGCCGCTATTTGTGAATCCGGGAAACAATGACTATAAAACTTATTTGCATGTTCCATGTACGCAAATGATAAATTGTGTTCCGCTAAGTGAACGGCCATCTTCAACTGAGCTTCTTTCCTGAGCAACATTTCTCTCTTTTTTTCGTTGGTGAGCAAACATTTTTCAATGGACTCGTTTCCTTTCAATTTTCCTACATTCTTGTTGTGCAAACTGGACGATTCGTGACGTTTCATGTGCCTACGACCTCCTTCCAAATATTTTTCACAAAACTTGCAATATGCCTTGTCATTTTTGTTAACAAGCCAAGTAAATTCTTTTTGCCATTCATCTCGGCACTTTCTAATATTTGAATATTTTCTTTTTTTACTTTTGGCAGGATCTTGGACGGCCTCCTCTGTTTCAGAATTCGAATCCCGACAAAATTCTTCTTCGCTCTCCGATTTCGAAATTGGTTCTCGGGAAGTCGATGGCTCGTTTTCATGAGATTTAGGTGCGAGTTTAATAAGAAACCTAACGTAACACATATTTCATCAGTAATTAAAAAGAGTTTTAGAAATAAATTTTACTCACTTATCCATCCTTATAGATGTGAAAATGAAAAGATTAAAAACGCTCAGTTGGCGCCAAAATCACAGGTCGGGTATTAGGAACTAAACATTCAACTTTACATAACGCAGCACGACCAACGTTACGTTACAATTCAATTGCCATGGCGAAAGACTTTGCAGTACATTGTACCGACCAAATGATTATATAGATGGCGTACTGTTTGCACAGAATACGAATTGCACAATACAGGAATCTATTTCGGTAAAGTAGCACATCACGTACGAAGTTCTTGTACTTCACACTAGGTGGTTCTGCTGACTAATTATAGAGACGGAATGTCAACAATGATTAATTGAATATAATATAAATATTATGGTATTTTAAGCATAGGTGCCGACAAAATGTACCAAAAATGCCCTAAAATGAAAATGTAGTACCACCGTACCAAAAAAAATAAAAAGTACCACATTTGGTACAAATGTACCACCGCGGCAACACTGATTATGAATAATAACAATGAATCAAACAGACACATAACAGTGCAGTGCCCACTTGACTGGCAACACTGCAACAGTGTCATGTCAATATAGGAATCAGGGTAGGCAACATTTTTTTGAATATTGAAGAATACAAAATATAAAAATTAGCTACAATAGGTGAAAAATAATGTTATTATTCAATTTTTCAAATATATTTAAGATCATAGATCTCTCCTGGATTCCTAAATGACAGCGGATATCCCATTACCATATATTTTTATTAATATTGTAAGCAAGCCCTTGTACTATTAGATTATGATAGAGTACGTTCTGATACTTTACGATTATGACGCAATACGTTTTGATTTTTTACGATTATGATAAAGTACGTTTCTGATTTTGTACCATTATGATGAGTTACGAATTCTATGAAGTACGGTTATGATATTTTGATGTTCTGATATTGTAGCGATATGATAAGGTACGATATGACGAAATACGTTCTGAATATGTCCATTATGATACATTACGTTATGAAAGTGTAGCGTTCTGTTACTGTACGTTTCTATTTTGTACTATATGATAAATTACGATTTCTATTATGTAGCGTTATGATAGCGTAAATTTCTTCGTTTTACGATTTCTATTTTGTACATTATGACGAAATAAGTGACCCCGTTTGAATGTCATCCGAAGGGGTAGAAAGTAATGAAATCAATATTTTGGGTTTTCTCCCCCCTGAAAATGAAGAAGTTTCAAATTATTATAATATCTGTTGATAGGGCAAATTTGTATATTTGCTTCGATGCGTAACAGCAATATTACGAAAAAGCAAAATGGACTGCGGCTATTTTGTTTTTATTGAATTCTCTACGGATTCGGAGATTGAATTTGAGAAACTACTCTGCTATCTTTTTCAAGCCTTCTCATAAAAAAATATGGATTTTGAATATTTTTCTGAAAATAGTTAAATTGGACAGGTTCAGCATAGAACGTAAAATCTGAATTGTTGCTCATTCGCGCTCATATTCAGCAAAAACTACCTGCAAACTCAAATTTCTATTATATCTGTTATTGACTTTCTTACGTTTCGGACTACTTTATGTGTGCCCTTGTGGTATAATTCTAATATATCGTTGAATAATGCAGCACTGGTGCATTTATTCGCTACTACCTATAATGTAAACGCAACGACATTTTTCTCCTCGTTACAGAACAGTTTTTCTTGTACCTAATCTTGGAATGAAAAAAATTACTTTGGCACGCCACTGATGTCTGTAGGGGATTCGGGCAAGATCGGAGTTTCTGACACCTGCGTTTGACAGCCAGCCAACTTCACACTCCTACGACGAAAAATGTCAACAGTCAACGAGTCAACATTGACAATACGTCAATAGTGTCAACAAACCCGTCAGCCCAAAAATCTGTCGACACCGATCTTTTTAGGAAAAAAGTAGTATTTTAGTTAGAATGGAGGCGTATGATGTGATAGTCAATCAGCCCGTTGTAATTGATAATGTATGTTTCTGTGTTTACAAATCAATTCATCGTTTTGAGAGTCCTGTTAATTATTTTATTGATGAGGTTATGAATTTGTTTAGGGAACTGGTGTCATCAAAGCAGGCTTTGCTGGCGGTCAAATCCCGAAATGTAGATTTCCGAATTAGTGAGTAACTTCATAATTATTGTATTTGAATATAGGGTACGATCTGTAGAAACTTTTTTAGCGTTGGCCGGCCCAAGCATATCCGGGTGATGGCAGGTGCTCTCGAAGGGGATCTGTTCATTGGGCCGAAAGCAGAGGAACATAGGGGTTTGTTGTCCATCAAATACCCTATGGAACATGGCATTGTTACAGATTGGAATGACATGGAAAAAATTTGGAACTACATTTACAGCAAAGATCAGTTATCCACTTTTTCTGAAGAACATCCTGTGCTATTAACAGAGGCTCCTTTGAACCCCAGACCGAATAGAGAAAAAGCTGCTGAAATTATGTTTGAGACATTCAATGTTCCTGCCTTATTTATTTCTATGCAAGCTGTACTTAGTTTGTAAGTATTGACGTACAAATTTGATATTCTAATGATTTTCAGATAAAAAAAAATGTTGAATGGTGCATGCCCACATTCATTTTAATCCTTATTGCTATTGTTTTGAAAAAGAATAGTCCATAGTCAAAAATCAATTTTCAGTTAAAAGTCTCGATGGATAAGCATTTAAGTAATATGCAAGATTATATTGCTGTAACTTCTCCTCTTTCTTTATATACCATCAAATTAGATTAAGAACTGAACAGCAGTGTGCACTGACTTACAGTTTTTAGGTCTATTGATTCTAGAGCCTACCAATTCAAAGTAATTTTTGATCAGAGTTTATTTAAAATGACAATTTCAAACTGGGTATCAAGTGAAAAACCCTTATCTGATTAACCAGAATAGAGTGTTATAAATTCATGTCATACATACTATTATTTTTATTGCTGAGTTACCAACTACATAACAGCATGCTTGATGCCCGTGCGGGCATAAAGTGCATTTCACAGCCCGCTCGGGCATTAAGTTCACAATCCACAAAGACAAAATTTTTTAGCATGTTACCTTTTCAATTTTTATAATATTCCTAGCTAGTGGCAACCATAGTTTAAAGATAAAATCGAATTGAATTTTCGATTTAATCAAATATTAAATATAAATATATAAATAGATGTATATTCCCTAGGGCATAAACATCTACTTTATACCCTTGGTACATAAATAACTATAATGTCATACTAGATCATTATGGTGTTTTAATTGCTCAGTTACCAAGTGCATGACAATGTTTGTTATGCACGTGCGGGCAAAAAGTTCATTTTACTGCCCACGCCGGCATAAAGTACACTTATGGCTATAAATTTAAAAATTTCTTCTGCATGTTAACGTTCCAATTTTTACAGTGTTTCTCCAGCAATTATAGTATATACTGGAAATCGAATCGAATTTTGGATTGTTTTTCAAATATTGATGCAATAATGAACTGCCCTCAGCTTCGTTATAACGTCGCCTTCGGGGTGTAAACATCTATTTTATACCCCTGGTACATGAATAACCATTCACTATTGTGTTAGAAGTACATAACAGTTTACTTTATGCTTGCGCGCTCATAAATTTTACTTTACGCCCTCGCGGCATAAAGTTGACAGTCCGTGTGGCCATAAAGTTAACTTAATGGCCCGTCCGCTTGGCCGATTAAGACAATTTTTCCTGCATGTCAATTTTTAAATTTTTACTATTTCCCTAGAAACCATAAAATATAAAAGAATTATTATTTTTTTAAATTTCTATCATTTGATGTGATAAGGAACCAGAATGGCATAAAAGTTGGTATGAACCACAAGATAAATAGATGTATACTTATGTTCCCGGACGACAGGGCATAAACATCTACCTTATACCCTTACATAAATAACTATTATTGCTTATCAGAATTCACCTGGATGGTTGACAACTATATGACAGTGTACATTAAACCAGAGGCACTCGTCTTCATAAGATCTTCGCTCTCAGGGCATAATATAATATACCCTTGGTGCGTAAATAACAAATTTTGTTTAATTCATCATCCTTTATAGCTACGATAAGAGAAACATTATGAAACTTTTTATAAATCACAACATAACAAGGTAATCCGAAAGGTGAATTATAAAGTACAGAAAGTCGGGATATACGAAATCAGTTGTTAAGTTTGCGCATCAAAAAGTACATTGGACAAAGTCAACGAGCTATAAAAACTCGCTTCAAGGAACATTATGCTAACATGAGGTACAGAAGAGAAGAGTTCCTCTAGGCTTCAAGGTAAAGTTGAAGTTGAGTTAAAATTCAGTTGTGTCCAGTCCCAAATAACAATTGCCCGCACAATGAAGCTACTCCTATATGTTACACTTACTTATACAAGAACTTGTTAGAACAATGAATTATCTGTGGAAAAATCAGTCAGTATGGGTGTACCACAAGGATCAGTCTTGGGACCGCTTTTTTTTGTGATATACATAAACGACTTTTATGAGTACATGAAACCTTGCCATAGTTTGCTGGTCGCCGATGATGCATCTTTGATCACAGAATAGAATATCAGGGAAAAACCGAATTCTCTCAAACTTCAAATGAATGATGATGAACCTCAAAGCATGACTGTTTCTTCCAGTTTGAAAAAATAAAAGCTGTAGACCTAGATGCCCAATTATTTTTTTCTGTATACTGAATGCATCATTTATGGTGCACTGTAACTCGTAGAATTTTTTTTAATTCCATTTGTTGGATGGTGATAAAGTTTTACGTTGGACTAGGACCTAAGCTGCTACTTGTAGGCAAGAATGTCATGTACTGACATGCATTAATAGATAATTCGATATTGTGACAATAATTGTAAAATGCCTGAGCACTTGAATATGCTCTGGCAGGGCATTCTAGAGTTGTTAAATTCCTCAAGAAGTTCGTGTCATCCTCATATACAATTTTTAGATATGCTATGAAGAATATTGGACCGAGTACTGAACCTTGCGGTACCCCTCGTTTGACATACTGTTTATCAGGTATATTATTGTTCAGTACTACAGCCGAATGTATTCATTACTCATGCGTGTGAGTTGAATGCTCACTCATTGAACTGCAAGTAGAACAATAGCAAATCAATATGTTTCAATTCTAGATATTCCACTGGACGCACAACCGGTGTAGTACTTGACTCTGGTGATGGTGTCACTCATTCCGTGCCTATTTATGAGGGTTTCGCCCTACCCCATAGTATAATGAGGTCCGATATTGCAGGAAGAGATGTTACGAGATATTTAAGGTAAATTTGTTTTCTATTTCACGTGCTATTTCATCTGACGACATAAAAACTACTACCGTAGGCTTCTTCTTCGAAAAGAAGGTATTATATTTCGGACGACGGCAGAATTCGAATCTGTTAGGAATTTAAAAGAAAAGGTTTGTTATCTGTCGAACAATCCGATCAAGGAAGAATCCGTAGAATCCGAACAAATAACGTACACTCTCCCAGACGGCACAGTGATAAAAGTTGGACCTGCACGATTTAGGGCTCCAGAAATACTTTTCAAACCCGATATAGTCGGAGAGGAATTCGAAGGACTGCACGAAGTTTTGATGTATTCCATTCAGAAGTCGGATTTGGATCTCAGGAAAGTTCTTTTCAAGAATATCGTTCTGTCTGGAGGATCCACGTTGTTCAAGGGCTTCGGTGACAGGCTGTTGTCGGAAATCAAAAAAATGTCTCCGAAAGAAACTCAAATAAAGGTAATGTAGCATTAATTATATTGATGAAAATCAAGATGATTAAAAACCCTGGTGCGTTGACCGATATGCTTTTGTTTAGCCAATTCCTCTCGACCTGAGAAATCGAAGAGTAAACTTACATTTTTTGACGGTAGGTGGTGTTGAGGTGGTGATACAAATGCGATTTTTTAAGGGTACATTTTCTTTGAGGCGGCAGCTTACGAGTGATTCTCGATACCGGCGGTCTCATTGGATAAACTCTTGCGGGATCTTTCGTTCACCAATAGAATTATCAGTATACAAAATACATAAGGTCAAGTTCGTCTAATAAAAAGCTATTAATTTTTCTGAAATGTTTGACAGTTCGATTTGAATTTGAATGCATTTGAAAGTTCCTTAAATATTCAAAATCTTGTACCTAGTTCTTGTTTCTTTTCACGTTTTTCTTGTTTATATTATTTTTGAGTGTTTATCGTTGCTGTTGTATTTGTTTGATTTTATGGTGATAGATAGATTTATTATGAACCGATTTACAGAGCTCAAAATAAAACGCTCGTGTAACGTGTAGGTATTACTTATCCCTTATATCGTCGGCTCGTAATCACATTAAAATTGCATTTTTTTTAACACTGAAGAAAAAAGTACTTACCTATACCTATCTTCGGTTCCTCAGAAAGTAGAAAGATAAGATATCAATACTTTCCAGTTTCACTCACAACTCTATTGTTTCAGAAGATTGAAATCACAACACAATCACTGAGTTTTTGATTTATTTTTCATCAAAAGGAAAACCTAATAATCAGTCAAAATGTGATGACTACATAATTTCTAGCATTTCGCGGGAAAGAAAGAAATTGCATGCAAAACATGAGACCATGAAATAAACATAACGTATAAATCTATGAAAAAATCTAATGGCCGTCGAGCAGACGGATATCATGGCATCACAGATTTAATTAAAATCACGTAAGGTGCGTCTCTGCTGGCAAAATCTCGAAGGCATCTCTTCAGTTAAAATTGATCAAAATCAAGATAGCGAAAAGTCGATAAAATTTGCTTACAATCTATTAGGTATAAGTCAACACACCAGGGTTTTTTTTTCATCTTGATGGAAACGTTCTCAGAAATGGGGAATATTCATGATCTTTTGTTATGTCCTTAAATAATCATTAATATCTCTATTAAGTGAAATGTAAAATAGTAGTTATTTGAAGGTTATGTTTTGGTATATTATAAACTGCTGTGTGCATTTATGAAACAAATCCATGATCTAGAATATATCATATAACATAATAATTTCCTTGCAGCTTCAACTCATTTGATCTCTGCTTGCGTAAAATCGATTGTTTTATTTTCTATAATCCAATCTCCCTGAGCTGTCAGAATGGCCAATATTTCCACTTTGGTGGGAGTGTGGGAGAAGTGTATAGTATAAATATTAGAAATCTTGTACTTCTTTTTGTCAGTGATATTTTGAAAAAATTACAGACGTTTCAATTTTATTTTCAGATATCCGCACCTCAAGAACGGCTCTATTCCACTTGGATAGGGGGTTCTATTTTAGCATCACTCGACACTTTCAAAAAAATGTGGGTTTCGAAAAGAGAATTCGATGAAGAAGGACAGAGAGCTATACACCGGAAAACATTTTAAACAACTTGTTGAATTCATTAGTTCGATTTTGCTAACAACCATGAACAATAATGAAAAGATATATCGGAGATGCGAAGAAGCACCATCTCTTGTTTCTTTATTACATAGTTTTTATAGAATAAGTTTTATATGAATTGTACTTTTACGCGCACGATAACAATTTAAGCAGCTTCAAAAAGTGTACATTTAATTATTATTTATTTAACATATACTGTGAATAATTTTGTGTTATTTAAACCCTTGACAGTTCGTGAATTATATAGGGTTGAAATAACAGAAGTAGTCTCTCATTACTGTGAATGTGAAATTGTTGGAAAACAAACATACATTCTGGAGTACCCTGATTTTCACAATCGGTAAAATTGGACGCTTTGGTTTCCGATGTACATGGTGTTATCCGTCAAGGAACAGCGCCATCTACTCGATTTGACCAAAAACCCAACTTTCTACAATATCTTTTGTTCTAAAGTCCCTAACAACGGCCGCATCGAACAGCCCAGTCAAGATGCATAAAAATCCTGGTGCGTTGACTGATATGCTTTTGTTCAGTCAATTCCTCTCGATCTGAGAAATCGAAGTGAGAGCTTACATTTTATGATGGTAGGAATACGGTAGGCGATGATGCAAATTCGATTTTTCGAAGCTGCATTTCCAATCAAGCTACAGCTCACGAGAGAATTTAGATACCGACGGTCTCATTGACTAAACTCTGGCGGGATATTTTGTATACAAACTTAACGCCTTACTAAGATGGCAATATACTGGTGTTCACTACATATAAAAGATTGTCAGCAAATCAGACCACCGATCTAGCCTACTTGACCAAGAATTGACGACGTAGACCGTAGTAATAACTCAAAAAATTCGCCAGGTATCGTCACTCTAGCAGTTGAGATGACAGTCATGTGCACGTCCTGTGTTTCCAAGTGGCTATGTCGTTGTAAATTCTGGTCTACGTGCTGAAAAAAATTAGTTGATACTTTCATTTCAGCATAATATTGTGATCTCAATTCAAAAGCTCGGTTTAGAAGTAGTATCACAATTCAGCCGAATATTATTCACGTTAATGCGTGTGAGCGAATAGGAGGGAGAATTGTGATCAAATTTTATGGATATGTGAAGTGAGAAAACGCCATTTTTTCTGGCGAGTGAAATCATTATTATTTTTTATAATCATCTGGATTGAACTGAAAAATTTCTAAAACACACAAGGGTGCCGTTTCTTGAGGGCAAGGGAGGACGCCTCCCCGCCCGGATTTTAGATTTTTCAGTCCATACACCGCGTTTGACACGATATCGACTTGATGCAAGATTTTCTAAAACACTCGTAAGAATTTTGATTTCAATTAAATGCAGTCCATATTGATTTAAAGAAATGTGCCCCTCTTTAACATTTTTTGTAATGTGCCCCCTCTAACAGTTTTTGTAACGGCGCCTATGATAACACATTTCACTGGATTTATAGAATATTCAGAACATGAGCACGCTCTACAATGTTGTTGCCAGCAAACTTCGAAAATACTAGAACGTGAGATTAATCTTGGAGGTAGGTCATTGAAGATGAAGTTAATTTTCATCAAACGTCAGTTTGATCTCGCGTTCTATTCTCTGTTCTAACCAAAAGTGATCTGTACTGGCAGCAACGTGTTCCATGGATCGAGTGATCTCAAAAATCTTTAGGAATTTCAACCACAAGCGCACCCTTAATGCGTAATTTTGAACAACTACACCCTGTCTACAGGTTTGTCTGAAACAATATCGCAACACTGAAAGCACCAGGGCTGCTATTCTTGAAATAAATCCGTATACGACTTTGTGTTGTGTCGCAGTTTAACACATCTAGTCTATATATCTCTACGTCACTCTATTCGTATGAGAACAAATCCGCATGACTCAAGAATTGCAGCACAGTATATAGCCAACTTAATTTATTTCATCATTTTAAAGTATCTGGAATGCCTAATAGACTCAGGTTGCGGTTATTAACCACATTATTGAGTTGACGCATATTATTAATTTAGAAAGTATTCATTTTTGCAATGATGAAAAGGATGATAATAATAATATCAGTTTATTTCAGAAAATGTTTACAGGTTTAACAAGAAACATTGAAAACATAGAATGAAATGACGTCACAGATATATACAAACTAAAATAATTTTGTATAAATAAAAATGTGATCTAAGTAATCTTTCACATCGTACGGTTCAATATCTATTAATAACTTTTTTATTGCTCTCTTGAATTTATTGATACCATGAAGGGTTTTTATTTCATCAGGTAATTTTTTGAAAAAGTTCAAACATGTATAGTGTGGATTATTATTATCTGTTACCGTTAGCCTGTGAGTAGGATAATTGATATTTCTCGATCTTGTTTCGTATTTATGTGGAATTTTGTTTGCCAGAAATGATTCCTTGTTTTTGAAGAAGAAAATCAAATAGTCATAAATATACATTGCCATGATTGTCATTAAATCATTGTCTCTGAAGCGACCTCTACATGATTCTCCATATGCCGTGTTCAAATTAATTCTGATAGCTCTTTTTTGAATCACAAATACCTTCTGAGAATTCGAGCTTATTGACTGATTCGAAATTGGCTTGATAAATGATCATCATTGACTTGGGATGTAGGTATCTATTCAGGTTTCTGATATTTCAATGGCTTGAAATGATTTCAAACACGTCAACCGAGAAAATATGGCTCATCTTTTATAGTATCTCTCATTTTACTATTTCTCACCGAGCTCAATGCATTTTGACCGGGAAAGGTCACGTGACAGCCGGTCCCGGCATTCTATGGTGGTTGGGGTAACCTACAGAGTGAACAATACTCTCTATTGACAATATTAAAAGACTCAGTTTATATGGAATGCACTTTTCTTTTGCAGATGATATAACATTATTTCACTTTGGGAAAGATATTAACATTTTGGAAAATTCATTGAAACATGATATTGACCTTATTGAAAAAATGGACGTGCAGCATTAACCTAACCCTCAATTCGGAAAAAACTGTTTTTATGATTTTTGAACAAGAAAACATGAAGAATATAAAATTAAACTTGAAGATAGATAATGAACTGATAGCCGAAGTTCCTAATCATAAATATTTAGGTTTATTAATTGACGCAAAATTAAATTTTGAAAATCATATTGAAAAAATGAAGAAATCTATTGTTTCATTCCTGGGGGCCATTAGAAGAATTTACATTTTGAACAAAAACGTTCAGATTCTAATATATAATACCTCATTACAGTTTGGTCTTCATGCTCTAAAAAACAAAAAAATATAATATATCGTTTAATGAACAAAGCAATAAAGGCTATATTCAGAAAACCGTGGATGATCTAATTAATTATGAAAAATCTAAGTTATATACTTAGATTATATACTTAAATTAACAAAAAAATCTTCAGAAATGTAATATAAAACTGTCAAAAAATTATGATTTACATGGCCACGATACCAGAATATCAAATAACTTTCATTTAAATATGATTCATTCCAATAAAGGAAAAAATTACCCTATTTCATCAGCATTAATAACTTTCAATGAACTACCAGAAAAAATAAAATCATCCAAATCCATTCATAATTTTTCAAAAGAACTTGAAAAATATTTGCTTGCATAATGATGTTCACCAAATTATCAAACGAATATTATGCTCCAATTTATTTATAGTACATAATTTTATGATGTTTTTTTTACTTCTTCATACCAGAACCCTGTTCTGTCTGGAAGCTGTATATTGAATAAGTAAATAAATAAAATATTCCAACCTTTGAAATATATTCATCGGAACTGAGAAATAAAAACTGGTGATGAACTTGGCATTTAATATCTTGATAAAATATAATCGGAACATACACAAATTTAAAAATAATTACATAAGGCTACCTAGATTCTTCTAAAATAGGTATTTCTATATAAATTGATTTATTCCCGTCAATGTCACTCAATATACACGAACGTTTTCATTGGTCGTCCTATCTCTTGAACCTGTTCTTGAGAAAAGATAAAGTCTTAGCCATCAGAGGCGCTTTCTTGGGCTTCATCGCTGCTGAACTACCTGCAAAGACAAAGTATATATAGACTAGGAAGCAATTGTAGATATAGTTTTGATAATACCTCGAACTCAATTTACAGAAACTTATTCAATCGTTAAAAATTTTCAATGGATAAATGGCATCAACAGCAAAATAAATTTGGGAGAATGATTTACATTATCACATAGACAAACTTCAGGTACATCCTTTTCCCGATTTAATTTTTGTGTTAGAAATAAAACGTGAAAAGCGAAACCTGTTAGTCCTGTGGAACACCAGATAGTATTTTTATATCACGGGATCTGAAGTTCATCACAATGTACTAAACTAACCTTATTGGATGCCAATTTGATTTTTATTTTTTTCTCCGGAGTTGAAGACCGACATGACCTAGGAGAGTTTCCACGTTTCTGAAAACATTCCAGCTTTGACGATTTCATCGTATATGATTTCAAAAGATTCGATAAAATCATATAAAATAAAATCGTCAAAGGTGTGATGTTCCCAGAAACGTGGAGATTCGATGCCACAATAGACTGATTCTACAATATAGGTCAGACAATGAAAAAGCTGATGAGCTCGCAAGACAAGGATTGTCTACATCATATACTGGATCCTGGCCAGCAGTGGGAGAACCCATAACGATGGTACCGAATCACATAAGGAATTGGGTGAGAACAAAACTGAGATTGTTGGGAAAATCTACCTAATAGCGCTCACGGGAGAACTTTCATAAAAGGACCGTCGAAGAAAAGACTGAAGACCTGCTTCAGTGTGACAGGAATCAGATAAGGATTATAACAGGGCTACTTATCATTTTCCACATCTGTATATCAGTATTTAATAGGTGATTGAAAGATATTTTGGATAGGATATCATTGGTTATAATTGCACGAGTGCATAAAAATTACCGATAATTTTGCAAGAAAGCGTGATGTCTAAAAATTGCAAGTTTATTTTCATATTTTGGCGGAAGTGCCCGAGTCCGAAGGACGAGGGCTCGTTTTCAAAATATGAAAATAACCGAATGCAATTTGTATAAGATATCACGCTTGAATGCAAAATTATCTGGTCATTTTTATGCACGAATGCAATTCATTGGAATATTTCACGAATAAAAAAAAATGTTATTTTTTGTTCATTTATACTTTCCTCTATAGATTGTATGGAGTACTCACCTAAACGCGAAATGTTTTTCTATTTTTGAAGTCTATCTGACATTTATTTGTGTTGTTTACTGACGTCCAGCGATACGGTTTCAACCAGATGTTCAAATAATTCATCAACAATGAAATTCAGATCAAACATAGGACAACAATAAATTTATTACAACGGAATAGTGTTATATAATGGATTGCCTGATGCAATAAAAAAATTTGGAAAATTCAGTTTCAAAGTTAAGTTGAAAAAACATTTATTGCCATAGGTAAACGACAATTTTATTTTATTTCCATTATTACTATTTTTTTCTCTATTTATTCGATTCATTATTCATTTGTTTCTAATTTTCCATTTTATGAACTTGTAAGTTTCTTGGGAAATAAACATCATTCAAATGTGTTGTTATGGTGACTTGATACAATGCAATTACCGCTGTAGGTTCTCGATAGTTGCATTGCTCTTATGGGACATTTTATATATGAGGGAAATATTCAGGAATATACAATTATATACAAGCAATCCATAGTAATTGGCAAGGAGGTTATAAACATCTGTTTCCACGAATTCATTATGGAACGTTCTTCAAGAAAGAGAATGGTTTGCTTTTTTTGTTCACGACAAATGACAATTTTTTATTTGATTCGGTTCAGGAGATATAAGATTTATAATCTCTGATATGACATATAACTCCTCAAGGTAAATCAGATAATGAGTTATAAATTAAATTTAAATATTGCATTGCCATTTTTTTCTACGCCTAAAACAGAAAACTGCTCTATCTCAACTCTTCTTGATAAAACAGTGAGGTATGTTGTATGTTTTCAATTTCATTTCCTTAGATTCAATTCAATTTTATTATCCCAAGAAACATTACATGTTTATGAATAGGGACTAAAACACACAAGTACATAGCCAATAAATGAAATTTTCAGAAGTATAAAAGGAAAAAAAATCCATACATTTAACGAAATTAAATATTTGTAAGCAGTCAAAATGAAATGGCTTTCAAAACTGATGAATACCAATGAAGGTGACTACATGCAAAATATATTGTACATTAGCTGATTAAAAATTGTTTGAATTCTTGCTTAAATTTCATTGTTGAGCGAAATGCTTTGTTTCTGGTTGAGTTATATATTATGATGCCATCATGGTAAATTGACTTTTTTCCGAAATTTGATTGTGTTTTATTTGTTGCTAGTAATTTTGTTTGTCTTGTGGAGTAATTATGGATACCAGCAATTTGAGTGAAAATAATATCTGACTTTTTACTATTATTTTTAAAAGAATGGATGGAACAGCTAATTTTGAGTTTATGGAGAGAATCTGAGTCCAATAAATTGTGCGGTTTGTATAAATTTATTGTTGATTCTTGATAAGGTAATTTATAAATACAATTACTTCATTGTGTTACAGTTGTAGTACGTCTTCAACTTCATTTCCTTACCTAATTAAACAATGACTTCATTTTATTACAGTTGTAGTTATTACACAATGAATTAGGTTCCCCGTGCAATTGTATGTTTCAAATCATTATAATTTGTAATACTTTGATTTTCAGATAAACTATATATTTGAAACTTTTCCCGTTTTGAAGTATGTTTACAGATAAACAAAAAAAATTTCAAGCAATAACAGCTCTATTTATTTATTTAATTGTACCTAAATGAAAATTTTGAGTGATACGAAATTTGAAGTTTATGTTATTTTTTGAATCATCTTTCTATTGTCTGTTATAGCCGAAAAAAATATAGGGTATATTTTTTTCGTAGTTTTCTGTGTTTTAAACCTACCCCAATCTGCAAAAACTTCAATTTGAAAAGGTATTTGCGTATAAATTTTGAGAACGGAAGCGGATTTAGTTTCCGAAACGTTAACGATAAGTAGGTATATTGTGTATATTAGTCATTGTAATTTTTCTGATACGCAAATTCAAGTTATACAAGGAGTTGCTGAATAATTGGAATAATTCTATCCAGAACTCCAGAAGGAACAGTTTTTCAATTAGCGCAGCAACTTTTCGGGATTAGATAGAAAATGTGCCCTTCTACACTTGTATAGATTCCAATATCAATTCTTATTTTTTCAGACTATGGTATGTTGGAAACCCAGAAAACTTCACAGAAAATATTTATCCATCACAAAATAATGACGTTCAAACAATATATTGTATAAAAATGATAATTTCACACTCCTATGATTTGCAGCATTCCTTGCAATTTCAATCGAATCCGGTATTTCCACTTTTTCTTCAGAAAATATTTCTGTCTAGAATCTGACTCTTTGAAATCGAGACCGTAAAAATCCCGTACGAAAAATAAACAAGAGACGCGTGAACTTCCGTTTCGTGTTTTGTTTGTTTTAATTTCTATCTTTGACAAAAAAAAAATAGCTTACTTGATCGCTCCCCTCCGCCTCTACTTCCAGGATTCGGAACTGCTATTTTTCCTGCTTCGCCGGATTTAGCTATTGCGGATAATTTTGCGGATGTTGATATGTGCTTCTTATCGAACGAAATGCCATTTTTTGCCTGAAATGAAAATGTTATAGTAGTATTGAATCGAAAATAGTTATTTAACTTGTAGAAAATTTTGTTTGTACATGTCAAATTCTTGTGAGATTATCGGCGTGGCCAACCTTACGTTAACGGGATATTGACGAATAAATAAATCAAGTTAAATTCAATAATAATAAGAAGATAGGGTGGCTGAACAGTTTGTTGATATTTCAAATTATAAATGATACGACTTTTAGGAAATAGTCATTACCGACAGCGAAAATGCCGGTAAGCAGATATTTAACACTCTCTGAGAATTTTTCCGAGTCTTTGTAAACTGGCAACTGCTTTAATATTATTATTATTATTTCCATTCAGTGGTTGAATAGTCATTTCTCTTTTGGTACTCCGTTGAATTTTCCACATTTCGGTACACTAACCATGGCAACCAAGAAATATCCTGCAATGGCCTACTATTTTCACAAATTAAGTCAAGAGGAGAGAGTCATATTGAACCGATTGGGAAAAATTACTTTCATCACGAATAAAAGATCAAATCTTTCATAATTTTATACCAATTTCCAATAAAAACTGCCTGAATTTGGGAAAAATAATCTGACTTTATTTTTTGACGTTCTAATTGAAAAAACTTCAAGTAGGTAGTATTGAACAATGATTCAATAGGAAATTAATTTACCTTGATATCCCTTTTTCCACCTCAATTTTTCGAAAGTCTAAGTCTTGATAGGAAGTAGTATATTTTAAACGTTTACCTTGAAGTATACACATTTTCCTATAAAAAATTGCTGAATACTTCAAGGCTCAAGTTCTAAACATAGTTCCTTCCATTAAGAGTTCAGAGGAACATGAAGTTGAAAATAGAAAAAAATTAAAAAAGGGTGTGAATCAGTCAAAATTTGTAATGTTCGAAGTTTTCATCAAAAACTGAGAAAATTTCGTGTTTTGTTTCTCACTTCATGAAGTTATTTGGTAATAGTTTCATAGATGACGTCATAGTGCTGCCATGGAAGAATGGCTTATACGCCGCCATTTTCACAAGACATGTGTTGGTATGATTGAAAAAATAACTTTCTTCTCCTGTAAATGGTCTACAAAGTATAATTTGAATCGGGTCCGTTGCTGGCCAAACTGGTATTGTTGAAGATATCGGTCTTTATTTTATTGGGTATTATTGGGAATTTCTACCGATGAGGGCGCTGATGTCTGTTCAAAAATGTCGGCAACAAACCGCAATCAGCTGATCATAATCTGTCAAAAACATATGTATACTATTGTTTACGTTGTATTTTACCTTGTGTTTTTCGAATTTTGGCAAAGTTCTGTGTGAAACAAATGTGTAGCTAATCAGTGTGTGAATGTGTTAGAGAAATGTACCATAATTTCACATTCAGAAGTTTGTTTTTGTTTTACGTGATGAAATAGTTCAAATATTTTCCGATAGAGGCGTATCTTGATGATGAACTTCCCAATTCTAAATATCAAAATTCTAACCCTACAAACAACTGGATGGCGACATGTACAGTGATTTCGTTGCTCGTTATACTGGTGAACAATCAAGACCATTGAAAATAAGAGCTGCCGAACACAAAAAAATTGAGAAGGCAAGAAATATAATATTCAAAATTATCTTGAAATGTAGCATCAAATGGTGCACACTGTTGACTGATATAGTAACACTTTACTTATGATACACACAGTCAACTCTGACCACTCCTTTAACTTTTTGGTGTGAAGCCCTATTTCGAAAAAAAAATTTTTTTAATATGTAAAACGTGAAAAAATAAACTTAGTGACGAAAGTAACTAATTATCTATTTCAAACAAATAGAAATCTAAATCAAAAATGATATTATCAACACTTAACAAGAAATAATGATAATAATAATGAAAGATATTATATCAACACCCCTCTAATTGAAATAAGATAAAAAATGAAATAAAAACATATTGTTTCCATATTTATTTGCCAAAAAGTTATAAAAAATATATGGTTATATTGATAGCGGAAAGGTTATTTGTTTCAATAAAATAATCTCCTCTTCAAAACTGTTCGTGTACCTAATTTTCGCTTACGTCTCCGTCTGCGAGACTAGAAATGAAAATATGAATTAGTGTCTAGTTTTGTATTTTATAAAGAACAATTGAGTTTTGGTTGGTAATATATTTTTTGAATTTACAAAATATTAATCATATTGAAAAGAAAAATCTTAGAGCAAATGGGGATTTTAAAGTTATCATTAGTGATATTTCATAAATTTTTCCAGAAGAATTTTTTCATATAGTTTTCACGAAGGGAAAGCTCTGTAATATTCAAAGCAAGGGACAAGAGATACGAATTAACATTAGCTTTGAACTATTAAAGTTTCTGGCTGTATCTGTGCCTTGTAGATCATTAGAAGCTGACAAGAAGCTAAGTATTTCTCCACACGAAATAGAAATCCCAGCCCTAGAAATCAAGCAATCGTTTCCCGCCAAGTATATGGAAGCAAACCGCGACACGTGTTTTCCTGCTCAAGCAGGAACATTTTCTAATTTTTTTTCACTCCCTGATTAAACATTTATGTTTCTTGGGATCATGTTATTATCATTATTAACAGAAGTATCTATACCAATGAATACTTTATAACCGATCCTTGTTTTTTTTTTTGGATTTTTCATTTTTATTACAAGCGATTTGGTGTTTTACTCACGAGGGGGTTTGATAATTCATCTGAATAACGTTAAGTGTAATAATAGTATAATAAATATAATAATATTATAATGATGATAATAATACTGTTCTGTTTTTATTTGAATGTTTCGTTATGACAACTCTTAGTAGAATAGGTGTGAATATACGAAAGTAATACTGTTTGAAGAATGAATTTGATTATAAATTATTATAACTTGTTTGATACTAATAATTTGAGTTTTCTCTAGCATCTGTTTGATGGAAGTATATTTTTCGCCATTGAGAATTATTCTCAATGCAGGATTTTATTTTTAATTTTAATTTGTGTCTCATCAAGTAAATATAAAATGGAGAAACAATAATTGAAATGACAATAAATCACAGTTTTATACTTCAATAATTTTGTCCAGTATGAGAGGTGATTCGTCCAAATAAAGCGATTTTTATTGAAAAATTCAAATGTTTTTCAATGAATGAACACTTTCTTCCTTTCACCATTCAATTTGTGTAAATGAGTCACATACTGTTTTCAATCTATGAAATACCCATTAGCGATATAGTTTCGAATTTTTTATCATGTTTAATTTGTAATATCAACGGAAAGTTTGAACCATTCAATACTTCACCTTTTGATTTAGTAAAGTCATATAATTGATCCCACTATCACTTTTCATTCAATAAAAGATAAAATTGGAACATTCGGTGTAAAAGCTAAAATTTTTTGTAGAGATTAATTATCCCATCACCAAACTGACATTACTTACAATACCAGTTTGGAGTTAGAGTAATTGATCTCAACAAAAAGTTTTATCACTTTCAATTACTTTCCAAGAAGCAATAAAACGAACTCACCTGTTGTCGAGCAACGTTCCTAGGAGGCTTCACAACGGAATCGACATACGCGAGCTTTGTTGTTCTGATCGGAATCGACTTGTCCTGAGATTGTTTGATATTAGCCGTTATAGCGTTTAGTCTTGCTTCTCTTTCGTCGAGACATCGCATGTACATTTCCCGCCACGACTCGAGCTCTTCCCGTTTCTTGTTCCTGAATTCCTTTTGACAATGCAACGACCACAGATCGTCGGTATCTTCGATCAGGTAGGGGTTGTGATGCTCCATATTGAAAAGCTGATCCGGCGTGGCTCTTTCCAATATCGGTTTCAATATAATGTACGGTACGCCGCCTGTATATTCCAACGCTAAAACACAATGCATATTAGTATATTACACACCCTACTAGGACCTCTACCGTTTCTAATATATATTGATTCAATTTCAGAATTGAACATCACTGGAAAGTTGGTATTATTTGCTGATGATACAACTTTAATATATTTCAATAAAGATTTACAAGTGATCCAATGTCAAATGGAAAAGGATTTGAAACAAATATTTATTTGGCTCAATGTTCATAAACTTACTTAAAATTTCGAAAAATCATCTTTCTTGTTCATTGATAAAAAACCAATTTTATCACAATCGAAATTTTTATTGCTAGGACAACAAAAAATTAACAGGTCATATAATATAAAATTTTTAGGTCTGAATATTGATGAAAATATTTCGTGGGATATTCATATTGATCTGATCCGAAAAAAAATATCGCCAGTCATTGGAATTTTGTACAAGATAAGGAGCTATACACCCTTGAAATATCTAAAATTAATTTATTTTTCACTAATTTATTCGAAATTATAATATTTAATAAGCATATGGGGTACTGCGTCGAATAACATTCTGAAACCACTGAAGTCTTTACAGAATAAAGCAATTAAATGCATTTTTCATTTACCTTATTTGGAACCAACAAGGAATATTTATAAACCAAATCGTCTCCTCGACATCAATTCTATTTATAAAAATATGTACTATTTTGCATTCTATTGTGACTAATAATAAACATTATATCATGAAATTTTTTAAATCTAACAGTGTACATAACCATAAGGCAGCTCATTAATTTGTTAACAAAAAATCTCAAGACGGAATTTTCCAGAAAATCTATTTTCTATAAAGGTGTTGTCACATATAATGGATTACCCACTGGAATAAAATGTTTTTCTCAAATGAACAAATTCAAATTTGCTATGAAGCGTTATTTGTTAGAATCATTTTTATTGAAAAATCACTTTATTTTTTTTTATTTTCGAGTAATAAACAATTTTGATTGAGCTTCTTAATGTATGTATTATATAAATATTCCCTATTTATAAACTGTAGTTTCTTGGGAATAAATAACTGTTATTATTATTATTAAGTGATTCATTCCCGTCGTGAGATCATTTGGTTGACCGAGACGCAAAGCGTCGAGGTTAGCTATGATGTCGAGACCGGAACTAAACTTCCTACCGAGGTTTGCATAATATTTTATTTGTTACCATTATATTTCGATTAAAATTAATAAATCTCTGTTTTGTTCTGAACATATCTGAAATATTACATTTAACGACAAATCACCGAGAACGCGGTTTTCTCCAAATAATCAAGTAGATATATTGTTACCGTGACTACGAGGTATACAATTGCCACCAATATAAATAAATGTCAGACAAGGTCAATAAATGACAGATAGTCTAGAATAGATGAAATGAGGGCGGGAAGTAGAGGTGTGTAATGTGACACTTCCCAACCATCAATGACGTTAGTAATGACAGCATTACATATATGGTCGTAAATAAAAGTATTTTCTTCAGGATACATGCCACTGATGAAATCAAGGGATATTTTTCTCTGACCAAAAACAAGCTTGCTTGAGTTTTTAAAATGAAATATTATCCTTATTGATACGACAATCGTTTCGAACATGGAAATTCTGGAAACCCGAAATAGCGTTATGAAATTTCAGAATTAATAGAAAAAATCGAGTTAATAGACCAAAAAAATGTTTCGAAACTTAACAGTTTTTTGTATATTCCAAGTTCCAGAACAATACAATAATTATTTTGACTCGGATAAGAAATCGGACTGTAACAATCAAATTCAACTATATGACTTACCATCGATGTTATCTTGCAATATCCTAACACAAATTTGAAACAACGACTCAACTTTTCCAAACGATTTATTTCCAGAATAGACTTTGGTTCTGAAAAGAATGATTGGAATGAAAACATTCAACATATTCGATAATGAAAAAAGTCAAGAAATGATGTTTCATTCGTGTAACAAAAATGAGTATACCAATAACTGGTTAAAAGACTTGCTGAATATAAAACAATGTTGTAATGACCCACTCACCTTTGATTTCTATTAGACATTACTCTACTCAAAGCCTCATCATCGGTCATTACACGCTTTGGTTGTTGGTCGAAATTTATACCAAGAGGCCTGTAATTGGGCGTTATCTCAGGCAAAAGACTAGATATATTTATGTTGAGAGGTTCTAGTTCCTTCTCTTTCAGTAACTCAGGAACCTGAAATTGAAAATGTACATGCAATGTACAACAAAAAAAAATACATATGAGGTATGTTTTATTTGAACACTGTGGAATTTGGTATGCCACCACGTTTGCAGAATACATTCCAGATCAAATTGCCACCTTTCTCATAATTGGATTATTTTGGAGACATCGCTATTTGCAAGAAAACAATTTAATAGTTTCATAGCGTCTATCCATTCTCAAATTACCTAATCATTGTGATCAAAACAATGAAATTGCTTTGTAATCTTCTATCAAAATATAAACACGTTGGCCTAAATTCACGTCAGAGCAACTATCCTGTTTATTGTTCGAATGATATGAAATAAAAAGTTGGAATCGATAAATTCAAATAAAAATCAAACTCGCTCTGACGTCAGAACTTATATCGATGACAGTTTGTTTACATATCGTGGTTTTTGTGATACTTGGACTTGTATTATAATTTACCATCCATAGATATTTTCATGGTGACCGAATTCATAAAGAACGATGATCGTTTCAATTCAGCTGAATTTCGAAATGTAAAAGCAACACATTTCAGTTTCTATGTTGAAATTAATCATTATTACAGAAGCTGGCCAGTTTCCTATACTGCAATGTAATCCTGTCAACTGACGTCACCGCGATACCTTTCACAGTTCATATTTCATGATGAAGTTGAGCTTATGTTTAGTTCGAACTGATCTAAACAAGCTCGGTTCAATTCGTGATTTTTTTTTATCCTCTTATTTCACTTGCCATTTTTAGAATAAATAAGCATGAGTAGTGATGTATCCCATCCGCCATGTTGGTACTGGTCGTTTACACGACAAATTTCTGAATTCGATTTTGGGGTTGGAATAACTCGAACACAATTTTTAATGATTTATTTTTGTTGTTTTTCGTGTAATCGGCTGTTGAGCTGTATATTTTTCAAAAAGTTGGAAAACACAGAATTGCGATTATCTTTGAAAGTGGATCGGAATGAACAAAAGCGGATGACCCATTATCAAGATGCGAAAAGGTTTCTGAATCAACCCCTAATTCTGCATCCCCAAGATGTAAGGGTTGAATATCTATTCACGAAACAAATGGGGAAAGGATGATGAATACTAGTGGAAGACCCTTCCTCTCTTATGATGACGTTATCTGTGCATCCCTTACATCTTGGGGATGAAGATTTAGGGTTTGAGTCAGAAACCGCATTGTTCTTCTACTACCACGGACCCTTATGAGTAATGCGTTCCTATGAATATATTCAAAAAAAATCCTCTGCCAAATAGCGATATCACGAAAAATGTAGTGCTGAGAGAGGTGAATATTAGATATGGAAAACCCATACCCTTTTCCACAATAGCATCATCAAAGTGATATTAAAAAAATCATTCTAATATAAACTGTCTTTTAGATGGTTAGATTCCATCAATTTTCCAGCTGATGACTGTAGGCCTGCTCAAGAATAAATAACTCAAAAAATCAACTAGGTCAACAATGAACAATGAGAACAGTATCGGAGTTTATACACTACAAAATATTAAACTTACTGGGCTGCCAGGTAATAATTAAAAGGGCTACTTTAATGTGATGTGAAAGAATAATCATAAACTTGATCTGGATAAGTTGTTTCTATTCATGGAAAAAGTGTGTTTCACAACAGTAGGAACAAAGTAAAATAAGACTTTTTCCCTGCAATTACGAGTTCCACAGCAAGCAACATTGCACAAAAGAGGCATTTTTCTTCAACTGAAGCGAATATTTTAATTCACAATTGATTGAAACATTTGAACCTTCATTTCCTTCATAAACTTCTAATGTCAACTCTATTTCGAAGCTTCATTATCTTTTTTTCATCAATCTAGTCAAACTGACAAAGAGAACTCCGCACCAATTTTTCCCTTCACTTCGTCGTTCTTTGTCAAATAAACAGAAATATCGACACTATGCTATAGATGGCGTAACAATAATAGAAATAATATAATAGGAGCAGATTTCTGTGTGTCAGTTCGACTGAAATATTGAGAAAAAGGTAATGAAGCTTCAAATTAGTGTTGACAATGAAAGTTTATATGGGATATGGAAGTTTTACCATTTAAATTACGAATAATCTACTACACTCATAAAAACAACCACTTTTTTTTATGAATACATTGCCAGTTTTTGGCATATGTATGAATTATCAAGAAAATATGGAATTCATGCTACGACATCCATAAGAAAAATGAAAGAAGAGACATGACTTGGAAACGAAATCACTAGTGCCATCTACCAGTAGTATCCATCTCTTCAAAAGATATTTTCATATGGTTGGCTACGGCTAACTATATATATCTATAAACAATGCTAGTGGTGTACCGAACGTTACCTATTTTCTTGTTCAAAAAAGCCGATTGTACCGACCTTTTTGTTATGGGAGCATCAAGCTAAAGGGCCATTGAAGGTCAGCTAACACACTGCAGCAATTGCACTATAGTTTGAGAGATTATTAAACACCCAAACTTGCCATATTTTAAACATACGTTAGTGGTTCATTACCTTTGTGAGGTTAGGTTAATCCTGTTATTATGGATTATATTAAAGTTTCGTGAAATGATTTGATTGAAGATATATAGAAAATTGATATAAAACTTGTAGACTTCCAAGATTCTGGGTTTCCACGCAGGTTAAACGAGCGACCCAATTATTATGAGGAACAGAGTGACCTGGATTTTTTAGAAGGTTTCGCATAACAAAACTTATAGTAATGCAGTTTTTGGAGCTGATTGAAAGTGGACTGGATGATACCTTGATGATAGGTGAAACGCGTTCATTCATTTATTTTTTCCGTATATGAATGTGCCAACTTGAAATGAATCTTTGATCCCTTTCGTGTATACATAAATATTTTTCAGTAGAAGCTTGTTTGAAAATGTATGGTGCAACTCATATAAAGTTAAGAGACCTATAAAATCAAAGAGTCCCTTTGTTAATGGTCTCATAACAAAAAGTCGCTGCAATCGGCTGTAAGAATAAGTTGGTGAAAGTGAGGGAGAGATGACGTGAAAAGTGAAAGTATAACGGAATCATTTCCGAGCGTGAAAAAATACAGGTACTCGACAAACATTCCTAAAAACAACTTACCGCTTCCTGTTGGGCAGGATCCGATCTTCGATGACTTGAACTGGCCATACTGGTGCTCCCAGCGGACGTCTCAGTTTCCAAACTCGAACTGTTCCGGTATTTGTCAGAACTCGTAGAAGACGCGGGCTTCTTCTTAGAAGAAGAGGTGGCGGTTTTAGGCTCGCACATTCCCAATGCCTCTGCAAAACTCGCCCCCGATTCGGAACCTATACCATTAACGATTTTATCTTTATTCGCAGACTTTTCTATTTTACTTTTCTTATGACTTTTGTGCTCTCTGCTATGTTCCTTACTGGATGTTGACTTGATGTCAGTAGAATATTCCTCGCGGTGTTTCGACTTTTTCGACTCGGAACTTTTTTCCCTATGTGATTTTGATTTGCTCTCAGTTCTTTTCGATACATCGTTTTTACTGTCGGAATTTGACGAATGCGACTCTTTGTTATCGGAACGCCGATGGGATTTTTCGTCTTTGCCAGAGTCTTTTTTTCGTTTTTCCGATTTGTGTCTTGAACTCTCGTCAGGATTGTCTTTCGATGATTTTTTAAATTCATTATTTGTTTTATGACTAGATTCTTTAGTGGATTTTTTATCTGATTTCGACTTGCTTTCTCTTTTGTACTCGTCTTCGTGCCTGTGATCTTTCTTGGCTTTTTTCGATTTGTGTTTTTCCGTTTTGCCGTCTTCACCACGATCAGTTGAATGGTGTCTTTTTTTAGACGCCTTTTCCTTCGGACTACTTGCGAATTGATGTTCCACTTCCTGTTCAGTTTCGGAACAAATTTCGCTTCCATCTGAGTTCACGCGTTTACTATTGGTACTATTGGCATCCTCTGCATATTCATTATAGCGATCACTTTTCGCATTCGAATTCGAGAGAATATTTCTTGAACTAATATTTTCTTCTACACAAAGGTTGTCGCCTTCGTGGTCACTAGAGTAAACAGAATCTACATCATCTTCGGGTTCTATAAGACAAAACAATTAATTAATCCAACGAAACACAATAATAAACTACTTTTCCTGACTAGACAGCAAAGTAAAAACTTTCCTGCCTAGGCAGCAAAAGTAATACTTTGTTGATTGATATGTGTCTGGAAGAGTAAGCTCTTGCTCTTGCTGAATGGTAATGGTTCGGACTAAGGTAATCGAATCCAAGCCAAAGGTTGAAATGGATTTTTTGGTCAAAAATGAAATCAAAGGTTTGATTGATCAAAGAAAATATTGTTGTGTGACAAAAAAAGCGTGGAGATGCATTGTGCCTTATGAAGATTTTACGAAACACCGCGACATACACCAGAAACCTCGAAAAATATTTTTGTAATAATAAAGTATGGTGAAATAATTCTAATATTTGGCCGAAATGTTCTTACTACTTCGAATTTTTTTATTCATACGAACAAATTGTAATGACAATGTCAAGTTGAAGTAGCTGATAACTGAGGTTGAGAAAGGAAGAATAGAGTACGATTTTTGTGCGTGTTATCAAGTTCAATATTCGCAGCTTCAACTCAAAATACCATCATTAATGATTGAAAAAAACTCGAAAGCGCATGCGTCAAGGCAGGCCCGAGGTGAGTCAGAAATAGCGGTATTTCACAGTACTCGCAGTATCGCCAACCTTAGATTTTTGTGCGCATAAACATTCAACTTTTACTGTTTTGGTGAACTGTAGTTGTTGTGTGTCTTATGATCATGGATAATAAACAGACTCTACAGTTCATGGAAGACTGAAGGTCTCATGAAATAACTACAAATATTTTATAGATATATACCCTGCCCGAAGACATATATAGGACAAACGGACCGACGAGTATCAAACAGGTCCTACGAGCACGAACTAGCAGTACGTAATTCGGACATGACCTCGACTCTTGTCAAACATCACCACGCAACCGGACACAAAATTGACTTTAACAACACGAAGACCATTGCCACAGCAAAAACACTCCACTCCAGAATAATTCGCGAAGCAATAGAAATTGAAAAACGCCCTCGATGCCTCAATAAACGAGACGACTCACAAAGGCTTCCCAATTCCTGGAAACCATTACTATCCCATCGAACAAATCTATCAATGAATCCTTTTCAAACCAGACCTGTATATGGTCCGACAATTTCAACAACGTCGGATTCTCATACAGCTATTAATACCATCCCTCTATCCACAAAACAACACTCTTCACTTTGTCAAGATGAGAGCTGGGGATTAAGGAGGCTCAGACCTCGCCACCAAGTCAAGAAGAAGTCTTGAGGACGACTCCAAAGTGGAAGCCGAAACGTCGACAGAAGAACGATTCCAGGCGCGGTTCAACCGGACGTTCCAGTCATCACATATCCGATATATATATATATATATATATATATATATATATATATATATATATATATATATATATCCTGTCTCTTGATGATGTTTGGACAGAGCTGAAGATGGGTCTGATTTTCGGACAGCAAGTTGATGTTCGTATACTCCACTTGTCACACGTCTGTTGGTCTGGCCTACATATGTTCTATGGCAATCAGAACATGGTATTTCATATATTGCATGTTCTGATTGCCATAGAACATATGAAGGCCAGACCAACAGACGTGTGACAAGTAGAGTATACGAACATCAACTTGCTGTCCGAAAATCAGACCCATCTTCAGCTCTGTCCAAACATCATCAAGAGACAGGACATAACATAGACTTTGAGAACACTAAGACCATCGCCACAGCAAAAACACTACAAGCTCGTATAATTCGAGAGGCCATCGAAATCGAGAAGCGACCTTCCTGCTTAAATAAACGTGACGACGGTCAGAGACTTCCAACTGCATAGAAACCCCTAATTTTCAGATGCCCAGTCCCACCAAGACATCCGACGGTGCTTTAGCAGCACCCGCTGCTATAAATACCACCCAACATCCTTCGATACCTCAGTTCGACCTAAGGAGTAGGCAGATTGAGTCCTTAGAAAGAATTCGTGACGAGACCTGGGGAGTAGGCAGATTGAGGCTCCGGCGTCAAGTCATAAACCCTTGTCCCCTGTGACAACACCTGAGGAGTAGGCAGATTGAGACCTCAGCGTGAAGTCACATTTACTCTTGAAAATGGCTCCAAAATCGGAGCCGAAACGTCGAGAACAAAACTCCAGACGCGGTTCAACCCGAACTCAACAACAACATACAACTGACCGCGGAAACCTATCCGAACACACACATATATATATATATCTCATATGTGATAGTACTTCTTACCTCAAATGTATCAGCATTTTCAGGAGTCATGATTTCCGAAGAAAAAAATTGAAATTAATTCATATTTCGAAAACGGTAACAGATAGATAGGTATAAAGAAATATCAAGAAAAGTTGTCGGGTTATTGCTGTAAATTCCAAAAATAATATTACATACAGGGTGTTCCTTTCGGAAAATCAAAGTTGCTACTACTTTCTAATAGCAGTGGCAACACCGTATTGTCGAAAATATTTTAGATGATGTTCGAATAGTACTGAAAAGTATCACAAAAACGTCGAACTTCGCGGTGCATATAAGGCCGTAATCATTCCAACTTTCATGTCTCAAGCATTGTGGTAAATGACAGTCCCCTTCAAATGCTTTTTCAGTTTGAAAATTCTCAACAAAGTTTCTTGGATGCACGATGAGTTTTCTCACTCCACGTCCTTCTCTCCCCCTAATATTTACATACTCCATTTCCAATATCTACTGTATTAAGCAATATGCATATAACGAGGCATATAATATTAATAAACCAAATTAAAAACACGATAAAAAATAATCAGATAAGTAAATTTTTCTCAGTATATTTTGTGGCTGTGGCTAACTTCACACCAGTACACATATTTGTATTTTCATGGAAAAATTTCACTTGATTTTTAATGGAAATAGTTGGAAACCAAATTTTTCAACTAGAACAGTATAGAATTTCAAGTGAAGATTTGGTGGAAAAAATTTTGGAGGAAGACGGAAGGCCGAAAATTTGTCATTGTAGAAAATAGATAGAATAATCACTTTTTTCTACCTTCAGAGATTTATGTTTTAACCACAATACATTTCAATATATGCTAACTATTATTCTCTTACTAGTGCCTATGATTCATTTGGTTGGGTTAATTTGTAGTAAAATTGATGTTATAGAGATTGCTAGCAAGTCAAATTCCATCATGTAAGAATTTGAGGTCAAGCAAGGTTCATCGTGGCTACGATCTGGATGGGGTACATTTTTCACTGTGACAGACTTTCACTCCTCCTCCCCAACTATAAAGAGAATCACACATGAAAGTTCAAATGCCTTCATCTTTAGCTCTCATAGGTTTTGACTTTCTGAAGGTTGAAGGTGAAACCCATTATAAGCTATCAATATTTTCAGATGTATACTGTAACTTGGTCACATTTGGTCACTCACCAGCTCGTGCATTTTCTTGAGATGCTTTTTCTTCTCTCAAAACCATGTCTTTCCATGATGCAACCAGCTCTTTAGCAGCTTCTCCTACTTTCCCCTCAAGTTTCTTCAAAGCATTCACTGTTCTACCTACTCCGGTATTCTCTAAATGAGAAGTATTTATCGGAAGTTGATCAAGTTTCTTGACCACATACAACATCTGAAAAACGTAAGATTTTCGGTATCAAGTACATCCATTATTGAGAACACAACACCTTATCTTCATTCTTGTTGGAAACGTATCTATCTAAGCGTTCTTGATAATTTTGTATGGATTTTATTATATCTCCATTAGAAGTACCCATATTCGAAAAGAATGAACGAAATTAATAGGTAACAACTTCACTAGCTAACAGCTGGTTCCAACACTTCTATTTGTGAAATAAAATCGTAATTAAAATTAATCTTTGTTTATGTACATATCACTAGATACACTGATGGAGACAGTTATGCTCAGTTAACTCAGTTCATCATCTGCCACTTTTCGATATACCAAAATTCCAACATAATGGAAAATGGAAATGTCCATATATTCACTGACAGTGACATACAAAACAAAACCGACATGAGATATGACATATGACAGGTTTGTTCTGGTTCTGAAAAATTGTGGTTCTCGGACGTCAGGATCATGCGCAGTTAATAAAGAGCGTTCTGGTTTGTCGAGGACAAGTTCGGATTAATGAATCCTCTGTTCTGGTTTCGCATTTAAAATGATCTCGGACTGTCCTGAACTATCACGACTTGTTTTTGCTCTTGAGCGAGAACTGATGAAAACTGTTCTCGTTGCGCATGCGCAGTCAAGTTCAAGTCGCAGGTTGGGTAGGTGTTTGTTTATAGTTTATAGGTTTGTTCTGGTTCGAAGATCCAGAACTGTTTCAAACCTGCGCAGGACATGATGCGTAGAAGCAAAAAATCCCAGACAGTCCAGGACAGTCTCGAACACTTGGTTGAACCAGAACGCTCTTTTTGAGTGACCACTGCGCCATCTTTCGTATACAGAGAGCTTTTATTTGAAAAATGGGCAGCTTGGAAATTAATGGTTTCAACACAGTAAGTTTGAGTTTTGAGTTGGCTGTCACTAAAAAGTATTTTGGGATTTCACTCAGTTCACTGTTTGTTCGTCATTCGTAATCGCAGTTTGAATCGTTCTTTAGTTTTTTTTATATTTTCATTATTTTGCTTTAACATTTTTGGTACCATGTCAGGTAAACATTGAGTGAAAAAGTGCATGGTCCCGATATAACTAAAAAATAAATATTTTTCAGGAGAATATCAGTTGTCAGAGTTTCTAATATAAAATGAAAAAAATGACGATAGGGATGGAGATAACTTTTTTAGCAGGGAGAGAATCCTAATACTTTTGGATTTGTATAAATCATACAAACCAAAAGTAGGTAGAGGAGAAATTAAGAGTATGAAAAAAATGTGGGAAAAATTATCCATAGAGTTATCCAATAGATGCCATATCACCATTCACACTTCGAAATGTGAAAACAAATTTCAAGTATTGGAGCAATCCTATAAAAAAGTGGCTGACAACAATAATCAACTTTAACAAGAAGAAACTGAGGTCTATGGCACAGCTTAATAAACTATAAGCAAACACCTACCCTACCTGCGACTTGAACTTGACTGCGCATGCGCATCGAGAACAGTTTTCATCAGTTCTCGCTCAAGAGCAAAAACAAATCGTGATAGTTCAGGACGGTCCGAGATCATTTTAAATGCGAAACCAGAACAGAGGATTCATCAATCCGAACTTGTCCTCGACAAACCAGAACGCTCTTTATTAACTGCGCATGATCCTGACGTCCGAGAACCACAATTTTTCAGAACCAGAACAAACCTTATTAAGCTGTGAGCTCCTCTACCTACTTTTGGTTTGTATG